>CM022299.1:570233728-570337808 GCA_011799875.1 Thinopyrum elongatum
TACAGACATAGTTAGACAAGTTATGCCTTAAGAAGGCTAGCACAAACAGCGACACTAGATCGAAAGGCGTTGGCCTCCTGCCTGGGAGCCTCCGATCCTACTCCTGGTCAGCTGGCTCGATCCAGTAGTACGTGCCCTCTGGACCCGCCTGGTAGTAGGCTCCGGTGGTGGCGTCTGGCTCCTGGACTCCATCGTCTGGTGTATCATCAAGGTGGGACTCTCCTCATCTATTAAGAATCTTTGATTCCGTCCCGAGAATTGAGGAAGACTGAAAGAAGAGGGTAATTCTTCGCGAAGACGATCCTCGCGTTCCCAGTGCTTCATCTTCATAATGAATTTGACCAGTGAACCTTGAGGACATTGATTGACTTTTGAGTGTTTCGACCGCTCAGCTTGATCAAGCATCGGATGTGGATGTTCTGGATACAAAGAACATATCTTCCCCGTAATTCAAAGCACTTTTACAATGATCCACACTTCCGAATAGGAATCCTTGAGCACAGGCGGAGTTGGGAATACAGTGAAAGACGTCATGTACTTGAAGAAAGGTTTGGGCGCAATTGCACTGAATATCCCAACTTCCCTCGACGGGCAAGAATAACGGAACGGGCCAATGTAGTCGAGGGGCATTAACTGGCCCTTTTGAATTCCGAACCGATGAGTTCCTTTTTCAATCTGTTTTACGGAGACGCGAAGGTTAGCTTTGCTCGCAGGTTTTGATAGACTTTTCCTGGTGCTACGGTCAAATAGTTTTGCCTCTTCTGACGAGACTGAGTCAAACTTCAATGTTTCACGAACTCACAACGGACCCTTGTTCCTTCACCCTTGCCGAATAAGTGTCCCTGTCCGACGAAGTGAGCCGTTCCCAGTTTTCTGACCAATTCCAGTAGGTGTCGACCTTACGACGACCGTATAAGAACTTCAAACGGTGCATCTTCAGACATAGCTTGATAGCTATTGTTGTAAGAGATTCTGCATACTGGGAGGATTCCGCCCATTTTCTCTTACCGAAGGAGATGACGCAAGCTCGAAGCATACCTCGTAGCACTTATTCCTCGTTCAACTTGCACTCCCTGTGACTGAGGGTGAAAAGCGGTGCTTGAAAGAGATGTGTTTCCCATAGCTTCTTGGAAACATTCCCAGAATTCTGGAGGGTGAAGAGGCTGCACGATCAGAACTGATCTCCACGGAACACCGTGGAGTGACAACAATTCTGGGAAACATAGCAGTCTGCTACTGGCTAGCAGTGATTGTCCCTCTTTAACACAGGCAGACAAGTGGGCCAACCTTAGAGAATCGTCAATGACAACAAATATAGCACAATTACCCTTCTGGGGGACATTTGGAAAAAACCACGTAATGAAATCCTTGGGACCTTGTCCCATTTCCCATTCAGGCATTTCCGGGTTGCAGAGTTCCTGCGGGCCTTTGATGTTGGCTTTAAAACTCGGTCGGGCACGTCACAGTCAGAACTAAACGCGCAATGTCTCTTCATATTAGCCACCAAGAACTTTGACACATGTCCACGGTACATCTTTGTGCTACCACCCAGGTAATGGAACAAGGGAGGTGTCATGGCCTTTCCTTCACTAACCTTTCCCCCTCTCATTCTTGAACTTGGGTACGAGAACGGTGTTGGAAAATAGATCCCCCATCTGCCATCAAGAATGAGAATTCCGACGTGCTTTTCCTTTCTCGAGGTATCGCTGATCTCTTTCAACTTCAGGGTCAATACTTTGCATAACCTTATGCCGTGTTCAAATCTTGTTTCGACAAACCAGGGTTTGAGATAACCCTGGTGGAACATATGGAGGTTCAATTTTGCAAGCTCTTCATGGAAGAATAAGTTGTGTTCCTTGAACCATAGAATTGTTGCCATAGGACTTGCGACTTAAAGCATCGGCATTACATTAGCCTTGGCCGGGGGTGTATGAGATATTCATATCATAATCGGCAAATTGTTTCGAGCCATCTTTTGTTGACGAAGGTTTCAGTATCTGGTTTGAGTATAATAACTCTCAAGCTTTGGTTGATCCGTGTAATTCTCTCGAACGGTTTACCGAGAAGGTAATGGTCCCCGCCATGCTTCAGGCCATATATCATCCGCAAAGAGTTCAAGATCATGCAACGGGATATTTCCTCGTTTTTCAGAAGGAACGCAATGTTTCGTGGGGCATAAGCATCACTTTCGCGCTCTGCATTAGACACAGCCTAATCCTTGACGAGATGCATCATCAGTTTCAACGAAATCCGTTTTGGGAATCCGGGGTGTTCTAAGTTAAAACCCCTTGGGCAGATGTCCACATTTTATCTTTTAGTTCCTGAAGCTTTCTTGATTTTTTCTGTCCACTCAAATAACACCTTGGTGAGCAGATTGTCAATGGTTTGTGCATCTGGAAAGTTTCTCAACGAATCGGCGCAATAACTAGCGCGTCCCGGAAAAACTTCTGACTTGCTTACATCTTTGGGGGAGTCCAGTCCGAGATAGCCGAACGTTTCGGGGTTTACAGCAATCCATCCTTGGAATTCACATTCCCTAGGTAAGTTTACTTTCAGGAAGCCAAAATTCCCGCATTGGAATACTGGGCATACTACACTGGTGTTACTCGGAGCCCTTTCCTATAAACAAGGCAGAGATGTTCACATGTTCCTCTTTATTTCTTCAGATGAACCCAGAATATCATCTAATTATACCACGGACGATTTGTCGAGGTAATCCATGATACTATAAATGCATATCAGCGGGAGAACGTAGCTGGGCATTCGTTTGGACCAAATGACATGTACATGTGTAATTCTGAGGACCTAACGTAGTTACGCATGCAAGTCTTGGGAATGGTCCTCCATTCACGACACGGATCTGGTGATAACCCACCTCAAGTCGAGTTTAAGAGACACCGATGATCCCAGCGAGTTGTGGTCGTGAAAGATCATTGACCGGGGCAGTGGGTATTTATTCTTGATTGTGGCCTTGTTAATGGCCCGGTATCCTGAACCAATCGGGTTGTTTCACTCCTTCTTCTTAACGAAGTGGGAATGTGCTCCCCAAGCAAGGAACTGGGGCGTATGAAACCACTCTTTAGGTACCTTGTCCCGATTCGTTCCTTAAGCTCAAGGAGGTGAATGCGGAGCATCTTATAAGGTCCGCTTTGGCATAGGAACGGTGCCACGGCTCAAATTCGACTGCGAACTCGACAGCTCTAGCCGGGGGAGATTCCTGGAAGTTCTTCTGGAAAGACTCTGGAAAATCTTGAACTGACAGGAACGTTCTCGATCCCTGTCCAGAGGTGAGGCGTTCAAAGCATTCATAACATAATCTCAGCTCAGGGGGCGTTGCTCTTTTTTTCTGTTTCATTTTTCTTTTATCTTTTTCTTTATTCTCCTTTCTCAGTTTAGTAAATAGTCAGGCCTCAAAATGGTTTTTGTAAAACAAGAGACCTAGTTCATAAATAATAGTGCATTATTCCCTAACACCTAAAACTAGTTTGGACAAAACATAATTCCATATTTATTTCAGATTTAATAAATGGTTATTAAATATTATCTTTATCCACTGTTTGAGGTCGTTCGTGTCACTTATCCAATTCCAATGATGTTGGTTTCAATTTTAGAATAGCCTCTGGAATATTTGCTATATATCTGACATTTTAGCTCCTATGTTGGACAACTTTCATATTCCACTTTCATTTAAATTTTGAATTTGACTTAGGAGTTGAAATGCAATGTGATGCTAATGATGATTATGCACTGTTGATCATGCTAACATGTCATTATCAAAAGTGATTACTGTTGCTAATCACCGGGGGTGTTACATAGTAGTAATATCAACCTCTCCCAGAGATCCTTCCTTGACTCCCTGCGAGAAAGCAATCCCAGAGCCATACAGTCATCAACCTCGCCCAGAGATACTTCCTCGACTCCCTGCGAGAAAGCGATCCCAGAGCCATACTATCCATTTCTCATCACAATTATCCAGTTCTAATTGTATCGATCATGATACAACTCCGAGCATCCGTTACCGAGGATCCGGCTATGCATAGATTAGTTCTTCCCTACAGGGGTGCACCAACTTACCCACCACACTCGATTAAGTCTGGCCGAACACACTTTTCTGGGTCATACCCGGCCTCGGCCAAACGATACACCGCAACCCTACCTAGAGGTCAGCAGAGAGGTCGCCGTTGGTCTACATCCTAAGCGCTCGGGGGTCTTGGGCCATCGCCCCTCGCCCTCCGGGTCGTTGTGCACATGGCTCAGATCCAAGCACCACCTCTATCGTGGATGGCGCCAATCACTCCATGCCGCACTGCTAAACTGGACGTCTGGCAGAGCTTTCGGCTGATGCTACGATGCAAAGTGCCCATAACTGTTCCCACGTGATGGTTAGTGCTATCGGGCCAGAGGCCCACTCGGATCAAATATCCAAATCGTTAGTGGGTTGGTAGTGTGGTAACGAACAGAGATTCACGATCGATGTGACCCCGTCGCCCCATCTCGAGGACTTGCGGCAAGGGCTAAGAATGCCCGGCCACGCCTCGTATTCGTCTCTCGGGTACCGTCTAGGTCAACCCGACTTCACATCACTCACGGGTACCCCTCAGGATTCCTACTCGATGTATCCGTCAAGGTGAACTCGGAGGAATCACCCTCGATGGGTTCACACTTGAGATGTTGCACGACAACGTCGTTATCGGAAGTGGTGAAGGAGGAATCACCCTCGATGACCACGACCGAATAGCTACTCTACAGAGTTAACATCAGAAGTGCTATACGAGGTATCACCCTCGGCACTCGATAGTAACGCTGCAGTGTCGTACAGATAAAGGGAAGGTGATGTGCGGTGCTGGGGCCTGGTTGTCGAGTCTTCTGATAATCCAGCGGGGTAATCGGGCCAGGTGGGGTCACTGGGGTCTCTAACCATCCTATTCTAAGTAGTTTAGGATAAGCAGGTAATCATCAAAAGCAGGTTACAAAAATCAGGCTATGCATCAGAATAGGTAAAGCAGTAGCAGCAGCAATTCTAATGCAAGCACAAGAGAGAAGAGAATATGCGATATAGGCATGCTCAAAGGGGGGGGGGTGCTTGCCTGGTTGCTCGGCGGCAAGGGCAAGGTCGTCAACGGTGTCGTCGGGCTCCTGAGCTGCGTCGGTCTCGGGGTCTATCGGAATAGAAGAGGGGGAAGAAACAATAAATAAAAGGCAGACAATTGCAATCACAGATGCATGGCATGGCAACACGTTATACGAGGGAGTGCCCTAAGGCAGTACTACGCAAGTTAGTGGGAGCGGAAAATTATCCGGGAGTGTTCTCCCAGCTCCGGGTGATTATCGAACAGATGAAACGGAGGGGAAAGTTCCATGTTCATCGTGGTAGAGGCATGTGACAGGTATGAGGAGGACATATTTGGATTCGTCTCGTTTTTCTGATCGTTTTTCATATATAAAACATTTTCATCGGAGTTACGGTTTAAAAGATATGATTTTCTAGAGTTTTAGACATTTTCTGTATTAAATCTAATTTAAATAATCTGCATTATCCAGAATAGTGCAAAGATGATGTCATCATGAGGTCAGCATTGTGTCAGCAGTCAGCTGAGCTGCTGACCGATCAAACTGACTGGTGGGACCCACCTGTCAGCCTCAGTGGGGTTTTAACAGTGTTTAAAACTAATCTAACAGATTAATTAGTTAGGTGGGGCCTACTGTCAGGGACTAAACTAATCAGTGGTTAATTAATCTAAGTGTAGTTAGACACTAATTAGGCTACTGACGTGGGGGACCCACCTGTCAGGGTCATATGTGAACAGTAGCCGCAGTTGACCGTGGTCAACACGGTCAAAGTGGGACCCGGGGGCCCACTGGCAGTCTCATTGGGCGGGCCCCACGCCTTGCCAACTCAGCGCGGTCGCCGGAACAGGCTCCGGCAAGCTCTTCGCGGTGGTTGAACGCCGGCGAGCCCCAGAAATGCGCTATGGTGCGCCGTTTCGGGTGATTCTTTTTGCGGGGACGGAGCGGCGCATCGATCTATGTTACTGGCGCGGTCGGTGGAGGCCGGAGTTGGCCAGAGCGGCGACTGCAGCGGCGGCGGGAGTCGGTGTCAGCACGGGCGCGCGAGCCAGCTAGCTAGCGAGCGAACCAAAAAGCTGGGAGGCTCCACGAGATCGCCAGGAGCACGCTGGATAGCACGGCGAGGCACGGGGAGGACGGACGTGAACGCAGTGAGTTCCATGGCGGAGGCAGAGCTCGGCCATGGCGCGGCGACATGGTTAGGTAGCTACGGCTCGTTCTCGCTCAAAGTGGAGGAAGGGGAGGGGGCGGAGCTCACCGAGTGGACGCACGGTGGTCCGGTGGAGGATTAGTAGCAGCAGAGGGCTCGGGTTCGCCGGAGCAGTGTCGGAGATGCAGATGAAGGAAAAAGCTCGATTCGGTCAGTGTAGGGCTCCCCGGCTCGAGCTGTTGGTCGAGGCAGTCCTTCTTGGCGCGGAGGTGAGGCGAGGCGGGCACGGCGGCTACGCGGGCGAGCTGTGGTCGGCGACGGCAGAGACGACCATGGTGAGGAGGGAGAGAGCAGCGCGGGGAGAGTGAGCGAGGGGAGGGCAGGGATGCGTAGGGCCTTGCCCTTATCCTCCACGCGCGGGCGCAGGCACGCGCTGTCCAACAGAGAGCGAGGGGCCCGGGGAGAGGGCGCGGGCGCGCGCGTGCAGGAGGCGACAGCGAGCGGGGAGGAGCAGTGGGGGGTAGGGGATGGCGCCAGGCGGGCTGGGCCTCCCTGTGCACTCGAGGCCCAGGCACAGTGGGCCTTTTTCTTTTTCTCTTTTATTTTTCTGCCTTTTCTTTTTACAGAGAGGGTTGTGTAATATTTTGAACCTCCAAATGAATTTGCAAAAATGTGAAACTTGGTCACATAAGTGCATTGCAATATCCAGCACGGCCACAAAAAGTTTGGGCATTTTTGGAGTTCATTTGGATTTTTCAAAAATTGAAATAGGCATTTATGGTGCTGTTCTGGTACTATTCAAATGCTTAGACCCATTCTGTGGTTGATGATGATGTTGTGTTCCTTAACAGCAAATGGTTTTGAATTATTTGCTATAAAGTGAACATTTTTCCCACAAGTTTTGAGCAACTTCATTTTCACTTTGAATTTGAATTTGATTTTCAGAGAAGGATTTGAATTGAATCTTTAACCATTGTGACTACGCATTGCAAATGAGGATGACTTGGCATTATTAGCAGATGATCACAGTGATTATTACACAGGGGTGTTACAAATTCTCCTCCTCTAAAAGAAATTCTCGTCCCGAGAATTCAGGAGGTAGAAGGGAAGAGGTCGGGATATTCTTCCCGAAGATGATCCTCGCGTTCCCAAGTGGCTTCATCTTCAGTATGATTCGACCACTGCACTTTCAGGAACTTGGTCGTCTTCTGGCGAGTTCGACGTTCAGCTTCATCGAGGATGCGGATCGGATACTCCTTATAAGATAGGTCATCTTGCAACTCGAGCATCTTGTGATCCACTGCTCTGTGCGGAGACTCCTTGAAGCAACGACGAAGTTGCGACACATGGAAGACGTCGTGGATATGTGAGAATTGCGGCGGTAACTCCAGTTTATATGCCACCTGACCACGTCTGGCAACAATGCGAAAGGGACCAATGTAGCGTGGAGCTAACTTGCCCTTGATTCCAAAGCGGTGAGTGCCCTTCATAGGAGTGACTCACAAATAAGCTTGATCGCCAGGTTGATAAGTCAAACCCCATCGTTTGCGATCGTAGTTGCTCTTCTGGCGGTCCTGAGCCGCCTTGAGATTTTCTCGAACAATACGGACTTGCTCTTCGGCGTGTTGAATAATATCCGGACCCACGAGCGGTCGTTCCCCTGTTTCTGACCAATTCAGAGGGGTTCGACACTTACGTCCATATAGTACTTCGAAGGGGGCCATTTTCAAGCTGGCTTGATAGCTGTTGTTGTATGATAATTCCGCATAAGGAAGAGATTCTTCCCACTTCTTGCCGAAAGATATAACACAAGCTCGTAGCATATCTTCAAGCACTTGATTGACTCGCTCGACTTGGCCTTGGGACTGGGGGTGATAAGCTGAACTCCAGGAAATATGAGTTCCCATAGCTTCTTGGAAACTTTCCCAGAACTTTGAGGTGAAAAGACCGCCACGGTCCGAACTGATCTCCTTCGGAATACCGTGGAGTGAAACAATTCTGGAGATATATAGCTCTGCTAACTGGCTAGCAGTGATAGTCTCCTTGACAGGCAGAAAGTGTGCAACTTTAGAGAGTTGGTCGACGACGACAAGAATAGCATTGTGACCCTTCTGTGACTTGGGAAGGCCAGTAATGAAATCCATCTGAACTTTATCCCATTTTCATAGAGGAATAGGGAGCGGTTGCAGAATTCCAGCAGGCTTCTGATGTTCTGCTTTAACGCGACGGCAAACATCACATTCAACAACATAGCGAGCAATATCCTGCTTCATTCTAGACCACCAGTACCTTTGACGGAGATCACGATACATCTTGGTACTACCAGGATGAATAGACAGCGGTGTATCATGTGCCTCCTTCATGACCTTGTCAGTCATAAGCTCGAAGCGAGGTACCACAATGCGGTTTCAGAAATACAAGGTTCCATCTTCAGATAGCGAGAAATCCCTGTGCTTTTCCAGGTGAAGATCTTGAAGGAAATATGCCCTAGAGGCAATAATAAAGTTGTTATTTTATATTTCCTTATATCATGATAAATGTTTATTATTCATGCTAGAATTGTATTAACCGGAAACTTAGTACATGTGTGAATACATAGACAAAACAGAGTGTCCCTAGTATGCCTCTACTTAACTAGCTCATTCATCAAAGATGGTTAAAGTTTCCTGACCATAGACATGTGCTGTCATTTGATGAATGGGATCACATCATTAGAGAATGATGTGATGGACAAGACCCATCCGTTAGCTTAGCATAATGATCGTTAAGTTTTATTGCTATTGCTTTCTTCATGACTTATACATATTCCTCTGACTATGAGATTATGCAACTCCCGAATACCGGAGGAACACTTTGTGTGCTATCAAACGTCACAACGTAACTGGGTGATTATAAAGATGCTCTACAGGTGTCTCCGAAGGTGTGTGTTGGGTTGGCATAGATCGAGATTAGGATTTGTCACTCCGAGTATCGGAGAGGTATCTCTGGGCCCTCTCGGTAATGCACATTACTATAAGCCTTGCAAGCAATGTGACTAATGAGTTAGTTACGGGATGATGCATTACGGAATGAGTAAAGAGACTTGCCGGTAACGAGATTGAACTAGGTATGATGATACCGACGATCGAATCTCGGGCAAGTAACATACCGATGACAAAGGGAATGACGTATGTTGTTATGCGGTTTGACCGATAAAGATCTTCGTAGAATATGTAGGAGCCAATATGAGAATCCAGGTTCCGCTATTGGTTATTGACCGGAGATGTGTCTCGGTCATGTCTACATAGTTCTCGAACCCGTAGGGTCCGCACGCTTAATGTTCGATGATGATTTGTATTATGAGTTGTGTGTTTTGGTGACCGAAGTTTGTTCGGAGTCCCGGATGAGATCACGGACATGACAAGGAGTCTCGAAATGGTTGAGAGGTAAAGATTGATATATTGGAAGGTAGTATTCGGACACCGGAAGGGTTCCGGAGTGTATCGGGTACATACCGGAGTACCGGAGGGGTTACCGGAACCCCCCGGTGGAAGATATGGGCCATATGGGCCATAGGAGGGAGGCTAACCAGCCCACAAGGGGCTGGTGCGCCCCCCGCAAGGGAGGAGGCCGAATTGGACTAGGGAAGGGGGTGGCGCCCCCCTTTCCTTCTCCCTCTCCTTCCCTCTTTCCACCTCCGGAGAAAGGAAGGCGGAAGGAAGAAAAGTGGGGGGGGGGGGGGCGAATCCTACTAGGAGTGGAGTCCTAGTAGGACTCCCCCCCCATGGCGCGCCCCCCTTGGTGGCCGGCCTCCTCCTCCCCTCCTTTATATACGGGGGCAGGGGGGCAACGTAGAACACAACAGATATTCTCTTAGCCGTGTGCGGTGCCCCCCTCCACAGTTTACTCCTCCGGTCATATTGTCGTAGTGCTTAGGCGAAGCCCTGCGCGGATCACATGACCATCACCGTCACCATGCCGTCGTGCTGACGAAACTCTCCCTCGACACTTTGCTGGATCAAGAGTTCAAGGGACGTCATCGAGCTGAACCTGTGCAGAACTCGGAGGTGCCGTATGTTCGGTGCTTGATCGGTTGGATCGCGAACACGTTCGACTACATCAACCCCGTTAAGCTAACACTTCCGCTTTCGGTCTACGAGGGTACGTGGACACACTCTCCCCCTCTTGTTGCTATGCATCTCCTAGATAGATCTTGTGTGAGCGTAGATTTTTTTTTTTGAAATTGCATGCTACGTTCCCCAACAGTGGCATCCGAGACAGGTTTATGCATAGATGATATGCACGTGTAGAACACAAAGAGTTGTGGGCGATAATAGTCATACTGCTTACCACCAACGTCTTACTTTGATTCGGCGGTATTGTTGGATGAAGCGGCCCGGACCGACATTACATGACCGCGTTCATGAGACTGGTTCTACCGACGTGCTTTGCACACAGGTGGCTGGCGGGTGTCTGTTTCTCCAACTTTAGTTGAATCGAGTTTGACTACGGCCGGTCCTTGTTGAAGGTTAAAATAGCACACTTGACGAAAAATCGTTGTGGTTTTGATGCGTAGGTAAGAACGGTTCTTGCTAGAAGCCTGTAGCAGCCACGTAAAACTTGCAACAACAAAGTAAAGGACGTCTAACTTGTTTTTGCAGGGCATGTTGTGATGTGATATGGTCAAGACATGATGTGATATACGTTATTGTATGAGATGATGATGTTTTGTAAAAGTTATCGGCAATTGGCAGGAGCCTTATGGTTGTCGCTTTATTGTATGAAATGCAATCGCCATGTAATTGCTTTACTTTATCACTATGCGGTAGCGATAGTCATAGAAGCAATAGTTGGCGAGACGACAATGACGCTACGATGGAGATCAAGGTGTCAAGTTGGTGACGATGGAGATCATGACGGTGCTTTGGAGATGGAGATCAAAGGCACAAGATATCATGTCACATATTTTGATTACATGTGATGTTTATCTTTTATGCATCTTATTTTGCTTAGTACGGCGGTAGCATTATAAGATGATCCCTCACAAAATTTCAAGGTATAAGTGTTCTCCCTGAGTATGCACCGTTGCGACAGTTCGTCGTGCCGAGACACCACGTGATGATCGGGTGTGATAAGCTCTACGTTAAAATACAACGGGTGCAAGACAGTTTTGCACATGCGGAATACTCGGGTTAAACTTGACGAGCCTAGCATGTACAGACATGGCCTCGGAACACTGGAGACCGAAAGGTCGAACGTGAATCATATAGTAGATATGATCAACATAGAGATGTTCACCATTGAAAACTACTCCATCTCACGTGATGATCGGACATGGTTTAGTTGATTTGGATCACGTGATCATTTAGATGACTCGAGGGATGTCTATCTAAGTGGGAGTTCTTAAGTAATATGATTAATTGAACTTAATTTATCATGAACTTAGTCCTGGTAGTATTTGCAAATTATGTAGATCAATAGCTCGCGTATAGCTCCCTTGTTTTATTTTTGATATGTTCCTAGAGAAAACTAAGTTGAAAGATGATAGTAGGAATGATGCGGACTGGGTCCGTGATCTGAGGAATATCCTCGTTGCTACATAGAAGAATTATGTGCTTGATGCACTGCTAGGTGACAGACCTATTGCAGGAGCAGATGCAGACGTTATGAACGTTTGGCAAGCTCAATATGATGACTACTTGATAGTTTAGTGCACCATGCTTTACGGCTTAGAACCGGGACTTCAAAAATGTTTTGAACGCCACGGAGCATATGAGATGTTCCAAAGAGATGAAATTGGTATTTCAGACTCATGCCCGTGTCGAGAGGTATGAGACCTCTGACAAGTACTTTGCCTACAAGATGGAGGAGAATAGCTCAGCTAGTGAGCATGTGCTCAGAATGTTTGGGTACTACAATCGCTTGAATCAAGTGGGAGTTAATCTTCCAGATAAGATAGTGATTGACAGAGTTCTCTAGTCACTATCACCAAGTTACTAGAAATTCGTGATGAACTATAATATGCAAGGGATAACGAAAACGATTCCCAAGCTCTTCGCGATGCTGAAATCAGCGAAGGTAGAAATCAAGAAATAGCATCAAGTGTTGATGATTGACAAGACCACTAGTTTCAAGAAAAAGGGCGAGGGCAAGAAAGGGAACTTCAAGAAGAATGGCAAGCAAGTTGTCAATCCCGTGAAGAAGCCCAAAGATGGACCTTAGCCTGAAACTGAGTGCTTCTACTGCAAAGGGAATGTTCACTGGAAGCGGAACTGCCCCAAATATTTGGCGGATAAGAAGGATGGCAAAGTGAACAAAGGTATATATGATATACATGTTATTGATGTGTAATTTACTAGTGTTCATAGCAACCCCTGGGTAGTTGATACTGGTTCAGTTGCTAAGATAAGTAACTCGAAACAGGAGTTGTAGAATAAACAGAGACTAGTTAAGGGAGAGGTGACGATGAATGTTGGAATTGATTCAAAGGTTGATATGATCAACATCGCACACTCACTCTACATTCGGGATTAGTGTTGAACCTAAAATAAATGTTATTTGGTGTTTGTGTTGAGCATGAATATGATTAGATCATGTTTATTGCAATATGGTTATTCATTTAAGTCAGAGAATAATTGTTGTTCTGTTTACATGAATAAAACCTTCTGTGGTCATACACCCAAGGTGAATGGTTTATTGAATCTCGATCGTAGTAATACACATATTCATAATATTGATGCCAAAAGATGCAAAGTTGATAATGATAGTGCAACATATTTGTGGCACTGCCGTTTAGGTCATATTGGTGTAAAGCACATGAAGAAACTCCATGCTGATGGGCTTTTGGAATCACTTGATTTTGAATCATTTGATGCTTGCAAAGCATACCTCATAGGCAAGATGACTAAGACTCCGTTCTCCAGAACAATGGAGCGAGCTACAGACTTATTGGAAATAATACATACTGATGTATGCGGTCCGATGAAGTGTTGAAGCTCTCAGCGGGTATCGTTATTTTCTGACCTTCACAGATGATTTAAGCAGATATGGGTATATCTACTTAATGAAACACAAGTCTGAAATGTTTGAAAAGTTCAAAGAATTTCAGAGTGAAGTGGAAAATCATCGTAACAAGAAAATAAAGTTTCTACGATCTGATCGCGGAGGCGAATATTTGAGTTACGAGTTTGGTCTTCATTTGAAACAATGTGGAATAGTTTCGCAACTCACGCCACCTGGAACACCACAGCGTAATGGTGTGTCCGAACGTTGTAATCATACTTTATTAGATATGGTGCGATCTATGATGTCTCTTACCGATTTACCACTATCGTTTTCGGATTATGCATTAGAGACAGCTGCATTCACGTTAAATAGGGCACCATCTAAATCCGTTGAGACGACACCGTATGAACTGTGGTTTGGCAAGAAACCTAAGCTGTTGTTTCTTAAAGTTTGGGGTTGCGATGCTTATGTGAAAAACCTTCAACCTGATAAGCTCGAACCCAAATCGGAGAAATGCGTCTTCATAGGATACCCAAAGGAGACTGTTGGGTACACCTTCTATCACAAGATCCGAAGGCAAGATATTCGTTGCTAAGAATGGATCCTTTCTAGAGAAGGAGTTTCTCTCGAAAGAAGTGAGTGGGAGGAAAGTAGAACTGTATGAGGTAATTGTACCTTCTCCCAAAATTGGAAAGTAGTTCATCACAGAAATCAGTTCCAGTGATGCCTACACCAATTAGTGAGGAAGTTAATGATGATGATCATGAAACTTTGGATCAAGTTACTACCGAACCTCGTAGGTCAACTAGAGTACGTTCCACACCAGAGTGGTACGGTAATCCTGTTCTGGAAGTCATGTTACTAGACCATGACGAACCTACGAACTATGAGGAAGCGATGATGAGCCCAGATTCCACGAAATGGCTTGAGGCCATGAAATCTGAGATAGGATCCATGTATGAGAACAAAGTGTGGACTTTGGTTGACTTGCCCGATGATCGGCAAGCCATAGAGAATAAATGGATCTTCAAGAAGAAGACTGACGCTGACGGTAATGTTACTGTCTACAAAGCTCGACTTGTTGCGAAAGGTTTTCGAAAAGTTCAAGGAGTTGACTACGATGAGACCTTCTCACCCGTAGCGATGCTTAAGTCTGTCCGAATCATGTTAGCAATTGCCGCATTTTATGATTATGAAATTTGGCAAATGGATGTCAAAACTGCATTGCTTAATGGATTTCTTAAAGAAGAGTTGTATATGATGCAACCCGAAGGTTTTGTCGATCCTAAGGGTGCTAACAAAGTGTGCAAGCTCCAGCGATCCATCTATGGACTGGTGCAAGCATCTCGGAGTTGGAATATATGCTTTGATAAGTTGATCAAAGCATATAGTTTTATACAGACTTGCGGTGAAGCCTGTATTTACAAGAAAGTGAGTGGGAGCTCTGTAGCATTTCTGATAGTATATGTGGATGACATATTGTTGATCGGAAATAATATAGAATTTCTGGATAGCATAAAAGGATGCTTGAATAAGAATTTTTCAATGAAAGACCTCGGTGAAGCTACTTATATTGGGCATCAAGATCTATAGAGATAGATCAAAACGCTTGATAAGTTTTTTCAATGAGTACATACCTTGACAATATTTTGAAGTAGTTCAAAATGGAACAATCAAAGAAGGAGTTCTTGCCTGTGTTGCAAAGGTGTGAAGTTGAGTAAGACTCAAAACCCGACCACGGCAGAAAATAGAAAGAGAATGAAAAGTCATTCCCTATGCCTCAGTCATAGGTTCTATAAAGTATGCTATGCTGTGTACCAGACCTATTGTATACCTTGCCATGAGTTTGGCAAGGGGGTACGATAGTGGTCCAGGAGTGGATCACTGGACAACGGTCAAAGTTATCCTTAGTTACCTAAGAGTACTAAGGAAATGTTTCTCGGTTATGGATGTGATAAAGAGTTCGTCATAAAGAGTTACGTCGATGCAAGCTTTGACACTAATCTATATGACTCTAAGTCTCAATCTAGATACATATTGAAAGTGGGAGCAATTAGCTAGAGTAGCTCCGTGTAGAGCATTGTAGACATAGAAATTTGCAAGATACATACGGATCTGAATGTGGCAGACCCGTTGACTAAACTTCTCTCACAAGCAAAACATGATCACACCTTAATACTCTTTGGGTATTAATCACATGGCGATGTGAACTAGACTATTGACTCTAGTAAACCCTTTGGGTGTTGGTCACATGGCGATATGAACTATGGGTGTTAATCACATAAAGATGTGAACTATTGGTGTTAAATCACATGGCGATGTGAACTAGATTATTGACTCTAGTGCAAGTGGGAGACTGAAGGAAATATGCCCTAGAGGCAATAATAAAGTTGTTATTTTATATTTCCTTATATCATGATAAATGTTTATTATTCATGCTAGAATTGTATTAACCGGAAACTTAGTACATGTGTGAATACATAGACAAAACAGAGTGTCCCTAGTATGCCTCTACTTAACTAGCTCATTCATCAAAGATGGTTAAAGTTTCCTGACCATAGACATGTGTTGTCATTTGATGAATGGGATCACATCATTAGAGAATGATGTGATGGACAAGACCCATCCGTTAGCTTAGCATAATGATCATTAAGTTTAAGTGCTATTGCTTTCTTCATGACTTATACATATTCCTCTGACTATGAGATTATGCAACTCCCGAATACTGGAGGAACACTTTGTGTGCTATCAAACGTCACAACGTAACTGGGTGATTATAAAGATGCTCTACAGGTGTCTCTGAAGGTGTTTGTTGGGTTGGCATAGATCGAGATTAGGATTTGTCACTCCAAGTATCGGAGAGGTATCTCTGGGCCCTCTCGGTAATGCACATTACTATAAGCCTTGCAAGCAATGTGACTAATGAGTTAGTTACGGGATGATGCATTACGGAACGAGTAAAGAGACTTGCCGGTAACGAGATTGAACTAGGTATGATGATACCGACGATCGAATCTCGGGCAAGTAACATACCGATGACAAAGGGAATGACGTATGTTGTTATGCGGTTTGACCGATAAAGATCTTCTTAGAATATGTAGGAGCCAATATGAGCATCCAGGTTCCGCTATTGGTTATTGACCGGAGATGTGTCTCGGTCATGTGTACATAGTTCTCGAACCCGTAGGGTCCGCACGCTTAACGTTCGATGACGATTTGTATTATGAGTTGTGTGTTTTGGTGACCGAAGTTTGTTCGGAGTCCCGGATGAGATCACGGACATGACGAGGAGTCTCGAAATGGTCGAGAGGTAAAGATTGATATATTGGAAGGTAGTATTCGGACACCGGAAGGGTTCCGGAGTGTATCGGGTACATACCGGAGTACCGGAGGGGTTACCAGAACCCCCCGGTGGAAGATATGGGCCATATGGGCCATAGGAGGGAGGCTAACCAGCCCACAAGGGGCTGGTGCGCCCCCCACAAGGGAGGAGGCCGAATTGGACTAGGGAAGGGGGTGGCGCCCCCCTTTCCTTCTCCCTCTCCCTCTCCTTCCCTCTTTCCACCTCCGGATAAAGGAAAAGTGGGGGGGGGGGGGGAGGCGAATCCTACTAGGAGTGGAGTCGTAGTAGGACTCCCCCCCATGGCGCGCCCCCCTTGGTGGCCGACCTCCTCCTCCCCTCCTTTATATACGGGGGCAGGGGGGCACCCTAGAACACAACATATATTCTCTTAGCCGTGTGCGGTGCCCCCCTCCACAGTTTACTCCTCCGGTCATATTGTCGTAGTGCTTAGGCGAAGCCCTGCGCGGATCACATCACCATCACCGTCACCACGCCGTCCTGCTAACGAAACTCTCCCTCGACACTTTGCTGGATCAAGAGTTTGAGGGACATCATCGAGCTGAACGTGTGCAGAACTCGGAGGTGCCATATGTTCGGTGCTTGATCGGTTGGATCGCGAAGACGTTTGACTACATCAACCGCGTTAAGCTAACGCTTCCGCTTTCGGTCTACGAGGGTACGTGGACACACTCTCCCCCTCTCGTTGCTATGCATCTCGTAGATAGATCTTGCGTGAGCGTAGATTTTTTTTTGAAATTGCATCCTACGTTCCCCAACAGATCTTTCTTCATCAGATCAATTTCAGCATCTTTAGCTTGCACAATCTTAACAGCTTTCTCAAGATCTGGTTGTATCACAAGGTTATTAAGAGAACCCTGTGGAACAATACACAGATTCAGCTTGCGCAGTTTTTCAAAAAGACGAGGTTGAGCTCGCCTAACCATGAGGTTGTCGCAATAGGACTTGCGGCTTAAGGCATCCGCCATCACGTTAGCCTTGCCAGGGGTATGTGAAATACCACAGTCATAGTCCGTAATTGTCTCCATCCATCTTTGCTGACGAAGGTTCAGAGATGGCTGAGTGAACAAGTACTTCAGACTTTTATGATCCGTGTAGATCTCGCAACGATTACCGAGGAGGTAATGTCGCCACAACTTCAATGCATAGATGACAACAGCTAGTTCTAGATCATGAACATGGTAGTTCTCTTCATGAGGACGCAACTGTCGAGAGCCATAAGCAATCACCTTACGCTCTTGCATTAGGACACAACCTAATCCTT
Source organism: Thinopyrum elongatum (assembly GCA_011799875.1). NCBI lineage: Eukaryota > Viridiplantae > Streptophyta > Magnoliopsida > Poales > Poaceae > Thinopyrum > Thinopyrum elongatum. Next base: position 570,251,555 of record CM022299.1, read on the forward strand.
CACGGGATGCGTCACAATAAATCACGAAGTCTTTGCGAGAATCTGGAGGAGCAAGTACTGGGGCAGATGTTAGCTTGTCTTTGAGTGTTTGAAAACTTTCCTGACATTTTTCTGTCCACTCAAACTTAACGCCCTTGTGAAGCAGATCAGTCAAAGGCTTAGGAATCTTTGAGAAATTCTCGACAAAGCGACGGCAATAGCTAGCAAGGCCGAGAAAACTTCTGACTTGCTTGACAATCTTCGGTGGAGTCCATTCGAGAATAGCCTGAACTCGTTCCGGATTAACAACAATGCCATCTTTGGAGATCACGTGGCCGAGATATGTCACTTCAGACAACCAGAATTCACATTTAGAATACTTGGCATATAGTTGATGTTCACGCAGCTTTTCCAGAACAATGCGAAGATGTTCGGCATGTTCTTCTTCATTCTTGGAATATATAAGAATATCATCCAAGTAAACCATGACGAATTTGTCGAGGTAATCCATGAAGATATAATTCATCAGGCGGGAGAACATAGCTGGAGCATTGGTTAATCCGAAAGGCATGACAGTGTACTCATAAGAGCCATAACGGGTAACAAAGGCAGTCTTCGGAATATCCTCTTCGCGAACACGGATCTGATGATAACCCAACCTCAAGTCAAGTTTTGAGAACACCGAGGATCCAGCAAGTTGATCATAAAGATCATTGATCCGGGGCAGTGGGTATTTGTTCTGGATGGTGGCTTGGTTAATGGGTCGATAATCCTGAACCAATCGGTTAGTTCCATCCTTCTTCTTAACGAAGAGTGAAGGTGCTCCCCAGGCAGAGGAACTGGGGCAGATGAAACCCTTCTTAAGTGACTTATCGATTTCTTCCTTAAGCTCGAGAAGATGGTGCAGAGGCATCTTATAAGGACGCTTCGCAATAGGGGTAGTGCCAGGCTTCAAGTCGATGAGGAACTCAACAACTCTAGTAGGGGATATTCTTGGAAGTTCTTCTGGAAAGACATCTTGAAATTCATGAACAACTGGAACGTTCTCGATGCCTTCAAGAGGTGAAGCATTCAATGCATTCAGAACATAAATCTGAGCTTCGGCGTTCTAAACTGTTCGAGCTGAGTATCTGACTGTTTGGCCGGAAGGGTGTGTGATGTGGACTGTTTCAGCGGCACAGTCAATCAAAGCTTTATGAGGCTTCAACCAGTCCATACCCAGAATAATGTCTATGTTGGAGGTCTTGAGAGCAATGAGGGAAACGGGGAACATCAATCCTCCAATCACAATGTGGTCACCGTGGCTTACCATGGTAGTTTGCCAATTAGCCCCGGGCGACTAGATTACTAATGGGGTGGACATCTCCTTGAAAGGTATATCATGGCTTCGCGCAAAACTTTCGGACATGAAGGAGTGCGATGCTCCAGAATCAAAGAGGACTGAAGCTGGGATTGAATTGACTAGAAGGGTGCCCATCAAAATTTTGGTGTCCTGTCGAGCTTCTTCAATGTTGACATGGTTGACATGAACAAGCTGACTAGCAGATGGTCTGGCTTCAGCGTTCCTAGAAGGATGTTTTCGACGGCTCTTCCTGCAACCAACAGAAGGACGTGATGCGTGTTGAGGCTGACTCTGACGACAGTTGATAGCACGGTGCTCTGGCTGTCCGCACTGGTGGCACAAACCATCATTATGGGAAGGAACATCAACATTGGGCTGTCCACTTGCAATGTTCAGTTGTCTTGGTGGTGGAGGCAGACGAGGTGCAACATAAGATGGCCTGGGTACAGGGGCAGGTTAGTGATGGACATTGTGCGGAATCCACACTCGACGTTTCTGAACAGGCTGACCCGAGGATGAGCCAACATCATGAGTGCGCTTGAGCGACTCTTGGTACTTAGCCAGACCAGTTTCAGCTTGAAAGGCTTGACTGAGAAGCGTCACAAAGTCCTCACAAACAAGGGCAACAAATGCGAGGTTTATATCAGTTCGCAGTCGTTCACGGAATTTCTCCTGCTTGCGAGCATCAGTGTCGACGTCATCCGCAGCATAGCGGGATAATTCAAGGAATTTCCTCTGATATTCATCCACAGTCATTGTGCCCTGTGAGAGTTTGCGGAACTCCTGCTTCTTCTGGTCGATCAAACCTGGAGGGATGTACCTTGCACGAAAGGCTGACTGAAATTCCTGCCAAATGGTTACAGTCTCTGTAGGCAACATATCCTTGAGGCTTTCCCACCATTGAGCAGATGGACCCTTTAAGTGGAATGCCGCAAAGGTGACGTAACTGTCAGGGGAAACATTAGCTGACTCCATCTCAAACAGGATGTCACGATGCCAATCATCAGCATCCATAGGATTAGTGGAGTTGCGGAAAATGGATGGATTGAGACACACGAATTCTGGCAGAGTTATTGGAGCAGACTGTTGCTGAGCATTCTGAGTTAGGAACTGAGCCAATACTCCGGTCATAAACTGACGGTTGAGTTCAAACTGCTGACGGTTCAGTTCAAGCTGCTGCATCATGGTGGCAATATAGGGTGGAGGTGGAGGATCGTCAGCCATCCTGCCAAATTAACAGGGGCGGTTTAGCAAGAAAAAATGCATGTGTATGGAGTTATTCATGATGTAACATGGGGAATGAACAAGAAGGGCATTAGATATGTAATAGTATTCGTTGAAGACATACCAATCCATGCACAGAATTAGATTCAAACGGATAGTTCGTGCTCGGAAACGCTCACAGCTAGACAAACTAGGCGGCGCGCAGGCACGCGGTGAGGAATACAACAACATGACATAGCAAAGGCTACATCACGTCGGAGAAAACTGTTGGGGCGAGGAATCTGCAAGTGACAACACAGGGTGCCCTTGATAAAAGGATCCTGTAAGCAGAACCTGGCCCACAATATTGAAGCAAGGGGGGTAATTTCAGAACTCCGGGTGGATGTGAACACGAGATCCTAATGTTGGAGTTAGTAAAATTTTAACCCGAAAGGAAAAGAGATCAGAGTCCCAGAGTATGGAAGAGGAATAAAAGATCCTAATACCACCCATTTGGCGACGTGGGCCCGTAAGCCACACAGCCAAGTTAGTAAAACAATTTTGGACCACTAGACTCAACTTCGGCCAAGGAGTTGGAAAGGGGGATTCCTACAGGCAGTCGGCTCTAATACCAACCTGTGATGCCCCCGGCTTAATTGTGCACTAATCATACACGCAAATACACACGATCAAGCCTAAGGACTCACTTGAAGATATCACAACACAACTCTAGACACAAATTAAAACAATTCAAGCTTTATGTTACAAGCCAGGGGCCTCGAGGGCTCGAATACATAAGCTCGCTTACAAGTGTCAGCGGAAGCATCAGATATCTGAGTATAGATATAAAAGATAAAACAGAAAGGCCTCTAAGAAGGCGGGGCAAAAGAAAACACTACGATCGAAAAGCGCAGGCCTCCTGGCTGGGACCCTCCGATCCTACTCCTGGTCGTCAGCCAACTCGTAGTAGTAACCACCCTCGGGGTAGTAGTGGTAGTCGTCGGCGGGGGTAGCGTTCTCCGGGGCTCCGTCATCTAGTTGCACCAAATGGATATGGGGAAAAAGAGGAAGGAAAGCAACCGTGAGTACTCATCCGAAGTATTGAGCGAGCAAGGATCTACACTACATATGCAACATTATCAAAGAAAGGCTGTATATGTGGACTGGGCTGCAGAAATGCCAAAATAGAGAGAAGGCCTAGTCCTATCGAAGACTAGCATCTTCAAGCATCTTGCAGCATTAGAAGAGTGTAGATCAGCACCATATATAGTAGTAGTAATATCAACCTCTCCCAGAGATCCTTCCTCGACTCCTTGCGAGAAAGCAATCCCAGAGCCATACAGTCATCAACCTCGCCCAGAGATACTTCCTCGACTCCCTGCGAGAAAGCGATCCCAGAGCCATACTATCCATTTCTCATCACAAGTATCCAGTTCTAGTTGTATCGATCGGGATACAACTCCGAGCGTCCGTTACTGAGGATCCGGCTATGCATAGATTAGTTCTTCCCTGCAGGGGTGCACCAACTTACCCACCACGCTCGATTAACTCCGGCCGGACACACTTTTCTGGGTCATGCCTGGCCTCGGCCCAACGATACACCGCAACCCTACCTAGAGCTCAGCAGAGAGGTCCCCGTCGGTCTACATCCTAAGTCTCGGGGGTCTTGGGCCATCGCCCCTCGCCCTCCGGGTCGTTGCGCACATGGCTCAGATCCAAGGACCACCTCTGTCATGGATGGCGCCAATCACTCCATGCCGCACTGCTGAACTGGACGTCTGACAGAGCTTTTGGCTGATGTTACGATGCAGAGTGCCCATAACTGTTCCCACGTGATGGTTAGTGCTATCGGGCCAAAGGCCCACTCGGATCAAATATCCAAATCGTTAGGGGGTTGGTAGTGCGGTAACAAGCAGAGACTCACGATTGATGTGACCCCGTCGCCCCATCTCGAGGACTTGCGGCAAGGGATAACAATGCCCGACCACACCTCGTATTCGTCTCTCGGGTACCGTCCAGGTCAACCCGACTTCACATCACTCGCGGGTACCCCTCAGGGTCGACCAGCCTTTCCAACTAACAGCAGTAAAGTCCAAGTATCTGTGTGTCCATAACATCAGGGGAATCCGAGGTTTCACCCTCGAAGGATTCCTACTCGATGTATCCGTCAAGGTAAACTCGGAGGAATCACCCTCGATGGGTTCACACTTGAGATGTTGCACGATAGCGTCATTATCGGAAGTGGTGAAGGAGGAATCACCCTCGATGACCATGACCGATTAGCTACTCTACAGAGTTAACATCAGAAGTGCTATACGAGGTATCACCCTCGGCACTCGATAGTAACGCTGCAGTGTCGTACAGATAAAGGGAAGGTGATGTGCGGTGCTGGGGCCTGGTTGTCGAGTCTTCTGATAATCCAGCGGGGCAATCGGGACAAGTGGGGTCACTGGGGTCTCTAACCATCCTATTCTAAGCAGTTTAGGATAAGCAGGTAATCATCAAAAGCAGGTTACAAAAATCAGGCTATGCATTGGAATAGGTAAAGCAGTAGCAGCAGCAATTCTAATGCAAGCACAAGAGAGAAGAGAATAGGCGATATAGGCATGCTCAAAGGGGGGGTGCTTGCCTGGTTGCTCGGCGGCAAGGGCAAGGTCGTCAACGGTGTCGTTGGGCTCCTGAGCTGCGTCGGTCTCGGGGTCTATCGGAATAGAAGAGGGGGAAGAAACGGAGGGGAAAGTTCCATGTTCATCATGCTAGAGGCATGTGACAGGTATGAGGAGGACATATTCGGATTCGTCTCGTTTTTCTGATCGTTTTTCATATATAAAACATTTTCATCGGAGTTACGGTTTAAAAGATATGATTTTCTAGAGTTTTAGACATTTTCTGGAATTAAATCTAATTTAAATAATCTGCATTATCCAGAACAGTGCAATGATGATGTCATCATGAGGTCAACATTGCATCAGCAGTCAGCTGAGCTGCTGACCGGTCAAACTGACTAGTGGGACCCACCTGTCAGCCTTAGTGGGGTTTTAACAGTGTTTAAAACTAATCTAACAGATTAATTAGTTAGGTGGGGCCTACTGTCAGTGACTAAACTAATCAGTGGTTAATTAATCTAAGTGTAGTTAGACACTAATTAGGCTGCTGACATGGGGGACCCACCTGTCAGGGTCATATGTGAACAGTAGCCGCAGTTGACCATGGTCAACATGGTCAAAGTGGGACCCAGGGGCTCACTGGCAGTCTCATTGGGCGGGCCCCACGCCTTGCCAACTCAGCGCGGTCACCGGAACAGGCTCCGGCGAGCTCTACGCGGCGGCCGAACGCCGGCGAGCCCCAGAAATGCGCTACGGTGCGCCGTTTCGGGTTATTCTTTTTGCGGGGACGGAGCGGCGCATTGATCTATGTTACTGGCGCGGTCAGTGGAGGCCGGAGTTGGCCAGAGCAGTGATTGCAGCGGCGGCCAGAGTCGGTGTCAGCACGGGTGCGCGAGCCAGCTAGCTAGCGAGCGAACCAAAAAGCTGGGAGGCTCCACGAGATTGCCAGGAGCACGCTGGACAGCACGGCGAGGCACGGGGAGGACGGACATGAACGCAGCGAGTTCCATGGCGGAGGCATAGCTCGGCCATGGCGCGGCGACGTGCTTAGGTAGCTACGGCTCGTGCTCGCTCAAAGTGGAGGAAGGGGAGGGGGCGGAGCTCACCAAGTGGACGCACGGTGGTCCGATGGAGGATTAGTAGCAGCAGAGGGCTCGGGTTCGCCGGAGCAGCACCGGAGATGCAAATGAAGGAAAAAGCTCGATTCGGTCAGTGTAGGGCTCCACGGCTCCAGCTATTGGTCGAGGCAGTCCTTCTTGGCGCGGAGGCGAGGCGAGGCGGGCACGGCGGCTACGCGGGCGAGCGGTGGTCGGCGATGGCAGAGACGGCCATGGCGAGGAGGGAGAGAGCAGCGCGGGGAGAGTGAGGGAGGGGAGGCCAGGGATGCGCAGGGCCTTGCCCTTATCCTTCACGCGCGGGCGCAGGCGCGCGCTGTCGAACAGAGAGCGAGGGGGGCCGGGGAGAGGGCACGGGCGTGCGCGTGCAGGAGGCGACAGCGAGCGGGGAGGAGCAGTGGGGGGTAGGGGACGGCGCCAGGCGGGCTGGGCCTCCCTGTGCACTCGAGGCCCAGGCACAGTGGGCCTTTTTCTTTTTCTCTTTTATTTTTCTGCTTTTTCTTTTTACAGAGAGGGTTTTGTAATATTTTGAACCTCCAAATGAATTTGCAAAAATGTGAAACTTGGTCACATAAGTGCATTGCAATATCCAGCACGGCCACAAAAAGTTTGGTCATTTTTGGAGTTCATTTGGATTTTTCAAAAATTGAAATAGGCATTTATGGTGCTGTTCTGGTACTGTTCAAATGCTTAGACCCATTCTGTGGTTGATGATGATGTTGTGTTCCTTAACAGCAAATGGTTTTGAATTATTTGCTATAAAGTGAACATTTTTCCCACAAGTTTTGAGCAACTTCATTTTCACTTTGAATTTGAATTTGATTTTCAGAGAAGGATTTGAATTGAATCTTTAACCATTGTGACTAAGCACTGCAAATGAGGATGACTTGGCATTATTAGCAGATGATCACAGTCGTAACTGTACTTTATTAGATATGGTGCGTTCTATGATGTCTCTTACCGATTTGCCTTTATCATTTTGGGGTTATGCATTAGAGACAGCCGCATTCACGTTAAATAGGGCACCATCTAAATCCGTTGAGATGACGCCGTATGAACTGTGGTTTGGCTAGAAACCTAAGCTATCGTTTCTTAAAAGTTTGGGGTTGCGACACTTATGTCAAAAGGCTTCAGCCTGATAAGTTCGAACCCAAATCGGAGAAGTGCGTCTTCATAGGATACCCTAAGGAAACAATTGGGTACACCTTCTACCATAGATCCGAAGGCAAGATCTTTGTTGCCAAGAATGGGTCCTTTCTAGAGAAGGAGTTTCTCTCGAAAGAAGTGAGTGGGAGGAAAGTAGAACTGTATGAGGTAATTGTACCTTCTCTCGAATTGGAAAGTAGCACATCAGAGAAATCCGTTCCCGTGATGCCTACACCAACTAGAGAGGAAGCAAATGATGATAATCATGAAACTTCAGATCAAGTTGCTACTGAACCTCGTAGGTTGACCAGAGCATGATCTGCACCAGAGTGGTTTGGTAATCCTGTTCTGGAAGTCATGTTACTAGACCAAGGTGAACCTACAAACTATGAAGAAGCTATGATGAGCCCAGATTCCAACAGATGGCTTGAGGCCATGAAATCTGAGATAGGATCCATGTATGAGAACAAAGTGTAGACTTTGGTGGATTTGCCCGATGATCGGCAAGCCATAGAGAATAAATGGATCTTCAAGAAGAAGACTGATGCTGATGGTAATGTAACCATCTACAAAGGTCGACTTGTCGCAAAAGGTTTTCGACAAGTTCAAGGGGTTGACTACGATGAGACCTTCTCACCCGTAACGATGCTTAAGTCAGTCCAAATCATGTTAGCAATTGCTGCATTTTATAATGATGAAATTTGGCAAATGAATGTCAAAACTGCATTCCTTAATGGATTTCTTAAAGAAGAGTTGTATATGATGCAACCAGAAGGTTTTGTCGATCCTAAAGGTGCTAACAACGTGTGCAAGCTCCAGTGATCCATCTATGGACTGGTGCAAGCATCTCGGAGTTGGAATATAAGCTTTGATGAGGTGATCAAAGCATATGATTTTATACAGACTTATGGTGAAGCCTGTATTTACAAGAAAGTGAGTGGGAGCTCTGTAGCATTTTTGATATTATATGTGGATGACATATTGTTGATCGGAAATGATATAGAATTTCTAGATAGCATAAAAGGATACTTGAATAAGAATTTTTTCAATGAAAGACCTCAGTGAAGCTACTTACGTATTGAGCATCTATATCTATAGGGATAGATCAAGACGTTTAATAGGACTTTCACAAAGCACATACCTTGACAAAGTTTTGAAGAAGTTCAAAATAGATCAGTCAAAGAAGGGGTTCTTGCCTGTGTTGCAAGTTATGAAGTTGAGTAAGACTCAAAACCCGACCACGACAGAAGATAGAGAGAGAATGAAAGTCATTCCCTATACCTCAGACATAGGTTCTATAAAGTATGCCATGCTGTATACCAGACCTATTGTGTACCTTGCCATGAATTTGGCAAGGGGGTACAATAGTGATCCAGGAGTAGATCACTGGACAACGGTCAAAATTATCCTTAGAGAACTAAGGAAATATTTTCTCGATTATGGAGGTGATAAAGAGTTCGTCGTAAAGAGTTAAGTTGATGCAAGCTTTGACACTGATTCGGATGACTATGAGTATCAATCTGGATACATATTGAAAGTGGGAGCAATTAGCTAGAGTAACTCCATGCAGAGCATTGTAGACATAGAAATTTGCAAAATACACACGGATCTGAATGTGACAGACCCGTTGACTAAACTTCTCTCACAAGCAAAACATGATCACACCTTAGTACTCTTTGGGTATTAATCACATGGCGATGTGAACTAGATTATTGACTCTAGTAAACTCTTTGGGTGTTGGTCACATGGCGATGTGAACTATGGGTGTTAATCACATGGTGATGTGAACTAGATTATTGACTCTAGTGCAAGTGGGAGACTGAAGGAAATATGCCCTAGAGGCAATAATAAAGTTGTTATTTTATATTTCCTTATTCATGATAAAGGTTTATTATTCATGCTAGAATTGTATTGATCGGAAACTTAAATACATGTGTGAATACATAAACAAATATTGTATCCCTAGTAAGCCTCTACTAGACTAGCTCGTTGATCAAAGATGGTTAAGGTTTCCTAACCATGGACATGTGTTGTGATTTGATAACGGGATCACATCATTAGGAGAATGATGTGATGGACAAGACCCATCCGTTAGCTTAGCATAATGATCGTTCAGTTTATTGCTATCGCTTTCTTCATGTCAAATACATATTCCTTCGACTATGAGATTATGCAACTCCCGGATACCGAAGGAATACCTTGTGTGCTATCAAACGTCACAACGTAACTGGGTGATCATAAAGATGCTCTACAGGTATCTCCGAAGGTGTTTGTTGAGTTGGCATAGATCGAGATTAGGATTTGTCACTTCGAGTATCAGAGAGGTATCTCTGGGCCCTCTCGGTAATACACATCATAAGCTTGCAAGCAAACAACTAAGGAGTTAGTCACGAGGTGATGTATTATGGAACGAGTAAAGACACTTGCCAGTAACGAGATTGAACTAGGTATAGAGATACCGACGATCGAATCTCGGGCAAGTAACATACCGATGGACAATGGGAATTACGTATGTTGTCATAACGGTTCGACCGATGAAGATCTTTGTAGAATATGTAGGACCCAATATGGGCATCCAGGTTGCGCTATTGGTTATTGACCGGAGAGGTGTCTCGGTCATGTCTACATAGTTCTCGAACCCGTAGGGTCCACACGCTTAACGTTCGTTGACGATATAGTGTTATATGAGTAATATGTTTTGGTGATCGAATGTTGTTCGAAGTCTCGGATGAGCTCACGGACATGACGAGGAGTCTTGAAATGGCCGAGAGGTAAAGCTTGATATATAGGACGATGGTATTCGGACACCGAAAGTGTTTCGGAGGTTACCGGGTACTTATCGGGTCACCGGAAAGGAGTTTCGGACACCCCCGGCAAAGTTATGGGCCTAATGGGCCAAAAGGGGACAGACCAGCCTCTGGTGCGCCCCTTCTTTGGACAACAGGCCCTAAGGGAAGGAAAGGAGGGAGGGCTAGCCCCTCCTGCCTTTCCCTCTCATGGGAGAAAGGAAAGGGGGGGGCGCCACCCTCCCCTGCCTTTCCCCCGCACGTATATAAGGCAGGGGGCGCGGCTTGGGAGGGACTCCAAGTAGGATTCCTCCTACTTGGGAACCTCCTGTGGCTGCTCCTCCCTCCCTCCCACCTATATATATGTGGGGAGAGGGCGCCAAATAAGGACACAACATTGTCTTAGCCGTGTGCGGCGCCCCCGTCCACCGTTTACTCCCTCGGTCATATTTTCGTAGTGCTTAGGCGAAGCCCTGCGGAGATCACTTCACCATCACCGTCACCACACCATCGTGCTGTCGGAACTCATGTACTACCTCGCCGTCTTGCTGGATCAAGAAGGCGAGGACGTGACTGAGCTGAACGTGTGCAGAACTCAGAGGTGCCGTAAGTTCGGTACTTGATCGGTTGGAGCGCGAAGAAGTTCGACTACATCAACCGCGTTGTGAAACGCTTCCGCTTACGGTCTATGAGGGTACGTAGAGACACTCTCCCCCTCGTTGCTATGCATCTCCTGTTGGGAAACGTTGCATGGAAAACAAAAAAAAATTCTACGCACACGCAAGATCTATCCATGGGGATGCATAGCAACGAGAGGGGGAGAGCATCTACATACCCTTGTAGATCACTAAGCGGAAGCGTTTATCACGCGGTTGATGTAGTCGTACTCTTTGCGATCCGATCACGATCCAACCGATCTAGTGCCGAACGGACGGTACCTCCGAGTTTAGCACACGTGCGGCTCGATGACATCTCCTCCTTCTTGATCCAGCAAGCAGGAGAGGAGAAGTAGATGGGATCACAACCAACATGACGGCGTGGTGGTGGAGCACCGACACGCTTCGCTAAGCATCACCGGGACGAGGCGGTGGGACTACGGAGTAACGGGAGAGAGAGGGGCGCCAAGGGCTTGGTGTGTCCTCTTGGGGCGACCCCTCCCCTCTATATATAGGTGGAGGGGTGTGGGAAACAGCCCCTCCAAGCCCTAGGGCACAGATAAAGGGCAGAGGACTTGGACTCCAAGTCCAATCCTATTCCTACTAGGACTCCTCCTTTTTTTGCCTTCCCTTGCCTTCCCTAGCCACATGGCTTTTGAGGACTTGGTGCGCCTAGCCCAATAAGGCTAGGGCGCCTCTCCATAGCCCATGCTAGCCCTTGGGTCATGGTGAACCCACTTGTGGACTTCCGGACCTCTCCGGAATCCTCCGGAACCTTCTGGAAGCTTCCCGGTACAATACCAAAAAAACTACACCTTTTTCTGGAACCCAAAATATGACTTCCCATATATAAATATTCACCTCTCGACCATTCTGAGACTCCTCGTGACGTCTGGGATCTCATCCGAGACTCCGAACAACATTTGGTTACCACTCATCAGATATCCCAATACTACTCTAGCGTCAACGAACGTTACGCGTGCGACCCTACGGGTTCGGGAATTATGTAGTCATGACCAAGACACCTCTCCGGTCAATAACCAATAGCGGGACCTGGATGCCCATGTTGATTCCTACATATTCCACGAAGATCTTTTATCGGTTGAACCTTTATGACAACATACGTAATTCCCTTTGTCTGTCGGTATGTTACTTGCCCGAGATTCGATCGTTGGTATCTCTATACCTAGTTCAATCTCGTTACCGGCAAGTCTCTTTACTCGTTCTGTAATACATCATCTTGCAACTAACTCCTTAGTCACTTTGCTTGCAAGCTTCTTGTGATGTGTATTACCGAGAGGGCCCAGAGATACCTCTCCGATACACGGAGTGACAAATCCCAATCTCGATTCACACCAACTCAACAGACACCTTCGGAGATACCTGTAGAGCATCTTTATGATCACCGAGTTACGTTGTGATGTTTGATAGCACACAAGGTATTCCTCTGGTATCTGGGAGTTGCATGATCTCATGGTCAAAGGAACATGTATTTGACATTAAGAAAGCAGTAGCAATAAACTGAACGATCATATGCTATGCTAACGGTTGGGTCTTGTCCATCACATCATTCTCCTAATGATGTGACCCCATTATCAAATGACAACACATGTCTATGGTTAGGAAACCTTAACCATCTTTGATCAACGAGCTAGTCTAGTAGAGGCATACTAGGGACACGTATTTGTTTATGTATTCACACATGTATTTAAGTTTCCGATCAATACAATTCTAGCATGTATAATAAACCTTTATTATGAATAAGGAAATATAAAATAACAACTTTATTATTGCCTCTAGGGCATATTTCCTTCAGTCTCCCACTTGCACTAGAGTCAATAATCTAGTTCACATCACCATGTGATTTAACACCCATAGTTCACATCGCCATGTGACCAACACCCAAAGATTTTACTAGAGTCAATAATCTAGTTCACATCGCCATGTGATTAACACCCAAAGAGTACTAAGGTGTGACCATGTTTTGCTTGTGAGAGAAGTTTAGTCAACGGGTCTGCCACATTCAGATCCGTATGTATTTTGCAAATTTCTATGTCTACAATGCTCTGCATGTAGCTACTCTAGCTAATTGCTCCCACTTTCAATACGTATCCAGATTGATACTCAGAGTCATCTGGATCAGTGTTAAAGCTTGCATTGACGTAACCCTTTACGACAAACTCTTTATCACCTCCATAACCGAGAAATATTTCCTTAGTCCTCTTAGGTAACTAAGGGTAATTTTGACCGCTGTTCAGTGATCTACTCCTGGATCACTATTGTACCCCCTTGCCAAACTCATGGCAAGGTACACAATAGGTCTGGTACATAGCATGGCATACTTTATAGAACCTTTGGCTGAGGCATAGGGAATGACTTTCATTCTCTCTCTATCTTCTGCCGTGGTCGGGTTTTGAGTCTTACTCAACTTCACACCTTGCAACACAGGCAAGACCCTTTCTTTGACTGATCTATTTTGAACTTTTTCAAAATCTTGTCAAGGTATGTGCTTTGTGAAAGTCCTATTAAGTGTCTCGATCTATCCCTATAGATCTTGATGCCCAATATATAAGTAGCTTCACCGAGGTCTTTTATTGAAAACTCTTATTCAAGTATCCTTTTATGCTATCCAGAAATTCTATATCATTTCCAATCAATAATATGTCATCCACATATAATATCAGAAATGCTACAGAGCTCCCACTCACTTTCTTGTAAATACAGGCTTCACCATAAGTTTATATAAAACCATATGCTTTGATCACCTCATCAAAGCGTGTATTCCAACTCCGAGATGCTTGCACCAGTCCATAGATGGATCGCTAGAGCTTGCACACTTTGTTAGCACCTTTAGGATCGACAAAACCTTTCTGGTTGTATCATATACAACTCTTCTTTAAGAAATCCATTAAGGAATGCAGTTTTGACGTCCATTTGCCAGATTTCATAAAATACGGCAATTGCTAACATGATTCGGACAGACTTAAGCATCGCTACGGGTGAGAAAGTCTCATCGTAGTCAACCCTTTGAACTTGTCGAAAACCTTTTGCGACAAGTCGAGCTTTGTAGACAGTAACATTACCATCATCGTCCATCTTTCTCTTGAAGATCCATTTATTCTCAATGGTTTACAGATCATCGGGCAAGTCCATCAAAGTCCACACTTTGTTCTCATACATGGATCCTATCTCAGATTTCATGGCCTCAAGCCATCTGTCGGAATCTGGGCTCATCATAGCTTCTTCATAGTTTGTAGGTTCGCCATGGTCTTATAACATGACTTCTAGGATAGGATTACCGTACCACTCCGGTGCGGAACGGGTTCTGGTCGACCTACGAAGTTCTGTAGTAACTTGATCTGAAGTTTCATGATCATCATCATTAGCTTCCTCTCTGGTTGGTGCAGGCATTAGGGGAACAGTTTTCTATGATATGCTACTTTCCAATTTGAGAGAAGGTACAATTACCTCATCAAGTTCTACTTTCCTCCCACTCACTTCTTTCGAGAGAAACTCCTTCTCTAGAAAGGACCCAAACTTAGCAACAAAGATCTAGCCTTCGGATCTGTGGTAGAAGGTGTACCCAATAGTTTCTTTAGGGTATCCTATGAAGACGCACTTCTCCGATTTAGGTTCGAGCTTATCAGGCTGAAGCCTTTTGACATAAGCGTCGCATCCCCAAACTTTAAGAAACGACAGCTTAGGTTTCTTGCCAAACCATAGTTCATACGGTGTCGTCTCAACGGATTTAGACGGTGCCCTATTTAACGTGAATGCAGCTGTCTCTAATGCATAACCCCAAAACGATAGTGGTAAATCGGTAAGAGACGTCATAGAACGCACCATATCTAATAAAGTACGGTTACGACGTTCGGACACACCATTACGCTATGGTGTTCCAGGTGGCGTGAGTTGTGAAACAATTCCACATTGTTTTAAATGAAGGCCAAACTCGTAACTCAAATATTCGCCTCCACGATCGGATCATAGAAACTTTATTTTCTTGTTACGATGAGTCTCAACTTCACTCTGAAATTCTTTGAACTTTTCAAATGTTTCAGACTTGTGTTTCATCAAGTAGATATACCCACATCTACTCAAATCATCAGTGAAGGTGAGAAAATAACGATACCTGCCGCGTGCTTCAATACTCATCGGACCGCATACATCGGTATGTATTATTTCCAATAAGTCATTAGCTCGCTCCATTGTTCCGGAGAACGGATTTTTAGTCATCTTGCCCATGAGGCATGGTTCGCAAGTATCAAATGATTCATAATCAAGTGATTCCAAAAGTCCATCTGCATGGAGTTTCTTCATGCGCTTTACACCAATATGACCTAAACGGCAGTGCCACAAGTATGTTGCACTATCATTATCAACTTTTCATCTTTTGGCATCATTATTAGGAATATGTGTATCACTACGATCGAGATTCAATAAACCATTCACATTGGGTGTATGACCATAAAAGGTTTTATTCATGTAAACAGAACAACAATTATTCTCTGACTTAAATGAATAACCGTATTGCAATAAACATGATCCAATCATATTCATGCTCAACGCAAACACCAAATAACATTTATTTAGGTTCAACACTAATTCCGAAGGTAGAGGGAGTATGCGATGGTGATCTTATCAACCTTGGAATCACTTCCAACACACGTCGTCACCTCGCCCTTAACTAGTCTCTGTTCATTTTGCAACTCCTGTTTCGAGTTATTAATCTTAGCAACTGAACCGGTATCAAATACCCAGGGGCTACTATGAACACTAGTAAAGTACACATCAATAACATGTATATCAAATATACCTTTGTTCACATTGCCATCCTTCTTATCCGCCAAGTATTTGAGGCAGTTCTTCTTCCAGTGACCATTTCCTTTGCAGTAGAAGCACTCAGTTTCAGGTTTGGGTCTAGCTTTGGGCTTCTTCATGGGAGCGGCAACTTGTTTGCTGTTCTTCTTGAAGTTCCCTTTCTGTCCCTTGCCCTTTTTCTTGAAACTAGTGGTTTTGTTAACCATCAACACTTGATGCTCTTTCTTGATTTCTACCTTCGTCGATTTTAGCATCGCGAAGAGCTTGGGAATCGTTTTTGTCATCCCTTGCACATTATAGTTCATCAATAAGTTCTAGTAGCTTGGTGATAGTGACTAGAGAACTCTTGTCAATCACTATCTTATCTGGAAGATTAACTCTCACTTGATTCAAGCGATTGTAGTACCCAGACATTCTGAGCACATGCTCACTGGCTGAGCTATTCTCCTCCATCTTGTAGGCAAAGTACTTGTCACAGGTCTCATACCTCTCGACATGGGCATGAGTCTGAAATACTAATTTCAGCTCTTGGAACATCTTATATGTTCCATGACGTTCAAAACGTCTTTGAAGCCCCGATTCTAAGCCGTAAAGCATGGCGCACTAAACTATCAAGTAGTCATCATATTGAGCTTGTCAAACATTCATAACGTCTGCATCAGCTCCTACAACAAGTCTATCACCTAGCGGTGCATCAAGGACATAATTCTATGCAGCAATGAGGATAATCCTCAGATCACGGACCCAGTCTGCATCATTGCTACCATCATCTTTCAACTTAGTTTTCTCTAGGAACATATCAGAAATAGTGGAGCTATATCGCGAGCTATTGATCTACAACATAGATTTGCAAATACTATCAGGACTAAGTTCATGATAAATTAAGTTCAATTAATCAAATTACTAAAGAACTCCCACTTAAATAAACATCCCTCAAGTTATCTAAGTGATACGTGATCCAAATCAACTAACCCAAGTCCGATCATCATGTGAGATGGGGCAGTCATCAATGGTGAACATCTCTATGTTGATCATATCTACTATATGAGTCATGTTTGACCTTTCGGTCTCCAGTGTTCCGAGACCATGTCTGTACATGCTAGTCTCGTCAAGTTTAACCCAAGTATTCTGCATGTGCAAAACTGTCTTACACCCGTTGTATGTGAACGTAGAGTCTATCACACCCGATCATCACATGGTGTCTCGAAACGATGAACTTTCGCAATGGTGCATACTCAGGGAGAACACTTATATCTTGAAATTTAGTGAAGGGATCATCTTATAATGCTACCGTCGTTCTAAGCAAAATAAGATGCATAAAAGATAAACATCACATGCAATCAAAATATGTGACATAATATGGCCATCATCATCTTATGCTTTTGATCTCCATCTCCAAAGCATCGTCATGATCTCCATCGTCACCGGCTCGACATGTTGATCTCCATCGTTGCGTCATGGTCGTCTCGCCAACTATTGCTTCTACAACTATTGCTAACGCATAGCGATAAAGTAAAGCAATTACATGGCGCTTGCATTTCATACAATAAAGAGACAACCATAAGGCTCCTGCCGGTTGCCGATAAATTACAAAACATGATCATCTCATACAATAACGTATATCACATCATGTCTTGACCATATCACATCACAACATACCCTGCAAAAACAAGTTAGACGCCCTCTACTTTGTTGTTGCAAGTTTTACATGGCTGCTACGGGCTTCTAGCAAGAACCGTTCTTACCTATGGCAAAAACCACAACAGTGATTTATCAAGTTTGCTGTTTTAACCTTCTTCAAGGACCGGCCGCAGTCAAATTCGATTCAACTAAAGTAGGAGAAACAGACACCCGCCAGCCACCTTTATGCAAAACTAGTTGCATGTCAGTCGGTGGAACCAGTCTCATGTACGTGGACATGTAAGGTTGGTCCGGGCCGCTTCATCCCACAATGCCGCCGAATCAAAATAAGACGTTGGTGGTAAGCAGTATGAACATCACCGCCCACAACTTCTTTGTGTTCTACTCGTGCATATCATCTACGCATAGACCTAGCTTGGATGCCACTGTTGGGAAACGTTGCATGGAAAACAAAAAAAAATCTACGCACACGCAAGATCTATCCATGGAGATGCATAGCAACGAGAGGGGGAGAGCATCTACATACCCTTGTAGATCACTAAGCGGAAGCGTTTATCATGCAGTTGATGTAGTCGTACTCTTTGCGATCCGATCACGATCCAACCGATCTAGTGCCGAATGGACGACACCTCTGAGTTTAGCACACGTGCGGCTCGATGATGTCTCCTCCTTCTTGATCCAGCAAGAGGGAGTGGAGAAGTAGATGGGATCACAACCAACACGATGGCGTGGTGGTGATGGTGGTGGTGGAGCACCGACAGTGCTTCGCTAAGCATCACCGGGACGAGGCGGTGGGACTATGGAGTAACGGGAGAGAGAAGGGCGCCAAGGGCTTGGTGTGTCCTCTTGGGGCGCCCCCTCCCCTCTATATATAGGTGGAGGGGCGTGGGAAACAGCTCCTCCAAGCCCTAGGGCACAGCTAAGGGGGAGAGGACTTGGACTCCAAGTCCAATCCTATTCCTACTAGGACTCCTTCCTTTTTTGCCTTCCCTTGCCTTCCCTAGCCACATGGGCTTTTGAGGACTTGGTGCGCCTAGCCCAATAAGGCTAGGGCGCCTCTCCACAGCCCATGCTAGCCCTTGGGTCATGGTGAACCCACTTGTGGACTTCCGGACCACTCCGGAACCTTCTGGAAGCTTCCCGGTACAATACCGAATAAACTGCACCTTTTTCCGGAACCCAAAATATGACTTCCCATATATAAATCTTTACCTCTCGACCATTCCGAGACTCCTCGTGACATCTGGGATCTCATCCGGGACTCCGAACAACATTTGTTACCACTCATCAAATATCCCAATACTACTCTAGCGTCAATGAACGTTAAGCGTGCGACCCTACGGGTTCGGGAATTATGTAGTCATGACCGAGACACCTCTCCGGTCAATAACCAATAGCGGGACCTGGATGCCCTTATTGATTCCTACATATTCCACGAAGATCATTTATCGGTTGAACCTTTATGACAACATACGTAATTCCCTTTGTCTGTCGGTATGTTACTTGCCCGAGATTCGATCGTCGGTATCTCTATACCTAGTTCAATCTCGTTACCGGCAAGTCTCTTTACTCGTTCCATAATACATCATCTTGCAACTAACTCCTTAGTCAGTTTGCTTGCAAGCTTCTTGTGATGTGTATTACTGAGAGGGCCCAGAGATACCTCTCCGATACACGGAGTGACAAATCCCAATCTCGATTCACACCAACTCAACAGACACCTTCGGAGATACCTGTAGAGCATCTTTATGATCACCGAGTTACGTTGTGACGTTTGATAGCACACAAGGTATTCCTCTGGTATCCGGGAGTTGCATGATCTCATGGTCAAAGGAACATGTATTTGACATTAAGAAAGCAGTAGCAATAAACTGAACGATCATATGCTATGCTAACGGTTGGGTCTTGTCCATCACATCATTCTCCTAATGATGTGACCCCATTATCAAATGACAACACATGTCTATTATTAGGAAACCTTAACCATCTTTGTTCAACGAGCTAGTCTAATAGAGGCATACTAGGGACCCGTATTTGTTTATGTATTCACACATGTATTTAAGTTTCTGATCAATACAATTCTAGCATGAATAATAAACCTTTATCATGAATAAGGAAATATAAAATAACAACTTTATTATTGCCTCTAGGGCATATTTCCTTCATATCCATGGATAGATCATTGCGTGTGCGTAGTTTTTTTTGTTTTCATGCAACGTTTCCCAACAAATAGCCTGTCGATTTTAAGAGCTCTCACGACTTTGGCAACATAGAGGAGTAAACTACAAAAGACCAGCCCATATTGGGCTAGGAGAGTATCAAAGGAACAATCATCTTTGACGAAAATCACAAAAAACCACGACGAATGGGGCAGGGTTGAACACATAACACTGTGTTTAGCATTTTAATAGCGAATTTGACTACTCGGGCCTACATACGAGGGTGACATGGCATACCTAGGCGGACAGTATGCTTAGGGTGGACAAGGGTCCCACCTGTTAGCCCCACACATTCTTTCCCTCTCTTCTTCCTCCTCATCTCCTCTCTCCACGGTGCTCTATGCCAGCCAAAGAATGAGTCGTCGGTTGGTTGATGTCCCGGTCCAACCTATGCTAGCACCGACACCAGTGGCCATGATCCTCTAGAGGTGCGCATGGCCCTTGAGCAAACGGATGGCGAGGTTCTCACGAGGTGCAGTGGTAAAAAAAGAGAGAAAGAAAGGCAAATTAATGGGAGTTTTGTAGCGATATAATTTTTCTAGGGCACTTTGAGTGATATATATATATATAATTCTTTTAGGGGAAACACGCTGACCTTATTGCTCAATAGAAAGATGTAAAGGAATTACTTTAGGGTCATGTGGATTTATAAACCAAACATGACGCCTTGTGATAACGACAGAGTGTTTTTTGCTAAACTATGTGCTTCAAAATTAGAGAGGCACCCTTCATGAACAAAGAGGCAAGAATCAAAAGCTAGAGCTCTCTATTTAATCTCCCGAATGATGGTCGCATCATTCCCAAAACCTTGGTCAGATCAGTAATCACCGTCTTGCAATCTGAGGCGAGTTTCACCATGGAACGTTTTAGGTCTGCAGCAAGTGATAGACCTTCTCGGCATGCTAGTATCTCAAGTATTTCAGGATCATTTAGACCTTCGGTCATCACTTCTGAGGAACCCATATAATCACCAGTCTCACTCCGAGCAACCACACTAAAGGATTCTCTTGTTGGGGAACGTAGCATGCAATTTCAAAAAATTTCCTACGCTCACGCAAGATCTATCTAGGAGATGCATAGCAACGAGAGGGGGAGAGTGTGTCCACGTACCCTCGTAGACCGAAAGAGGAAGCGTTAGCTTAACGCGGTTGATGTAGTTGAACGTCTTCGCAATCCAACCAATCAAGCACCGAACGTACGACACCTCCGAGTTCTGCACACGTTCAGCTCGATGACGTCCCTCGAACTCTTGACCCAGTAGAAGGTCGAGGGAGAGTTTCGTCAGCACGACGGCGTGGTGACGGTGATGGTGATGTGATCCGTGCAGGGCTTCGCCTAAGCACTACGACAATATGACCGGAGGAGTAAACTGTGGAGGGGGGCACCGCACATGGCTAAGAGAATAACTGATGTGCCTTTGGGGTGCCCCCTGCCCACGTATATAAAGGAGGGGAGGAGGAGGCCGGCCACCAAGGAGGGGCGCGCCATGGGGGGAGTCCTACTTGGACTCCTAGTCCAAGTAGGATTCGGCCCCCCCTTTTTTTCCTTTCTTCCGGAGGGGGAAAGAGGGAAGGAGAGGGAGTAGGAGAAGGAAAGGGGGGTGGCGCCCCCTTCCCTAAACCAATTCGGCCTCCTCCCTTGTGTGGGGCGCACCAGCCCCTTGTGGGCTGGTTAGCCTCCCTCATATGGCCCATATGGCCCATATCTTCCACCGGGGGGTTCCGGTAACCCTTCCGGTACTCCGGTATGTACTCGATACACTCCGGAACCCTTCCGGTGTCCGAATACTACCTTCCAATATATCAATCTTTACCTCTCGACCATTTCGAGACTCCTTGTCATGTCCGTGATCTCATCCGGGACTCTGAACAATCTTCGGTCACCAAAACACATAACTCATAATACAAATCGTCATCGAACGTTAAGCGTGCGGACCCTATGGGTTCGAGAACTATGTAGACATGACCGAGACACATCTCCAGTCAATAACCAGTAGCGGAACCTGGATGCTCATATTGGTTCCCACATATTCTATGAAGATCTTTATCGGTCAAACCGCAATGACAACATACGTTATTCCCTTTGTCATCGGTATGTTACTTGCCCGAGATTCGATCGTCGGTATCTTCATACCTAGTTCAATCTCGTTACCGGCAAGTCTCTTTACTTGTTCTGTAATGCATCATCCCGTAACTAACTCATTAGTCACATTGCTTGCAAGGCTTATAGTGATGTGCATTACCGAGAGGGCCCAGAGATACTTCTCCGATACTCGGAGTGACAAATCCTAGTCTCGATCTATGCCAACCCAACAAACACCTTCGGAGACACCTGTAGAGCATCTTTATAATCACCCAGTTACGTTGTGACATTTGATAGCACACAAGGTGTCGTGGAATTGTCACGGCAGATGTCCTAGTATGAGGACTTAGGTGTGGAGCCATCGCGACGAGGTTAACTTGAAGGGGTTAAAACGGGACAAGGGACATAGAGTTTACCCAGGTTCGGCCCCTCTCAACGAGGTAAAGGCCTACTCCTGCTTTAGGTTGTATTGCTTGGGTTTTGATTACCAGGGAGCGAATATGCTTGACCCAGTTCTCAACTTGTTCTCCTTAACCCGCCGCCGGGTCACACCTTTATATACACAGGCTGATGCCCGGCGGCTTACAGAGTCCCGTCCGGCTCATACACAATGTGTCTGGCTCGGTAACAGAACTACACTTTCCTTAACGTACAAGTTAAACATATGGCGGTTTACGCCCGCGGGCCTCAAGTCTCCTCCGGGTCTTGGGCCTTCAATAAGCTTGCTTCGTGAACCGCCATCTCTTCTTGGGCCTCTTCATTATGAACCGCCAGTGGCATGACCCGGCCCCTCCTGGGCGGGTCATACCCAATAGCTATATCCCCAACATTAGGCCCCAGGTTGATGTGAACTTGTTCATATCAATCTTCAACACTTAGAAACAATCCTTCCTCATCTGTCCTCGCGGGATCTCCTAACCCGCCGTGACGTCATCTCCTGAAATTGCGGTAACCCGCCGTGATGTCATCTTACATTAATATCACACGAGGCCCAAATCTTAATATGTCGTCACTTTAATGAATCTCCGAAAATCAAGGCATCTGTGCTGTCACATATCCATTTTCCATCTCCTCGATTTCCGCGCATGCCACTTATCCTTTCTGCCTTATAAATAGGGCCAGGGGTCCCTTTCACTTTCCCCCCTTGCCTCCTCGTCTTCATCCTCATGACGCTTCCAGTGCCCGAGCTCCGCCGCCGCCGTCGACTTTCATCACTTCCTCAGCTGCGGCCGCTGCATTAATCTGAACCGACCAGAGTTTGTCCGCACGCCTCTGCTGTTCAACAGCTCCGGCAAGTTAGTCCCTTTCTCTCACCGTAGATCCCATTAGGGTTTCTGCGAGTTCATCGGAGTTCATCTCCGTTCTTCTCTAGATCATATAGTTTTTGATCCAAGTGTAGTACCAATCTTGTGCGGTAGCAGTTTGGCACTTGTTTCTAATATCTAAACGCCTCCCCTCTATAGAAGATCTCATCTGAGCATGTGAACTGTCCTGCTGCCGCCACTTTATTTTCAGAATTTTCCTTCATTATCTGAACTGTTGCAGATCCAAAATTATAACATCGATCTGTGAAAACTGTTTGTCCAACACTTAGCAATTTTTCCGCTTCACAGATCTGAAAATCAATAATTGTGCGGGCGGCTTAACTCATAAACCGTAAGCCGCTAGGTACCATTAGTCCCCTTTTAAGCCGCTAATATGAATATCTGCATATTTCAAATGCTCATCTCCCGGCTTAACATAGTAACATTTCACCTTTGAATCCATGATCCAGTAAAGAAACAAAATCATAAGCCAGTAATGTTTTCATCTTATAGGTCTTTTTTCTCAAAAATGGTCAAGACCGTCACTGCCTGCAACTGGGTCGTTTCCCGGGTCACCGAGGAAGATTTGAGAGATTATGTTCAGACTGGTGTTTTAGCCAAAAAAGAAGTCATCCACTGGAGGGTCCCAGGCAATGAAACTCGTCCTGAGCCCAAGGACGGCGAAGTCATCGTTTTTACTGATCACATAAACCGGGGCTTCAGCCCTCCTGGCTCAAAATTCTTCGCGATGTGCTGCATTTCTTCAAACTCCATCCACAAGACATCGGCCCAAATTCCGTCTCAAACATCTGCAACTTTCAGGTGTTCTGCGAGGTGTACCTTCAACAGGAGCCCACCGTAGAACTATTCAGGGAATTTTACTACTTGAACCGGCAAAATGAATTCACTGATGGGCCTAGTTTGGAGCTAGGCGGCATATCAATACAACGTCGGAAAGAAGCCACCTTCCCAGCTCCCACTCTCCCCAGTCACCCCAAAGACTGGAACCAGACCTGGTTTTATTGTCAAGATACTTCGCTGGAAGGAGAAAACCCCTTGCCGGGTTATCGCGCCAGCCGGCTTAGTAGCAGACATCATCTTCCAGACCGTATCAGCACAGCAGAACGGAAGAAATATGTACCAGTTTTTGCGAAGATCCGGGCCTTGATTGCCAACGGCTTGACCAGAATTGATCTAGTTCGCTGCTGGGTCGCCTGGAGAGTCTTGCCTCTAAGCCGCCGGCCTGGCTTAATGTGCGAGTATACCGGCGAGCTAACAGATCCTCAGCGCTACTGTCAGATTGAAATAACTGAGGAAGACATCAATAACATGACCAAGACTCTGCTGAATGAGAGCTTGGCAGATTGCAGTCAAGTCGGACTGAGTCCTTTCTGTACTCTGAATAAACCGCCAGCTGTAAGTTTTGAATCAAACTCATACTTGACTCATATTTTGATTTGTATGGCCTGTTCATACTCATTCAAATGTTTACAGGCCGATTCACCCTTTTGGACCAAGAAGCTTCAAGATAAGCCAAAGAAACTTCAGACGAAGAGCAAGGCTAAAAAGCCTGCTAAGAAGAAAACCAATACCACCGAGTTATTTAACTTAGATGAGAATGATGATGATGAGTCGGAGGTAGAACTTGACTCCCTTGGCTCATTTTTGTACATCTTATTAACAATGACCATTATCAGGATGATGCGGAAGCCAGCCGTGCAGATGATGACGAGGTAATTATCTTTTTCTCCGGCTTAGAACCTCTGCCAACACAGAAAACTCGACAAGCAAGCCAGAAAGTAAGATTTTCTCACACATTAGCTTACTTGGACCCCAACTTTCTTTTGAAGAAGCAGCAAAACGAAGCCCGCCGCACAACCTGGCGCAGTGGCAGTGGAGTTTTATCCTCCGGCTTACCAAATACCCCAGCACCTCGCAAACGTTGACCGGAGGTTTCAAAACTTTCTGACTTAGATTACCCCAAGGCAGGTTTCTTCCGTCAACCTCTTAATTCGTCTGATTCAAACTATCAGGGAACATCTCACTCCTCCTCTGGCGACTCAACGGGAACTCAAATCCCGGCCTTCAAGACCGTGCCTGGGTAAGGGTGCATTCAATCAGTCGAAACTTCATGCTTTAATCAATATGCTGACATCTTTGTATTTTATTTTCCAGTGGTATGTCCAAGCCCAGCAAGAAGGCGAAACTGAACAAGCCGGCTGAAGACTCCAACCCTTCTGAGCCGGAAAAACAATTGCCAGAGACCTCTTATCCAACCACTGAGGCCACTACTGATGATCCGCTACCAGAAGAGCACGACATTACCATCGACCCTATGGTCGTTGAACCGGTTATCCCTAATCCGCCGAGTCCCATCAAGCCTACTGAGGAGAAGGCTGACGATGTCGTCGTCACCGGGTTTGGTTATACAGCGCCGGGTAACCCCACTGTCTTATCCAAGCACAACGCCAAGGAAGAGATTACTGCTGCTGACAAAGGCAAGTGGAAGGTAGACTTAGAAAGCTACGCCCACTTTGGCGCTCAAGAAATCCACTCCGGTTATTTGAACCGCTTATATACCAGCCGTGACTTTGAAGCCGGCT
Organism: Thinopyrum elongatum; assembly: GCA_011799875.1. NCBI lineage: Eukaryota > Viridiplantae > Streptophyta > Magnoliopsida > Poales > Poaceae > Thinopyrum > Thinopyrum elongatum. The sequence goes on from CM022299.1 coordinate 570,277,058, forward strand.
TGGTCAATCTGATGAAGGAATGTTATGAGGTAATTCAATCAACTCTTCCTCATAAGTATATTGCTATCAGCCGCCAAGTCTATAAAGTATGATAGGATTGAATACTCTGTAGATTTTCAAATAGTCATACAAATAGAAGCATATCACTAGTAGCCCCCAAGGGCCGGGTTAATTATTATGTTAAGCTGCTACTTCAATTAGCAGTAATTAACTGTGCACCTGTAGCCCCCAAGGATCGGCTTAATCAACATGAATAAGCCGGGACTTATCACCATGTATGAAACCAACGTCACAACATGTAGTCTTTATAAACCGAATCATATCATTTTGTCCGGGTCAGTAGATAAATTTGTAGGGTAACGCAGCAGAAAACAAAAAAAATTCGACCTACGCAACAGCCCAGGACCACTATGGAGACTGCATACAAGGTTTGATCATTTTCGTTAACGACTCATAGCGCAGCGGAAGTAGAGTCGATGACGATCGGCGGTGCAGATCCCCGCAGCTAGGATTTACAACCTCCCAACCGCGAGGATGTATACCCTCGTCTTCTCTTTGGACAGCCCTCCGGGAGGCGGTCGAACAGTCCCCCGGACGGTGTCGCGGACAGCCCTTCGGGAGGACCTTCGAAACTCGAACGGTCACTTGGACAGCCCTTCGGGAGGACTCACAGAACTAGGACCGTCACTTGGACAGCCCTTCGGGAGGCACTCACGAACAGCCCCTCGGGCACTAAGATCGAAACTACGACCTCTCTACAGAGTTGCACACATACGGTGTCATCTATCCAGCAGGGCTTCGCCGTCCAGAACTAGTTCCCACCGGAACCCAGACAGCCTTTCGGCTCTACGAAACTCTTTTCGTGGGAGGGAGAGAGAAGCCAGATCATTGCAATGGCACTTGTATGTGAAAAGGGATGAAGGATTGAGCAGGCCCCTCTCCTCCTTATATAGGAAAACCAAGGGGTAGGATGGGCATTCAAGAAATACCAAAATACCCATGAAGGAAACTCTTTCCAAGGGCATAAGAGAGAAACCAAAGGACATGTGGAGCTCCAAGGAGGAGCTCCACATGTGGCCGGCCACCCCCTAGGGGTCCCCCCCAAAGGGGGCTCTCATCCATCCACATCACCTTCTAGAAGCCTTTAGCAAAAGCCCTAAAAGGTGGTTTTCCAAAAAAATCCAAAAAGCACTTTCACTATTCATGACGACATTTTTCAGCGTCCGTTCGAACTGAAAATATTTATGTGGGCTTAGAACATTTCCAGTACCCACTAAAATAATTTTCAACGCGTTCTGGAACAATTCCAGTTTAGTGATTTCATCTGCGAAAGCATCTGAAGCGGTTCCGGCAGCCCCGAAACATTTCCGGTTTTTCTTCCAGAAAATTCCCAGAAGTTTCCAGAATGATTCTGGCATCCTCCAAGAATTATCAGGCATGTGCCGAAACCATTTTGACTTAATGGTATCCCTTGAAACAACTTTTCAGTTTCACCGGAACTCATCCGGTGACCTCTCTCTGCGGAACTTTTCCGCTGTCCGAAACTTTTTTTGGTGATTTTCTCTCAGACTCCCTGTCTAGTATTCAGCAGATAGATGACCCTTAAGCGTGTGACCCTATAGGTTCGGTGAAGTATAGACATGACCTGGAACCCCTTCCGATCAATGATCAACATCGGAGCCATGGACACCCATATTGACCCCTATACCCACACGAATGAATATTCGAGTGAACCTCCAGTTGCCGTGTGCTATTCCTATTGCTTCGCGATATGTTACAAATACCCGAGGTGAGACATGTTGGCATTCCCGTGGATCAACAACTTGTCCACTATGCTAGTTACCTCATTACCGGTATTGTTCTCTTTTCTCGTTACTGTGTTCCGGCATCCCTGTGATCAAATCACCCTGTGTCTGGCCAGACGATGATGGATACCGTAACACCGAGAGGGCCCAGAGATATCTCTCCATCGTCGGAGGAGCAAATCCCAATCTTGAGCTATCAAGTTACTTGACATACTTTCCCATGAACCCATAAGCCGCCGTAATAGCCATCCAGTTACGGATGACATTTAACAAACCCCAAAGTTCATGAATCAAGCATGAAGAAACTCGATACTCTCATGGTCTGAGGAATTATGCAAACATTAACCATCTCTGTGTTATTAACCATTAACTAGTGACGAAAAAATCTCATAGCATAACACCAATTTGGGTCGATTCAACACAAATGTTCTGCTAACAATTGTGCCCTCAAAATTGCCGGCATAGTCATGCCCATGATCAGGAAAACAGAATCATCATGCAATACATGAGCCAGTCATAGAGGCTTGACTAGGAATACATTTTACCGTTTATTATCCCACACATGCACATGAGTTTCCCTCCAAGCCTCATTTTATTTGTAGACTCGAGAATCATTGCAGTTATAGCATGGAACATAAACCTAATTATGAACAGGGAGATAATCAATAACATTTATTATTGCCTCTAGGGCATATCTCCTACAGACTCCCACTTGCACTAGAGTCAATAATCTAGTTAATGCTAATGCACTTTACACCTGTGGCACACCTGTGTAAATATGCTTCGCATGTGGTATAGCCTGATGTCCAACGGATCTGACGACTTCAGCTCCGTGTGTCTCTTTGCATATCCTTCGCATTTTCATGCTTTCACAAAATTCATATTTCGTGTGGACTTGACTTTGTATGTATGTGAATCACAGGTCGAACCTGGATTCCTCAGACTGAGGTATGGAGCAACTACCTGCAGTAGTGTCCCATTGACAAAAGTCATCTTGGAACCATACTAAGTTCATGAATGAACTATATGATTCAACATCTTCTTTGTCGCTTAAAAAGCGGCAACATACTTCGCCTCTGTTATAGAATTCGCCACAGTATCTTGTTTGGAACAATTTCCAACTACCGTGCCACCATATTATGTATTACACAAAAACCCTTTATTTAAATCAAAAATCGCTTGGAGCAATGATGAAGACTGTATCGATGTAACATTTTACAATGAACTCTTCATGATCTCCACTTGCGAGAAAACATGTCATCAGTGCTACTCAAGCATTCAATGACACTTTTCACTGTTGTCCTATGATCAGTACTTTTGATCACTTTGGTATCTATACTCGCAACACCTTGGGAGTATCGGACAAAACTGGTTGTTTTACATACCATGGAATACATGATTAATCCAAACACGAAGGTGTGAGGAATCTCCATCATGTATTTTGCTCATCAGTGTTTTTGGGACACCGAGTCTTGCAAAAACTCTTTCCATGTGACTTCGGCAAGAATCACTCCTTGGCGTTTTAAATGCTAAAAAGTTTTAGCATCTTGTCAATATGTATTTATTGCTTAGCCCCATTAGGTAAATCTATCTCCATAGATCATTATGCCTAATATTGAGGCTATTTAGCCCAAGCACTTCATCGAAAAACTATTTTCAAATGAAGTCCTAATTCGTGTCAAGAATTTTATTTCCAATTAACAATGTGTCAAGCACACAAGGTTTTTAGAAATATTATTAGGCTCCCACTTACTTTCTTGAATTACAAGCATCTTCGTTACCCATTGATGAAGTCAAACTCCTTTGACCATTTCATCAAAACACGAAGATTCCGACTCCACTTTGCTCTCTTCTGTCCATCGCTGGAACACTGAAGTTTGCACCCTTACTAGCATCCTCTGGACTCACAAAATACCTTGGACTGTAACACATGCAAGTCCTTGGTTTCATTTCCATCAGATGGAAATCCTTTTGTCATCCCTTGTTTCATATCTCATGATATGAAATTTGTATTAATTGCCAGTTCAACCCGAACTGACTTTAAGCATCGGTACGATGAAACAACCTCATCGTAGTCAACTCCTTGAACTTGTTATTTCAACAAGTCGAGCTTTATGGATAAAACATTTTATCCATATCAGTTTATAGTTCCATAAAAGTTCGTTAGACTCTAAGTCTTCTGAAGGGGTCATCAAGATATGATCTTGAATCATTTATATGGAAACTATCTCGGATTATATTGGCATTTAGCCAATCCCGGAGTCAGGGCCCATCAACGCTTCCTTGTGTATCGTAGGTATACTGTTGTCTAACAACAATATCTCATCTGCGCACCTGAGAGGTTTGCACGAGCCTTGCCTACGTGGTTCAGTTGCAAGTTCGACCGAAGTCCATACATTTTATTGTAGAGACTTCCGTATCAGTCGCAGTAGGAAACTCCGGAATCACTTCCAAGGTTCCTTTCCTTTGACCTGATGACGAAGATACTGGTTATCTCGTCGAGTTGCACTGTCCTCCCACTCACCTTTTGCAAGAACAATTCTCTTTAAAAGCATACCATTTTGTGGCAAAAACTTTTGCCTCGGTATAGTGGTGGGGGAATACCCAACGACTTGGGATAACCTACAAAGTAGCACTTGTCTAATTTGGAATAGGTTTGTAACCTTTTACACAAGCCCCATATTCCAAATGTTAAGAAAAGATATAACATGGTTGGGCGTACCATACCATGGCGTCATTTCAACAGACCCGATGGAGCTCTTTTCAGTGTAAAAGCCATAGTCTCTAAAGCATCACTCTATAAAAGGGATAATGGAAAATTTATTTATGTCATCTTTGATCTTACCATGTCATAAATGGTTTGATTACATCTTCACGGACTTTCCACTTGCAGTGGTGTTCCTGGAGGTGCAATTTATGAAACTACTTTCACAACTCATCAGACATTCGCTAAACTTGTAACTCAAATATTCCTTTCTGCAATCGAATTGTAGAAACATAATTTTCTTGTTACAATAACTTCTATTTCATTTTTGAAAACCTTTCGAATGATTTCAAAAGATCCAGACTTACGTCTCATCAAGCAAATATCCATATATCTACTTGAGTCATTTATGAAGATAGTAAATCCACTACTAACAACATTTATCGGACTACACACATCAAATGTATGATCACCAATAAGTTTGTTGTTCGTTCCTTATGGCATGTGAACGGTATTTCAGTCACTTCACTTTTCGGAGGAAATTTGCAAGTGTCAGATGATTCAAAACCAAATGACTTCAAAATCCATCATAATGGAATTTTCCATGCGGGTTTCTCCAATGTGACCAAATGCAGTGCCACACTTGTGTGGTATTCTTTTAGTCTTGCGACATTTAGCGTCAGTGTTAAGGATGTATCATATTTCCATCAATATTCATAACATACATCCCATCTTGGATGGAAGTATGGCCCGTCATGTTATTCATAATACTGAACAACAATTGTTCCTTTTTGAACAACTCTTTTGCAACAAACATTGTGCAATGGGCTAGAGTGTGTAAAACTCTAAAATGAATTATGAAAGTAAATCCAGAGGTAATATATTATTATCATTATTCATAACATGCATCTCATTCTCAATGAAAGTATGGCCCTTATGTTATTCATAACATCGAACATAAAAAGTTCTCTTATGAACAACCTTCTTGCAAGATTACTTTATGCAAAGGCTAGAGTTTGTAAAACTCTAAATGAATTATGAAAATAAATACAGACGGTAATACACCAGTGGAAGGTATAGTAACATTTACTATGTTCCCTGTGTATACCTAAACCTCATTCCTGGCTAGTCTTTCAGGCCATAGTAGTTCTTACATCGAGTTGCAACAGAATGCAATCGAGCGGGTATCTCTATGATTAACTCACAATACCCAAGAATCAGTGATTAACAAATTAATCATAATTCCCAAGAACTATATCTTTGACTAGCCTTCTATACATCAAAAACTTGTATGACATTCATACATGAGCTGGATATTCCAGTCTTCTTTCTTTCTGCCATTATACTTCTAACAGTTTAACTTTTAGTATTTCTCCTACTCTCAGAAGAAGCACCCAACTTAAGAGTGGCGTTAGCCCCAGACTTCCTAGGCGTGAAAGTTTCACTAACACCCTTCGGACACTTCCTTTCTCTTTAAGTTGTTGTTTTATTCACCTTTCATCATATGACAGGCGTTCTTCTGGATCCCTCTCTTATCAGTCTAATGCATAGTAAACTCTTTTACTAATAGTTTGCAAACAAACATTGCTTTGGATATCTCATATCTTTTAGCCTTTGTCTGTCTCTGAAAATGATTTTCAGATTCCATGAATATCACATAACTATCCAAACTTTCGAAGTTCGGGTCTCATGGAAGCAAACATATTGCACTTGACTGAAACGGAATTCTAGCTTTTGGATCGAAGGACGAGAGTCACATGATCCATAGCATAAGCAAGAGAATACCGAAAGTATGCGATAGGACAAAGTCCTTCTCGGCACTCTTGAGGACAATCCTCACATTACGTTACCAACCGTAAAGTTTTAACAAGATATTTAACAGCTATTCATTTTTAATAGGGAAGGTGCAAATGCGAGCCATTATTCTACAACTATTATGCAAACCATACTTAGACAGTGTTCATAATTAATTGCACTGAGAATTAAACAAGTTAATTCAACAGTGCGCTCCCACTCAAATCAATATCTCTCATAATTGATTGCGAGTGATACAAGACCCGCATTTCCATTCAACGCCATTGAACGAGATGAACACTGATGGCGCGAACTTCAATCGGTAGGCAAACTTGCCGATCACATCTCTATGTGACTCTTGTTCATCTTTCGATGGGCGTGTTCCGAGCTCAGGGAGATCCTTCCAGAACGTCAAGACAACCAAGTGATCTTGCTGCGAGGTCTCAACTCACCCGCCTCACACATCCCTAATCGTTCGTACCCAGGGAGATCCTGTGATACCCCGAAAAGTTAGGTGCCGTGACGGTGCTACACTTGGGAGAACACTAACTACTTGATATTTTTGTGAGAGATCACCCTAATAAAAAAGCGACTACCGCGCAATCAAGAAGGGTGCATCATAAGGGATAAACATCTCAGGCAATTCATAATAGCATGATATGTTATAGCCCTTTCTGACGGAGAAGTCTTGTATTTCTTCGTCTTCGGCATTCGCGTCGGTGTTCACCTTCGCGAAGATTGCCACCACCTTGTCGATGCACCAGATAATATTGCTATCTCTATAGCTAATAAAATAATGCATTACAACAAGGTTGACACACAGGTCATTTAAAGTGCAATCATATGGCTCCAGCCATCATGCCGAATCATGACACGCAGGTCATGTTAATTAATTTACATCATATGGTCATCTCATACATAATCAAATTATTATGAGCACTGCTATACCACATCATATGCACATGCAAACCCTCCTGCAAAACCAAGTTAGACGCCTCTAATTGGTTCATGCAAAAACTTGTTTTTCGTGGCTTCTAAGGTTTCGAAACAAACTGAAGCTACCAACGTCCATCATCAAGTATGATAATTCAAGTCGCTAGATTAACTTTCCAGGGTGTATGAAAACCAAGAAACTCCATGCAGATGGACTTTTGGAATCACTTGATTATGAATCATTTGATACTTGCAAACCATGCCTCATGGGCAAGATGACTAAAACTCCGTTCTCCGGAACAATGGAGAGAGCTAATGACTTATTGGAAATAATACATACCGATGTATGCGGTCCGATGAGTGTTGAAGCACGCGGCGGGTATCGTTATTTTCTAACCTTCACTGATGATTTGAGCAGATATGGGTATATCTACTTGATGAAACATAAGTCTGAAACATTTGAAAAGTTCAAAGAATTTCAGAGTGAAGTAGAAAATCATCGTAACAAGAAAATAAAGTTTCTATGATCTGATCGCGGAGGCGAATATTTGAGTTACGAGTTTGGCCTTCATTTAAAACAATGTGGAATAGTTTCACAACTCACGCCAGCTGGAACACCACAGCGTAATGGTGTGTCCGAACGTCGTAACCGTACTTTATTAGATATGGTGCGATCTATGATGTCTCTTACCAATTTACCACTATCGTTTTGGGGTTATGCATTAAAGACAGCTGCATTCACGTTAAATAGGGCACCATCTAAATCTGTTGAGATAACACCGTATGAACTGTGGTTTGGCAAGAAACCTAAGCTGTCGTTTCTTAAAGTTTAGGGTTGCGATGCTTATGTGAAAAAACTTCAGCCTGATAAGCTCGAACCCAAATCGGAGAAGTGCGTCTTCATAGGATACCCAAATGAAACTGTTGGGTACACCTTCTATCACAGATCCAAAGGCAAGACCTTTGTTGCTAAGAATGGATCCTTTCTAGAGAAGGAGTTTCTCTCGAAAGAAGTGAGTGGGAGGAAAGTAGAACTTGATGAGGTAATTGTACCTTCTCTCGAATTGGAAAGTAGTTCATCAGAGAAAACTCTTCCCGTGATGCCTACACCAACTAGAGAGGAAGCTAATGATGATAATCATGAAACTTCGGATCAAGTTACTAAAGAACCTCGTAGGTCAACCAGAACACGATCCGCACCTGAGTGGTACGGGAATCTTGTACTGGAAGTCATGTTACTAGACCAAGGTGATCCTACGAACTATGAAGAAGCTATGATGAGCCCAGATTCCGACAGATGGCTTGAGGCCATAAAATCTGATATAGGATCCATGTATGCGAACAAAGTGTGGACTTTGGTGGACTTGCCCGATGATCGGCGAGCCATAGAGAATAAATGGATCTTTAAGAGGAAGACGGACGCTGATGGTAGTGTTACTATCTAGAAAGCTCGAATTGTCGCAAAAGGTTTTCGAGAAGTTCATGGTGTTGACTACGATGAGATTTTCTCACTCGTAGCGATGCTTAAGTCTGTCCGAATAATGTTAGCAATTGGCGCATTTTATGAAATCTGGCAAATGGATGTCAAAACTGCATTCCTTATTGGATTTCTTAAAGAGTTGTATATGATGCAACCAGAAGGTTTTGTCAATCCTAAAGGTGCTAACAAAGTGTGCAAGCTCCAGCGATCCATCTATGGACTGGTGCAAGCATCTCGGAGTTGGAATATACGCTTTGATGAGTTGATCAAAGCATATGGTTTTATGCAGACTTATGATGAAGTCTGTATTTACAAGAAAGTGAGTGGGAGCTCTGTAGCATTTCTGATATTATATGTGGATGACATATTGCTGATTGGAAATGATATAGAATTTCTGGATAGCATAAAAGGATACTTGAATAAGAGTTTTTCAATAAAAGACCTCGGTGAAGCTGCTTATGTATTGAGCATCAAGATCTATAGGGATATATCGAGATGCTTAATAGGACTTTCACAAAGCACATACCTTGACAAAGATTTTGAAGAAGTTCAAAATGGATCAGTCAAAGAAAGGGTTCTTGCCTATGTTACAAGGTGTGAAGTTGAGTAAGACTCAAAGCCCGACCACGGCAGAAGATAGAGAGAGAATGAAAGTCATTCCCTATGCCTCAGCCATAATTTCTATAAAGTATGCCATGTTGTGTACCAAACCTGTTGTGTACCTTGCCATGAGTTTGGCAAAGGGAAACAATAGTGATCCAGGAGTAGATCACTAGACAGCGGTCAAAATTATCCTTAGAGGACTAAGGAAATATTTCTCGGTTATGGAGGTGATAAAGAGTTCGTCATAAAAAGTTACGTCGATGTAAGCTTTTACACCGATCCAGATGACTCTAAGTCTCAATCTGGATACATATTGAAAGTGGGAGCAATTAGCTAGAGTAGCTCCATACAGAGCATTGTAGACATAGAAATTTGCAAAATACATACGGATCTGAATGTGGCAGACCCGTTGACTAAACTTCTCTCACAAGCAAAACATGATCACACCTTAGTACTCTTTGGGTGTTAATCACATGGCGATGTGAACTAGATTATTGACTCTAGTAAACCCTTTGGATGTTGGTCACATGGCGATGTGAACTATTGGTGTTAATCACATGGCGATGTGAACTAGATTATTGGCTCTAGTAAACCCTTTGGGTGTTGATCACATGGCGATGTGAACTAGATTATTGACTAGTGCAAGTGGGAGACTGAAGGAAATATGCCCTAGAGGCAATAATAAAGTTGTTATTTTATATTTCCTTATATCATGATAAATGTTTATTATTCATGCTAGAATTGTATTAACCGGAAACTTGATACATGTGTTGATACATAGACAAAACACCGTGTCCCTAGTAAGCCTCTACTAGACTAGCTCGTTAATCAAAGATGGTTAAGTTTCCTAACCATGGACATGAGTTGTCATTTGATAACGGGATCACATTATTAGGAGAATGATGTGATGGACAAGATCCATCCATTAGCTTAGCATAATGATTGTTCAGTTTTATTGCTACTACTTTCTTCATGTCAAATACATATTCCTTCGACTATGAGATTATGCAACTCCCGGATACCAGAGGAATGCCTTGTGTGCTATCAAATGTTACAACGTAACTGGGTGATTATAAAGATGCTCTACAGGTATCTCCGAAGGTGTCTGTTGGGTTGGCATAGATCGAGATTAGGATTTGTCACTCCGAGTATCGAAGAGGTATCTCTGGGCCCTCTCGGTAATACACATCATAATAAGCCTTGCAAGCAATGTGACTAATGAGTTATTTGCGGGATGATGTATTACGGAACGAGTAAAGAGACTTGCCGGTAATGAGATTGAACTAGGTATTAAGATACCGACGATCGAATCTCGGGCAAGTAACATACCGATGACAAAGGGAATAACGTATGTTGTCATAACAATTCGATCGATAAAGATCTGCGTAGAATATGTGGGAGCCAATATGAGCATCCAGGTTCCGCTATTAGTTATTGACCGGAGAGGTGTCTCGGTCATGTCTACATAGTTCTCGAACCCGTAGGGTCCGCACGCTTAACGTTCGATGATGATATTGTATTATATGAGTTATGTGATTTGGTGACCGAATGTTGTTCGGAGTCCCGGATGAGATCACGGACATGCCGAGGAGTCTCGGAATGGTCGAGAGGTAAAGATTTATATATGGGAAGTCATATTTTGGGTTCCGAAAAAAAGTGCAGTTTTTTCGATATTGTACCGTGAAGCTTCCAGAAGGTTTTGGAGGATTTCGGAGGGGTCCGGAAGTCCACAAGTGGGTCCACCACGTCCCAAGGGCTGGCATGGGCTAAGGGGAAGCGCCCTGGCCTTATTGGGCTAGGCGCACTAAGTCCTCAAAAGCCCATGTGGCTAGGGAAGGCAAAAAGGGAAGGTGTCCTAGTAGGAATAGGATTGGACTTGGAGTCCAAGTCCACGTGTGTACTATTCACAGTTACTGTTCATGTGGTACTATTCCTTCTACTCCAAGCCCCTACACATATATAAATAGAGGAGAGGGGGCGCCCCAAAAGGACACAACAACATCTGTTAGCCGTGTGCGGCGCCCCCCTCCACAGATTACACCCTCGGTCATATTCTCGCGGTGCTTAGGCGAAGCCCTGCGCGGATCACTTCACCATCACCGTCACCACGCCGTCGTGCTGACGGAACTCATCTACTCCCTCGACACTTTGCTGGATCAAGAGTTCGAGGGACGTCATTGAGCTTAATGTGTGCATAACTCGGAGGTGCCGTACATTCGGTGCTTGATCGGTCGGAACAAGAAGAAGTTCGACTACATCAACCGCGTTGTCAAACGCTTTTGCTTTCGGTCTACAAGGGTACGTAGACATACTCTTCCCTTCTCGTTGCTATGCATCTCCTAGATAGATCTTGCGTGAGCATAGAAATCTTTGAAATTGTATGCTACGTTTCCCAACAGCCCCGGTTCCAGAGGCCCTTTAGCCCCGGTTCTGGAACCGGGACTAAAGGGTCGGGACTAAAGCCCAAAACCTTTAGTCCCGGTTCTCTTACGAACCGGGACAGAAGGGGCTCCACGTGGCCGCTGCGGGGCGCCCAGGCAGGAGGACCTTTAGTGCCGGTTGGTAACACCAACCGGGACCAAAAGTCATCCGCGCGTCAGCATCTGGCAGGAGCTAGGGTTTTTTTTAAGGGGGGGGGGGGTTAGGGGTTTTGGAGGGTTAATTTAGGGGTTTCATATTGTATTAGCTAGCTAATAGAGAGAAGTGACATCTCTTTATCTCCGTGCTTGGTGGACGCTAGCTTCTATACGTATAGAGAGAACTCGACACGCTAGCTAGTAAGCAAATGAAGGAACCATTAAGTACACAAGATCGTCATGAATATATACAGAGAGAAGTGACCTCTCTTTCTCCGAGAGATTGGTCGAACAACAAGTTTTCATATATCTATCCGACGCTACTAGCTACATATATACAATATAAGATCTATTACAATCCCTAACATCTAAAGTCTATATCCACATGGTATTCTCCGGCTTTATGTATGACGTGGTCAAGAAAGAATCCCGCCAATTCCTCTTGAATTGCTCATATGCGATCATGTGGTAGGAGTTTATCCCGCATCTACCACATCTAATTTAAAGAAGGGGGTCAATACATATATGTGAATGAAACTCAACACAAATGATGGTAATAAAATAAAATTGTGAATATTATTGTTTACATACTTCATATTGATTTTCAGAGTAGCCCCGCTGAGAGGTCGTCACGTTGTAGATGAACTCGCAAACGTAGTATCCACAAAAATCATTCCCGGCTTCCTGCCACAAGCACTTTACGAGAAATAGAGTTCAATCAAACTGATAATCAAGCATGATAAATGGTATTGATGAAACTAGCTAGAATCAATACGAGATGCGCAGAACTAGCTAGTAGTACTTACTTTCGGGTGTGTAAATCGCAGCTCCCTCGGCAGTCCCGGAGCAATTGCGGTGAACTCTTTCCAAACCCTGCCAGACAAAGAAAATAATTACTTGATATCAGGAAATGAACAAAGTTGCCGATATGGTGCAATAATGATCGATTGAACTTACTTCTGGAGCATTTCAGTCATGTCCGCATAGTCTTGGGGATCTTTTCGTCTTGAGTCTAAGACAGTTACTACTCCCCGGTCAAGCTTAATCTCTAGCAGAATAAAGTGGAAGCTGCGCACACATGCATAACTCACCAATTACATTACTATAACCTCGCGTAAGGGAAACCGAATATGCACAAGACAGTAACACTCACTTGAAGTTGTAAGGAAAGAGTATTTTCTCTTTGTTTTGATTTTTAAGCAATGATTGTAGCAAGTTGTCCTCGGTATCTGTGACTCTGTTTTTAACCGTCCATTCATGTATGATATTTGGGTTAATGAACCCAATGTCATAGATTTGTGCTTTTCTGCATTCGACGATCTTCAATCTGCACAATATAGTGAGGATAATTATATATACATGCAATGAAAGAGCTGAGCTATATATAGAGACTTAATTACAGAAGTAGTACTTACAGACAGTAGCAAGTCACGAGTTGTTTGTCGAGGGCCATTTGATTGTATAACTAGAATAACTCGACAAATTCAACAGGCAATAGCTCAGTTCCAACGAGGTCGTGCTCCTCTTTAATTCTCAGCATCAAAGTATCCTTACCAGACTCGCTGCAGGTTTTCATGTACCATTCATGCAATCTTCGCATCATCGTTGTTAGAGGAGGATGATCAGGTTTGATGAGAGGCTGCCCGTACTGATATCTGAATTCGTCCACCTCCATTGTTTCAAACTCTACATCATCGCTCAGGTAATCAGCAGGATTGGTACCGGGCACCATCCCCGGATGATTAGCGACGATATCGCTAGACACCTTGAGCGGGGGACACCATCCCCGGATGATTAGCGACGATAGCGCCTGTTCGCCGAGCTGGGGATTTTTTTTCCACTTCTTCGTTCTGCTAACCTTGCATGACTGCAAGTACTTCCCGACCGCTCCGCTTCCTTATATGTCCTTTCAATAATGCGCTCATAGTTGGATTGCGGCGGAGACGGTGGTGGTCGCTTCAGGGCATCGATAGTGCGCTTCAGTTTCACCGGATCTATCATCTCCTTCGGAGGTGGAGGTTTCCGTGCAAAATGTTCATGCACTTTGGCAGCACTGATTTTCATGATTTCCTCGTCGGTCCTCTCATATGGTAACTTTTCCAAAGGCTTGAGATATGGACCGTATCTGAATTGCTTCCCACCTCTGCTTGTACTGCTAGCCGCCGGAGCGGCGGCGGCTCTATTCCGCCGTTGCTGACGAGGCGGAGGAGGAGGCGGAGTGCTCCGACACGCCGGAGGAGGCGGAGGAGGAGGCGGAGTGCCCTCATGCACCGGAGGAGGCGGAGTGCCCTGATCACTCGCCGGAGGAGGAGGAGGAGACGGAGTGCCCTGACTCGCCGGAGGAGGAGGCGTCCAGTTTGGAAGCTTGATGTACTCCTTCCTCCATAGACATGTACTCCTCAAAGCATTAACCAGCTGATTCTCCCCTTCACCTATAGGGTGGTCAAGCTCCAGCTCCTCAAATCCCTCCATTATTTCATCCACCGTTACAACAGCATAGCCATGTGGAATTGGACCGCAGTGAAAAGTTCCGACGGGTTGAGGAGGTGCAACAGAGCCGACAGCCGCCTTCAAAGTCAGGTTCTGCCATTTCGTCATAAGCTCGTAATGTTGAGCCTCCGTGATAGTATCCACGGGGTAGCGAGGAGCCATGGAATCAGGCTGAACGAGCTCCATGGAAGCCACGCTGCTTCTCCGCTGAGATGGCGGGGTAGCTTCTGGGGTAGCTTCATGCCGCTGAGATGGTTGTCCGGCAGCTGCAAGTTCCTCTAGCTTTACTAGTCTTGCATTGAGCTTCTCCATTTCGCTCAGCTCCGCTTTCCTCTTTCTCTCCCGGCTTCTGTAACCGCCTGCGTCGGCAAACCCAAGCACCCACGGAACGGAGCCTGCTGTGCCTCGTGTTCGTCCAGGGTGCTCAGGATTCCCGAGGGCCTCAGTTAGCTCGTCCTTCTCTCTGTCGGGAATGAACGTCCCTTCCTACGCTGCGGTGATATAAGCCTGAAGCTTCTTGACGGGCATTGCAAGTTGCTCATTCATCCAACGGCACTCCCCTGTTTCTGGGTCCAAAGTTCCCCCAACCCCGAAGAACCAAGTCCTTGAACGGTCTGGCCAGTTCAATATCGCTGGTTGGACCCCTTTAGCAAGCAGGTCTTGCTTAGCTTTGTCCCACAACGGCCGGGCTTTGAGGTAGCCACCTGACCCCGTGTGATGGTGATACTGCATTTTTCTTGTTTGTCTCTGACATGTTCTTACTCTTGTCCGATGTCTTGTAGGCCACAAATGTGGGCCAGTGATCTCTTATCTTCTCATATCGGCCGGTGAATTATGGAGTCTTCCCTTTGTCGACAAATTGTGTGTTCAACTCTTTCTTCCACCTCCTGAATAGATCTGCCATCTTCTTAAGAGCACATGCCTTGACCTTTGGCTCTATAACTGGGTTATTCGGATCCTCCTCTGGCAGTAGGGTGAAATTTGCCTTCAGCGCGGTCCAAAGATCAGCTTTCTGTCTATCGTTGACATAAGAAACTTCAGGGTCGTCCTTAGGATTATTCCATTTCTGGATGCTGATCGGGATGCTGTCCCTAACAATAGCTCCGCACTGAGAAACAAATGCGTCCTTGGTCCGCTTGGGTTCAATCGGTAGGCCATCGTCCGTGAGTGCTGTGATCGTGAACCTTTCATCCTGGCGCAACCTTTTCTTCGGGCCTTGTCTCGTTACGGAAGTTTGGCTCGATCCGGAGGGCTATAAAAGAAGAAAGAAGCGTTAATATATGTACATACCAAAACAATTAATGCATCAATTAGTCAGCACAGGCTTAATTAATATATATACCTCGCCGGACTTTGCAACAGCTCCTTCCTCTGTTCGGTCACCGGAGCCGTCATCATGGTCTTCTTCTTCCTCCGCCATTCGGTCACCAGAGCCGTCATGATCATGTCCTTCCTCCTCCATTGTTCGATCACCGGAGCCATCATCCTCTCCTTCCAGACCATCGGTGTCGTTGAGAAATGACAAGACATCACGTCTGTCGCGGATTATGTCCCCCAACAACTCTTCTTGTTCTAAGTCCCTGTCCATGGTTTCTGCAAATATTACAACATGGCAATATACAAACATGAGAGATGGATATATTAGTGGAAAACATAGACCTAGCTAGCTAATCACAAAAAGGAATCATATGCACAAACATATACCTAGCTAATGACAACAATGAACATAACAATTACTGGTAGGGGCGGGAGGGGGTAGATCGACAACGCTCTTTCTTCGTCTAGGGTTTGGGGTGGCCTCGACAACGCTCTTTCAACTTGGTAAATTTGGGTGGCCTCAACAACTCTTCTAGGGTTTGGGGTGGCCTCGACAACGCTTTTTCAGTCCCGGTTTGGGTGGACTCGAGAGTTGGTCGGGTGAGAGGGGGTTGATCGACGTCCCCCCTCATGTCTAAGTCAATGAACAACATGAAAATTTCTAAGTGAATGAACAACTCTGAATTTTTTTACATGTACTCCTACAACATGAAAATTTCTAAGTGATTGCTAAACTGTTTGCTAAACTTTTATGCTTCATTTATATGAAGATCAATTGTCCAATATAACTATGTTCGCGATATGAGGCATTGGACATTATCTAGATCATATGCCTCAAAATCAAAGGAAAAACTCCTCTCACAACTATCCGCGGTGCCCAACAATATGAAATCATTCACTAATATTGATGTTGGACTCGACTAAATATGCACTCCATAGTCCAATCAAGTATATAAGCCCGCGGTGATCAAACACATACAAGTTACAAAAATTTCTATGCTCACAAAAATATAAGCCCGAGGGGAATTGAAGTTATCAGGGTTATGTTTATACAACAAATGGACATCTCATACATCTCATCTCATCTGAAAAAAGAGAGCACATCTAAAAAAATACATACATACATGGAAAAAAATTGCTATGAACAAAAAAAAATCTATGAACAAAAAAAAACATCATATATGAACATTTTCTATATCCATCCATCCATCCATACATACATACATTGAAAAATAATGCTATGAACAAAAACATCAGTAGTAATTATTTTTATAATGATTTGGCCTCAAAAAATTCTTTTATTAGTATTTTCAAACTCTAGAATGACCCTGTTGCACTAGAACTATTTCAAATATTTCTTTTCAAATGCCACAATTTTTTTGAGAAGTCCTCTGATGGCTATAGATCATTTTTATGCAAAAACCCACTTTGGTCATTTGAAAATTTTGAGCACAACTTCCATTTTTCAATTTTGGTCTAATCTTGGCATTGAACTACAACCCTATTTTTCCTTGCTAAAAAATTCTGAAAAAATTACTCCAACTTCATGACAGTACCCACACTCCATTTCACCAAAAACCTTCTGATCCATAGTTCAAATTTTTCAAATTTCGTTCAAATGAAGTTTGAACCAGATTCAAATTCCTTTCTGAAAACCTATTCTAAACCACTCCAAAAATTCTAAAATTTTGCCATCACCTTTGTCTTGCATCAGTACCTCACCACAAAAAAAATTCAGAAATTTCAAAAATGCCCAAAGCCATCTAGCATTTCATCAAACACCTTCTATGCACTGTTCATCACTGTAAAAAAATTCAGAAAATTCAGAAGGGGGGGGGGGGCTACTGCTGCTCTTCACTGTCCACTCCTTCTCCTCTCCTTCACGGTGTTGCTGCTGCTCTTCAATGCGTCGGGGTCGGCGGCGACCATGGAGTAGTGGCAGAGCAAGGCCGGGCTCGGGGGCAGGAAAAACGGGGAGCAGGGCACCATGGGAAAGGGGGGGGGGGCTCATGGGGGGCGGCGAGTGTGGAGGCCGGCGACGAGGACGGCGGGCTCGGGGCGGCACGCGACAACGGGGACGAGGACGGCGGTCTCAGGGAGGCACACGGCGATGGGGACGAGGACGGCAGGCTCGGGGAGGCGTCGGGGACGGGGACAAGGACGGCGGGCTCGGGGATGCCGGCGACGAGGACGGTGGGCTCGGGGAGGTGACGATGCGGTGGCAGCCTGGCGGCGTCGAGGTGTTCGTCGGCGCGTCGGGGAGGGAGAGAGCCGGGAGTCGAAGAACTGAATGGAAATTTCACAAGTGCTGCTATATACACGAAGCATCGGTCCGGTTCGTGGCACCAACCGGGACCAATGCCACCCTGGTCCGGTTCGTGGCACCAATCGGGACCAAAGGTCCTTTTCGTCAGCCCAAAGGGCGGGAGGAAGCAGAGCCTTTGGGGCCCGGTTGGTGCCACGAACCGAGACCAAAGGTGGGCTTTGGTCCCGGTTCGTGCCACCAACCGGGACCAATGGCCTTGCACAGCGGCGTGGTGGGAGTTTAGTCCCACCTTGCTAGTTGGGAGAGTACCGCACCTGTTTATAAGGTGCGGTGCGCCTGAGCCTTCGAGCTCCTCTCTAAAGCAGGCTTACGGGCCTAACCTCTCTGTATCTGCCTGTGGGCCTACTAGGCCTTCTGCGGGCCTAAATCCTGGCCCAACTCGCTGGTTGGGTTTCTAGTCGTATTCAGGCCATGGTGGCCCAGTAGGCAGCATTTTTTAATTTTTTTGTTTTGTTTTTTGAATTATTTATTTTGTTTTGTTTTTTGCTTTATTTTTTTAATTCTTTTTGCTGTTAGGTCACAAAAATTATAAACTTTCTGTTAGTGCCATTAGTTTTCAAATTTGAATAGTTTAAATTTGAATTCTTTGAAATTTGTGTGAATCACTAGTTTGTGAATAACTTTACTATAAAAATAGATTTTTGAGTGATTCTTTTTCCTGCTATTTATATTAATGGTTTTTATCATTATATTCAAAAACAAATTTTGTTATTTTAGTTTGCTATTAAAGTTTCTACAAAAAAATTCTTTATGAAAATTCTTTTTGCTATTAAAGTTTTGAACAAAAAATACTTTGATAATTTTAGTTGCATATTTTTTTTATATTTTAGTTTTCTAGTTGATTCTTTATAATTTTTTTATAAATCTTTTATAATTTTTTTGCTATTAGAGTTTTATAAAAGCTTTTTAGTTGATTCTTTTGCTATTGAAGAATATTATAATTTTGTTTTAGCTGATCATAACATAATATTTTAATTGATTTTTTAGTTCATTCTTTTTGCTATTAGAGTTTCATAAAATTTTTTCTAGTTCATGCTTTTTGCTATGAGTCATTCTTTGAGCTAAATGACCCTGAAATTGAAAAGAACTTCAAATGAACTCTGAAAAGGTTGAAAGTTGCCAATGTATCATCATTCAACCCACATAGCTTGTGCTAAAAATTTGAGAGGGTTATGTCAAAAGCTGGATGCACTTCGGGTACAAAATGGACAATCTCTTTCGAAATATCAGGGTTTCGGACGAAAACTCATCTGTTACAAAGGGATTTCATTTTTTTGAACTTATTTGAACTCCAGACTTTTTGAGTGTTCAAAATGCACCATTCAAAGCCACATCATCAATTTTCAACCCTTTCTGACTTCATTTGGTATTTTTCATGCATTTACTAATTTTTTAAAGCTAAATGACCCTGAAATTGAGAAGCACTACAAATTAACTCTGAAAAGGTTGAAAGTTGGCATCATATCATCATTTCACCCACATAGCATGTGCTAAAAAGTTGAGAGGGTTAGGGCAAAAGCTGGATGCACTTCGTGTACAAAATGGACAATCTCTTTCGAAGTATCAGGGTTTCGGACGAAAACTCATCTGTTACAAAAGGCATTTCATTTCTTCACATGTAACTGCAGTGATATTCTAGATCAAAGGCATCATCATAATAGTTTTGGAGAGAAAGTCTTCACTTTTTCTTTGCTTGTGTCCTTTGCTTATTGCGCTGTAACCATGGATAATCTTCATCGTTTAACAGGGTGCTTGGGTCAGCCTTGACTTTGAAGCGAGGAATTTCATGAAACTTTTCATAATCTTCAGACATGTCTGTCTTGCCCTCCACTCCCACGATGTCTCTTTTTCCTGAAAGAACTATGTGGCGCTTTGGCTTATCGTATGATGTATTCGCTTCCTTATCTTTTCTTTTTCTCGGTTTGGTAGACATGTCCTTCACATAGAAAACCTGCGCCACATCATTGGCTAGGATGAATGGTTCGTCTGTGTACCCAAGATTGTTCAGATCCACTGTTGTCATTCCGTACTTTGGGTCTACCTGTACCCCGCCTCCTGACAGATTGACCAATTTGCACTGAAACAAAGGGACCTTAAAATCATGTCCATAGTCAAGTTCCCATATGTCCACTATGTAACCATAATATGTGTCCTTTCCCCTCTTGGTTGTTGCATCAAAGTGGACACCACTATTTTGGTTGGTGCTCTTTTGATCTTGGGTGATCGTGTAAAATGTATTCCCATTTATCTCGTACCCTTTGTAAGTCAATACAGTCGAAGATGGTCCCCTGGCCAACGAGTACAGCTCATCAGAAACAGTGTTGTCATCATGAGACGTGTTTGCAACCAACTGCCGAAAGTCCTGATGTGTTCACATGTAATCCAGTCGTCACACTGCTCCGGGTGTTTGGAGCGCAGAATATTCTTTTGTTCATTGGCATACGGGGTCACCAAGGTAGAATTCTGTAGAACTATGTAGTGTGCTTGAGACCAAGAATGCCTGTCCCTACATATTATTGAGTCCGCTCCTAGTGTGCCTTTTCCAGTCAGTCTCCCCTAATATCGCGATTGAGGGAGACCAATCTTCTTAAGGTCAGGAATGAAGTCAACACAAAACCCAATGACCTCCTCTGTTTGATGGCCCGTGGAGATGCTTCCTTCTGGCCTTGCACGGTTACGACCATATTTCTTTAAGACTCCCATGAACCTCTCAAAGGGGAACATATTGTGTAGAAATACAGGGCCCAGAATGGCAATCTCGTCGACTAGATGAACTAGGACGTGCGTCATGATATTGAAGAAGGATGGTGGGAACACCAGCTCGAAACTGACAAGACATTGCGCCAAATCACTCCTTAACCTTGGTAGGATTTCTGGATCGATCACCTTCTGAGAGATTGCATTGAGGAATGCACATAGCTTCACAATGGCTAGTCGAACGTTTTCCGGTAGAAGCCCCCTCAATGCAACTGGAAGCAGTTGCGTCATAATCACGTGGCAGTCATGAGACTTTAGGTTCTGGAACTTTTTCTCTGGGATATTTATTATTCCCTTTATATTGGACGAGAAGCCAGATGGGACCTTCATACTGAGCAGGCATTCAAAGAAGATTTCCTTCTCTTCTTTGGTAAGAGCGTAGCTGGCAGGACCTTCATACTGCTTTGAAGGCATGCCGTCTTTTTCGTGCACACGTTGCTGGTCCTCCCGTGCCTCCGGTGTATCTTTTGTCTTCCCATACACGCCCAAGAAGCCTAGCAGGTTAACGCAAAGATTCTTCGTCACGTGCATCACGTCGATTGCAGAGCGGACCTCTAGGTCTTTCCAATAGGGTAGGTCCCAAAATATAGATTTCTTCTTCCACATGGGTGCACGTCCAACAGATAGTCCGCCGGGACCCTTTCCAAAGATTATTCTAAATCATTGACCATAGCAAGTATGTGATCACCAGTACGGACGGCGGGCTTCTTCCGGTGATCTGCCTCGCCTTTGAAATGCTTGCCTTTCTTTCGACATTGATGGTTGGTCGGAAGAAATCGACGATGCCCCAGGTACACATTCTTCCTGCATTTGTCCAAATATATACTTTCGGTGTCATCTAAACAGTGCGTGCATGCGTGGTATCCCTTGTTTGTCTGTCCTGAAAGGTTAGTGAGAGCAGGCCAATCATTGATGGTTACAAACAGCAAAGCATGTAGGTCAAATTCCTGCTGGTCTTGCTCATCCCACAGACCTTTTCCATTCCATAGCTGTAAAAGTTCTTCAACTAATGGCCTTAGGTACACATCAATGTCGTTGCCGGGTTGCTTAGGGCCTTGGATGAGAACTGGCATCATAATGAACTTCCGCTTCATGCACAGCCAAGGAGGAAGGTTATAGATACATAGAGTCACGGGCCAGGTGCTATGATTGCTGCTCTGCTCCCCAAAAGGATTAATACCATCCACGCTTAAACCAAACCATACGTTCCTTGTGTCACCTGCAAAGTCCCCCCACTTTCTCTCAATTTTTCTCCACTGCGACCCGCCAGCGGGTGCTCTCAACTTCCCGTCTTTCTTACGGTCCTCTTTGTGCCATCGCATCAACTTGGCATGCTCTTTATTTCTGAACAAACGTTTCAACCGTGGTATTATAGGAGCATACCACATCACCTTGGCAGGAACCCTCTTCCTGAGCCGCTCGCCCTCAACATCACCAGGGTCATCTCGTCTGATCTTATACCGCAATGCACTGCATACCGGGCATGCGTTCAAATCCTCGGACGCACCACGGTAGAGGATGCAGTCATTAGGGCATGCATGTATCGTCTGCACCTCCAATCCTAGAGGGCATAGAACCTTCTTTGCTCCGTACATACTGTCGGATAATTCGTTATCCTTTGGAAGCTTCTTCTTCAATATTTTCAGTAGCTTCTCAAATCCGTTGTCAGATACACCATTGTCTGCCTTCCACTGCAGCAATTCCAGTGTGGTACCGAGCTTTGTGTTGCCATCTTCGTAATTTGGGTACAACCCTTTTTTGTGATCCTCTAACATGCGATCGAACTTCAACTTCTCCTTTTCACTTTCGCATTGTCTCTTTGCATCAACAATGACCCGGCGAAGATCATCATCGGGCACATCGTCTAGTTCCTCTTGATCTTCAGCTTCCCCCATTGTAGCATCACCATATTCAGGGGGCACATAGTTGTCATCATCCTCTTCTTCTTCGTTGTCTTCCATCATAACCCCTCTTTCTCCATGCTTGGTCCAAACATTATAGTGTGGCATGAAACCCTTCTCAAGCAGGTGAATGTGAAGGGTTTTCGCGTCAGAGTAAGACTTCGTATTCTCACAAATAGGGCATGGACAACACATAAAACCATTCTGCTTGTTTGCCTCAGCCACTTCGAGAAAATTATGCACGCCCTTAATGTACTCGGAGGTGCGTCTGTCACCGTACATCCATTGCTGGTTCATCTGCGTGGTGCCGGCGACGAGATCGGCGCGGGCGATCGACGGTGGTGAGGACGGGGACGGGACATGACGGACCGCCAAACCTAGACAAATCTTGAGGAAAATGGAGTTTGGACAAGGAGCTTCGAGAGGAGAAAGCTTAAGTGTGGCTCGGGCATTTCATCAAACACCTCCTGTGCATAGGAGGTGAGCTAGAGCACCACAAAGCTCTCCCATGGCCGGCCAAAAAAACAGAGCAGTGCACTGCTCTGCTCGCGGGCAGGGGGTATATATAGGTCTCTCTTTAGTCCTGGTTGGTGGCTAAAACCGGGACTAAAGGACTACATTTGGTCCCGGTTCCAGCCACCAACCGGGACCAATGGTTGTGGGCCAGGAGCGAGGCCCATTGGTCCCGGTTGGTGTCTGGAACCGGGACCAAAGGGGTCAGACGAACCGGGACCAATGGCCCCCGAGGCCAGGCCAGCGCCCTCGCCTCACGAACCGGGACTGATGCCCCCTTTGGTCCCGGTTCGTGAGTGAACCGGAATTAAAGCCCTTTTCAGGCCTGGACCAAAGCCCTGTTTTCTACTAGTGCACACAAAACAGACTGGATTGTAAATTTGTCCTGCAGATCAGGCCAAAAGGCATACTTCCATGCTGGGTTTTTGGTCCTAGTTGGCTTCCTCGCAAGATCCTTTGATGGATCATAATCCTGAGCGGCTTGAGCTGAAGCGGTTGTTGAGCACACTGTCTGAGATATCTCTGGTGTTGTAGACACTGTAACTCTAGCTCTGCTCAAACATCAAACCTAAGGATGTTGAATTGAAACAAGCAAACCTAAATCAGGAACCGGCAGTAGAGGAACCAGCCAAGGAACAAGCAATAGAGGAACCATATGAGGATAAGGGAACGGAAAAATTACTTGCAAAGGGAGGATCCAGGAGCAGATGAACCAGCCCAGGAACCAGCAGAGATAGGGGTGGATCTGGACAGCAGAACCAGCGAAGAGGGAGAGCTCCAGAGGAGTGGGCCGGATCCAGCAAAGGAGCAGAAGCAGCGGAGGGTGGGCGTCGCGATTCTCCTTGCCACTGCCGGTGGCGGCGATGGGTGGCGACGGCGGCGGGTCAGTGGGTGCTGGCGGCGCCGTGTCCCAGCGGAGGCAGCTCACTCTGGAGCGAAACTGAAACCTAGCCACGAAATTTCCCTCCCACAGGCTTGCGGGATGAGCGCCTCTGTTATCCCCTCCAATTTTAAGTCACTCGCCTCTAAAAAAAAGTTTGAGTCGTTCAACTTAATGTACACGACCATTCTCTCGACCGCTCGACTCATCGAATTAGTCTACACGAGATTTGCAGTCGACACCACAGTTGCGACTCATAAACTAGTCCATCAACTAGTCTTGACTAATCCTTCGACTCGTAATCAGTGAGTCAGCCACAATATAGTATTCTTCTTGTAGGGTAATTTGAAATCACTTCTGTATTGTTGCCTTAGGCCTTTTTAGCAATACTAGTTAAGCGACATTAGTGAATGCTTGACGTAAGATGACTTGAAATCACTTCTGTATTGATTTACTAGGACATTTAACAATACTAGAGGCGGCATTAGTGAATGATTGATGTAAGATGATTTGAAATCGCTTGTGTACCGAGGAATATTGCAAGGTGTCTACTTGTGGTCATAGTAGGTACCCTTGCGTGTGGTTGTCGGTGTCTAATGGGTTCGTTGCAAATGATGTTGTGGATAGGTAAGAGAAAAAAGAGAAGTAGGAGTTATGGATGGATGCAGGTATGTTTCTTAGTCGCTATAAGATTACAGAAATCTTCCTTTAGATATGCTACCATGGTGATCTCTAATGGACTTCTATGTACCTGATGCTACTCGGATGGCTACATATATCCGAATCCAACTATCACCCATATATTGTCACTCTTATTAGGGTTCAGCGAAGCTAGTAATATTTCTATGGGCTCAGTATTAGTTGCAAAACTACACATGTGCATCAAAACCGCGCAAAAGTAATAGCATGTTAATGCAGGGATATGTTCAACCCTATATAATACGTTGGCAGGCTGAACACGAACCTGCACATATCCAACATCCCTATCATAAACAGAGTAAGCTTTTAAAACGTTATACAGAGATCTTTGACCTGGGCCATGTCTCGTACAGTTAAGGTTGTTGTCGTTTGCTAGACGTATACTGGAGTATCAGACTATGGAAGACCACCATGGAATAATTGATTTTGTTGAACCTTGTGCTGCCACCTGAAGCCATGCTTCCTGAACTTGGTCTTCCCTTTACTGACTATCAGCGCAGAATTGCAAATTGGACCTACAAAAGTATAAAACATCATGTATAAGAGGATTTGGAGCTGAAAGATGCCTAGCCTTGTTAATCTGTTATCATGTTGACCACCTATGTTTTCTTGCACAGAATTAGACAGGAACCCATCAAGCCTGGAATTTTAGCTTCCTATTTCTTGAATATATTCATGGTCTAATTTTCTACAACCTACTTCTCAACTGTGAACCACAAACTATGTATGGGATTGCTAATACTTGTTTCTTTTCCTAATGTTGCCTAGTGGATTGTATCTACTTTTTCTCAAAGACAAGTGGTAGATTTTACGCCGGTTCTCTGTAGCTTCTTCATTATTTGTGATTCAGATACATAGCAGTGAAAATTTCCTTTTATATGGAATTCTAGTCCTAGGCATTTAACCTGTGCTGCTGCAACTTTTGGAAATAAAAACTAAATTGCTTGATCAAATTCACCGCTTTAATTTTCTATAAGCGCACTAAACATTTAACTATTGTCGAACTAGCCACTTAACTTGTTGGCCCATCTGATTATTTTGATGCTTAAAGTGGCAAACCAAGTATATCCTGATGCCTAATTTCCTCTTATCTGGATCCTTGCTCTGTTTTATCTGAAACAGGAATGCCATTTGAAGAACAAGGGTATGAGGGAAGCTTTTGGGTGAGTTGTGACAAGGCTGCATTTCCCCAGTAGCAGTTCTAACCGTGTTCATTTTAACTAGTAGTGTATTAATTAGGATGCTGTGTAACTTGAGCAGCTACTCCTGTCCTGTTTAGTGACCAATTATTTGTCTCTGTTTGTGTTGTTATCTTGTGTGGTTCCACTTCTTGCCCGCTCCAGCTCGCTACTTGTGGGATTTGGGAAAGAGTCTTCTTTTGTATGTTGAGTAGCTATATTGTCTTCTTTTGACATCAGAGTAGCTACATTATCTGATCTAGTACTTGTGTTCACGGTGGGAAAGAAAGGTGTTCTTTCTTCTTACAACAAAAGAGTCATCAGACCATCCGAGAATCAGAGAGAGCAAAAAAAAAAAAAAAAAGACTGCGCCAGCGCCGTCGGCGCTCATCCGCGCAGCTGACCGCTGATGTCCTGCCGACGCCATTTTTGAGTTGGTCGGCATCAGCCCGCCATTGTCGAACCCAACTAGCTGCGACACATCCCATGACATCCTGTTGTACGGGCCCTAGGATCTCAACAACCCGAACGGGCCGGCGGTTGGGAACTGGTCTAGCCCAGCCATCGTGGATGCAAGGCCCGCGCGACCTGTACAACCACGAGGTGCCTAGATTTGGGCATAACCACCGCGAACGAAGGAGATCGGGCAAGAGCTTCCCACCGGCACACCCCTCGCCACCCACACGACCAAGGAATATAGCCACCACTGCTGCCATGATGCCTGCCAAAGAGCCAACCATGTAGACCGCCACCCAGGGGCACTGCCCCGGCATCCGAGGCCCCGATGCCAACCCACCCCAAACCTGCAGCCACCGCACACCTAAGGGACAAGCGGAAAGATCATCCTTCCCTACCCTTGGGCAGCCTAGGCCCGTGTCCAATCCCCGGACACATGCAAATCAAGGACACCATGCCCCACCTTGCCCTAGTGGGCAAGGGCGAGCCCCCGACAGGCAGGGGAGGGAATGGATCGGTGGCCTAGTGGCGGAAGATCCACCACCCTTGGTGGCGATTCAAACATGGGAGGTGGCTAGCCCTACAGTCTCAGTCCACGCAACTCCGGTTAGAGTTGGTGGGAAGCCCGCCTCGGACCGACATCACCAGAGAGCGAGAGGAGAGAGGGGCGGATCGCCGCAAGGGAGCGCCACCACCGAAGATCGCCACCACCAACTGTACTCTCCACGATGCTCTATGCCAGCCAAAGAGTGAGTCGTCGGCTGGTTGATGTCCTGGGGCAGCCTACGCTAACATCGACACTAGTGGGAACAATCTTCCAGAGGTGCGCATTGCCCATGAGCCAACAAACGGCAAGGGTCCCACAGGGTGAGGCGGTGATCCTGTTCAGAGTTAAGGAGGGGGGATCATGTCAATTTGATGGTTTATGATGTCCATGAGTTGACTGGCGCAGTAAACTGTCATCGAGGATGACCGGAGGATGGTTAGCGACGACAACAAAGGCGACCAGTGGCGGATGTCAACATATAACCCGACAAGGACCTAGGGATGCAAATGTTGAGTGGGGTAGCTCTAGGGTTTCTAGGGGATGCTCTGGGAGGAGGGAATTGGGCGGGGTTTCACTGGACATAACAAAAAATCATCGAATGGGCACGACAACCATTATTGCTGGAGTTTAAACAATGGCAAGTTTAAAAAGTTCTAAGTTGTAGTATAAGGATTGCTCACATCCAAAACAAATGTATGCAATATTACTGAAAGCTGAAACATTGGTAGATTCCTTACATTGTATCACTCAAATGTATTGTTCCAAATTAGATTTCATTCTTTCTGCAAAAAAGAAAGAAAGATTTCTTTCTGAACTCACTCATTCGGGGCCAGTGTCTCTGAAGGATGCCGCGAGAGAAACATGACAAACAATCGGCAGGAAATCTGCAGTGTACCAAAATTAGAAAAATGAAAGTAAAAAGATAGCAGGTAGAGATCCACACACATATACACATTACACTTTTTGAAGAAACTTGATCTTTCTCTTTGTGTTCTATTACCACTAGCAAGTAGCAACCACCAAGCAAAGATACCAGCCCGTTTGATGTAAACATGAACAATTGATCCAAGCTTGCCGCTGAATGATGGTTGCTAGCCATCATTTTGTTCATAAAATCATTGTAAATTTATTTATATATTTATTTTGAGGGGTGGGGGGTCATCGTAAATAAGAAGTAGAAAAAAGAAGGTAAATGAACAGTTTTTTTTTTTTTTTAGATTTAGTAGATTTTTTTAGTGCTAAAATGAGCTTGATTGGTATTGCGGGCTTGATAGGCCCTACTTTTCGAATTCGGGCTGGACCTGGATGGGCCTTGATTGACAGGCCATGGCCAGGGAGGGGAGGCATCGACTTTTCACTCCATCTCCATCGACCTGCCTCGATCCCCTTTCAATTCTTACCCAAACCCTAAACCCGCGGAGACCAGGAATGGAAGGAGAGGCGCAGCCGCCGCTGGATCTGGGCGGAACGGAGGGCGACGCGCAGCCGCCGCCGGCATGTGTGTCCAAGGTGCTCGACGACGACAACCTCCTGACGGAGATCATCGTCCGCGTCGGCTTCCCCACCAGCCTCGTGCGCGCCGCCGGCGTCTGCAGGCGCTGGCTCAGCCACGCCTCCGACCGCGCCTGCCTCCGCCGTTTCCGCGAGCTCCACCCGCCCACACTCCTCGGCTTCTACCACAAAAACCACGTTACGGGGGCCACACGCTTCTTCCCAATGCTGCCTCAGCCACCAGAGCTCGCTGCCGTCATCCGCCGCGCAGACTTCTGCTTGGACACCTACGACTCAGATACCAATCAGAGGTTGATGGCGGTCTGCCGGAACGGCAGCGTCGTCACCAGCTGGCACAAGGTAAAAAGCCCCCGAGATGAAATTGCATTTACAGTGCAATACCCGCTGTGCTATGATAGAGGTATGACCATCCTCCCAGGATTAAGCCTCACAATCGAGGAATCCGGTTACTCCACCACTTGGACACGGCTCTTCTCCAAAGAAGAAGGGGATGGCTTGTCACACTTTTTTCTCGTCGTGGAGATCATAAGAAAACCTGTGCATGTGTATACGTTGCAAAATGGTGATGGTGCCTGGCGCAAACATCTTACCTTGGCCGACTGCGACCTGCATCAGGGCTTGGTGCGAGAGCTGTGCTGTCTGACAATAAAATCTATGCGGTGAGCTCCATGAAAGACATTGTTGTCGTCGATTTGAAGGCCTCAATCTCATCGACAATTCAGGCCCCACATGGGGTGGATTTTGACCTACTGGACACCGTCATGTTGCCGCGGGCTGATGATGGTTCTGGTGTGTATCTCATCCATATCAAGGAGCTTCAACTTCACATCTGGCTCCACAATGAAAGAAATATGCCCTAGAGGCAATAATAAAGTTGTTATTTTATATTTACTTATTCATGATAAAGGTTTATTATTCATGCTAGAATTGTATTGATCGGAAACCTAATACATGTGTGAATACATAAACAAACACCGTGTCCCTAGTAAGTCTCTACTAGACTAGCTCGTTGATAAAAATGGTTAAGGTTTCCTGACCATGGGCATGAGTTGTCATTTGATAACGGGATCATATCATTAGGAGAATGATGTGATGGACAAGACCCATCCGTTAGCTTAGCATATTGATCATTCAGTTTTATTACTATTGCTTTCTTCATGTCAAATACATATTCCTTCGACTATGAGATTATGCAATTCCCGGATACCGGAGGAATGCCTTGTGTGCTATCAAACGTCACAACGTAACTGGGTGGTTATAAAGATGCTCTACAGGTATCTCCGAAGGTGTTTGTTGAGTTGGCATAGATCGAGATTATGATTTGTCACTCCGAGTTTTGGAGAGTTATCTCTGGGCCCTCTCGGTAATACACATCATAAGCTTGCAAGCAAACGACTAAGGTGTTGGTCACGAGGTGATGTATTATGGAACGAGTAAAAAGATTTGCCGGTAACGAGATTGAACTAGGTATGAAGATACCGACGATCGAATCTCGGGCAAGTAACATACCGATGGACAAAGGGAATTGTTGGGGAACGTGCAATTTCAAAAAATTTCCTACGTTCACGCAAGATTTATCTCGGAGATGCATAGCAACGAGAGGGGAGAGTATGTCCACGTACCCTCGTAGACCGAAAGTGGAAGCGTTAGCTTAACGCGGTTGATGTAGTCAAACGTCTTCACGATCCAACCGATCAAGCACCGAACGTACGGCACCTCCGAGTTCAGCACAGGTTCAGCTCGATGACGTCCCTCGAGCTCTTGATCCAGTTGAGGACGAGGGAGAGTTCCGTCAGCACGACGGCGTGGCGATGGTGATGATGAAGTTACCGGCGCAGGGCTTCGCCTAAGCACTACGACGATATGACCGAGGTGTGTAACTGTGGAGGGGGGCACCGCACACGGCTAAGACAAATCTTGTTGTGTCTTTGGGGTGCCCCCTTCCCCCGTATATAAAGGAGGAGGGGAGGAGGCGGCCGGCCTGGAGGGGGCGCGCCAAGGGGGGAGTCCTACTAGGACTCCCAGTCCTAGTAGGATTACCCTTTCCTTTTCCGGAGAAGGGGGAAGGGGAAAGAGGTGGAGGAGAAGGAGGAAAGGGGGGCTGCGCCCCCCACCCCTAGTCCAATTCGGTTTGGGCTTGGGGGGGCGCGCGCCAGCACTGGCCGCCTGCCTCCTCTCTCTACTAGGGCCCATGAAGGCCCATTAGTCCCCCGGGGGGTTCCGGTAACCTCCCGGTACTCCGAAAAATGTCCGAACCTTTCCGAAACCATTCCGGTGCCCGAACATAACCTTCCAATATATCAATCTTTATGTCTCGACCATTTCGAGACTCCTCGTCATGTCCGTGATCTCATCTGGGACTCCGAACAAACTTCGGTCATCAAATCACATAACTCATAATACAAATCGTCATCGAACGTTAAGCGTGCGGACCCTACGGGTTCGAGAACTACGTAGACATGACCGAGACACATCTCCGGTCAATAACCAATAGCGGAACCTGGATGCTCATATTGGCTCCTACATATTCTACGAAAATCTTTATCGGTCAAACCGCATAACAACATACGTTATTCCCTTTGTCATCGGTATGTTACTTGCCCGAGATTCGATCGTCGGTATCATCATACCTAGTTCAATCTCGTTACCGGCAAGTCTCTTTACTCGTTCCGTAATGCATCATCCCGCAACTAACTCATTAGTCACATTACTTGCAAGGCTTCATATGATGTGCATTACTGAGAGGGCCTAGAGATACCTCTCCGATACTCGGAGTGACAAATCCTAATCTCAATTTATGCCAACCCAACAAACACCTTCGGAGACACCTGTAGAGCATCTTTATAATCACCCAGTTACGTTGTGACGTTTGATAGCACACAAAGTGTTCCTCCGGTATTCGGGAGTTGCATAATCTCATAGTCAGAGGAATATGTATAAGTCATGAAGAAAGCAATAGAAATAAAACTTAACGATCATAATGCTAAGCTAACGGATGGGTCTTGTCCATCACATCATTCTCTAATGATGTGATCCTGTTCATCAAATGACAATACATGTCTATGGTCAGGAAACATAACCATCTTTGATAAACAAGCTAGTCAAGTAGAGGCATACTAGGGACGCTCTGTTTGTCTATGTATTCACACATGTACTAAGTTTCCGGTTAATACAATTCTAGCATGAATAATAAACATTTATCATGATATAAGGAAATATAAATAACAACTTTATTATTGCCTCTAGGGCATATTTCTTTCAGTCTCCCACTTGCACTAGAGTCAATAATCTAGACTACACAGTAATGATTCTAACACCCATGGAGTCTTGGTGCTGATCATGTTTTGCTCGTGGAAGAGGCTTAGTCAACGGGTCTGCAACATTCAGATCCGTATGTATTTTGCAAATCTCTATGTCTCCCTCCTTGACTTGATCGCGGATGGAATTAAAGCGTCTCTTGATGTGTTTGGTTCTTTTGTGAAATCTGGATTCCTTCGCCAAGGCAATTGCTCCAGTATTGTCACAAAAGATTTTCATTGGACCCGATGCACTAGGTATTACACCTAGATCGGATATGAACTCCTTCATCCAGACTCCTTCATTTGCTGCTTCTGAAGCAGCTATGTACTCCGCTTCACACGTAGATCCCGCCACGACGCTCTGCTTGGAACTGCACCAACTGACAGCTCCACCATTCAATATAAATACGTATCCGGTTTGTGACTTAGAGTCATCCGGATCAGTGTCAAAGCTTGCATCGACGTAACCATTTACGACAAGCTCTTTGTCACCTCCATAAATGAGAAACATATCCTTAGTCCTTTTCAGATATTTCAGGATGTTCTTGACCGCTGCCCAGTGATCCACTCCTGGATTACTTTGGTACCTCCCTGCTAAACTTATAGCAAGGCACACATCAGGTCTGGTACACAGCATTGCATACATGATAGAACCTATGGCTGAAGCTTAGGGAATGACTTTCATTTTCTCTCTATCTTCTGCAGTGGTCGGGCATTGAGTCTTACTCAACTTCACACCTTGCAACACAGGCAAGAACCCTTTCTTTGACTGATCCATTTTGAACTTCTTCAAAACTTTATCAAGGTATGTGCGTTGTGAAAGTCCTATTAAGCGTCTTGATCTATCTCTATAGATCTTGATGCCCAATATATAAGCAGCTTCACCGAGGTCTTTCATTGAAAAACTCTTATTCAAGTATCCTTTTATGCTATCCAGAAATTCTATATCATTTCCAATCAACAATATGCCATCCACATATAATATCAGAAATGCTACAGAGCTCCCACTCACTTTCTTGTAAATACATGCTTCTCCAAAAGTCTGTATAAAACCATATGCTTTGATCACTTCATCAAAGCGTATATTCTAACTCCGAGATGCTTGCACCAGTCCATAAATGGATCGCTGGAGATTGCACACTTTGTTAGCACCTTTAGGATCGACAAAACCTTCTGGTTGCATCATATACAACTCTTCTTTAAGAAATCCATTAAGGAATGCAGTTTTGACATCCATTTGCCAAATTTCATAATCATGAAATGCGGCAATTGCTAACATGATTCGGACAGACTTAAGCATCGCTACGGGTGAGAAGGTCTCATCGTAGTCAACTCCTTGAACTTGTCAAAAACCTTTCGCAACAAGTCGAGCTTTGTAGACAGTAACATTACCGTCAGCGTCAGTCTTCTTCTTGAAAATCCATTTATTCTCTATGGCTTGCCGATCATCGGGCAAGTCAACCAAAGTCCACACTTTGTTCTCATACATGGATCCCATCTCAGATTTCATGGCCTCAAGCCATTTCGTGGAATCTGGGCTCATCATCACTTCCTCATAGTTCGTAGGTTCGTCATGGTCTAGTAACATGACTTCCAGAACAGAATTACCGTACCACTCTGGTGCGGAACGTACTCTGGTTGACCTACGAGGTTCGGTAGTAACTTGATCTGAAGTTTCATGATCATCATCATTAACTTCCTCACTGATTGGTGTAGGCATCACTGGAACTAATTTCTGTGATGAACTACTTTCCAATACGGGAGAAGGTACAATTACCTCATCAAGTTCTACTTTCCTCCCACTCACTTCTTTCGAGAGAAACTCCTTCTCTAGAAAGGATCCATTCTTAGCAACGAATATCTTGCCTTCGGATCTGTGATAGAAGGTGTACCCAACAGTCTCCTTTGGGTATCCTATGAAGATGCATTTCTCCGATTTGGGTTCGAGCTTATCAGGTTGAAGTTTTTTCACATAAGCATCGCAGCCCCAAACTTTAAGAAACGACAGTTTAGGTTTCTTGCCAAACCACAGTTCATATGGTGTCATCTCAACGGATTTAGATGGTGCCCTATTTAATGTGAATGCAGCTGTCTCTAATGCATAACCCCAAAACGATAGTGGTAAATTGGTAAGAGACATCATAGATCGCACCATATCTAATAAAGTACGGTTACGACGTTCGGACACACCATTATGCTGTGGTGTTCCAGGTGGAGTGAGTTGCGAAACTATTCCACATTGTTTCAAATGAAGACCAAACTCATAACTCAAATATTCACCTCCACGATCAGATCGCAGAAACTTTATTTTCTTGTTACGATGATTTTCCACTTCACTCTGAAATTCTTTGAACTTTTCAAATGTTTTAGACTTATGTTTCATTAAGTAGATATACCCATATCTGCTCAAATCATCTGTGAAGGTCAGAAAATAATGATACCCGCCGCGAGCCTCAACACTCATCGGACCGCATACATCAGTATGTATTATTTCCAATAAGTCAGTTGCTTGCTCCATTGTTCCGGAGAACGGAGTTTTAGTCATCTTGCTCATGAGGCATGGTTCGCAAGTATCAAGTGATTCATAATCAAGTGATTCCAAAAGCCCATCAGCATGGAGTTTCTTCATGCGCTTTACACCAATATGACCTAAACGGCAGTGCCACAAATAAGTTGCACTATCATTATTAACTTTGAATCTTTTGGCTTCAATATTATGAATATGTGTATCACTACATTCGAGATTCAACAAAAATAGACCACTTCTCAAGGGTGCATGACCATAAAATATATTACTCATATAAATAGAACAACCATTATTCTCTGATTTAAACGAATAACCATCTCGCATCAAACAAGATCCAGATATAATGTTCATGCTCAACGCTGGCACCAAATAACAATTATTCAGGTCTAAAACTAATCCCAAAGGTAGATGTAGAGGTAGCGTGCCAACAGCGATCACATCGACTTTGGAACCATTTCCCACGTGCATCGTCACCTCGTCCTTAGCCAATCTTCGTTTAATCCGTAGCTCCTGTTTCGAGTTGCAAATATGAGCAACAGAACCAGTATCAAATACCCAGGTGCTACTACGAGCATTAGTAAGGTACACATCAATAACATGTATATCAAATATACCTTTCACTTTGCCATCCTTCTTATCCGCCAAATAAGTGGGGCTGTTCCGCTTCCAGTGACCAGTCTCTTTGCAGTAAAAGCACTCAGTTTCAGGCTTAGGTCCAGACTTGGGCTTCTTCCCGGGAGTAGCAACTTG
This sequence comes from Thinopyrum elongatum, assembly GCA_011799875.1. Classification (NCBI taxonomy): domain Eukaryota; kingdom Viridiplantae; phylum Streptophyta; class Magnoliopsida; order Poales; family Poaceae; genus Thinopyrum; species Thinopyrum elongatum. Next base: position 570,312,105 of record CM022299.1, read on the forward strand.
CTTGCTACTCTTCTTGAAGTTCCCCTTCTTCCCTTTGCCCTTTTTCTTGAAACTAGTTGTCTTGTTAACCATCAACACTTGATGCTCCTTTTTGATTTCTACCTCCGCAGCCTTTAGCATCGCGAAGAGCTCGGGAATTGTCTTTTCCATCCCTTGCATATTATAGTTCATCACGAAGCCTTTATAGCTTGGTGGCAGTGATTGAAGAACTCTGTCAATGACACTATCATCAGGAAGATTAACTCCCAGCTGAGTCAAGTGGTTATGGTACCCAGACATTCTGAGTATATGTTCACTGACAGAACTATTCTCCTCCATCTTGCAGCTATAGAACTTGTTGGAGACTTCATATCTCTCAACTCGGGCATTTGCTTGAAATATTAACTTCAACTCTTGGAACATCTCATAGGCTCCATGATGTTCAAAACGTCTTTGAAGTCCCGATTCTAAGCCGTAAAGCATGGCACACTGAACTATCAAGTAGTCATCAGATCGAGCTTGCCAGACGTTCATAACATCAGCATCTGCTCCTGCAGCAGGCCTTTCACCTAGCGGTGCATCAAGGACATAATTCTTCTGCGCAGCAATGAGGATAATCCTCAAGTTACGGACCCAGTCCGTGTAGTTGCTACCATCATCTTTCAACTTAGCTTTCTCTAGGAACGCATTAAAATTCAAGGGAACGGTAGCACGGGTCATTGATCTACAACAACATAGATATGCAAAAACTATCAGGTACTAAGTTCATGATAAATTAAGTTCAATTAATCATATTACTTAAGAACTCCCACTTAGATAGACATCCCTCTAGTCATCTAAATGATCACATGTTCCATATCAACTAAACCATGTCCGATCATCACGTGAGATGGAGTAGTTTTCAATGGTGAACATCTCTATGTTGATCATATCTACTATATGATTCATGTTCGACCTTTCGGTCTCAGTGTTCTGAGGCCATATCTACATATGCTAGGCTCGTCAAGTTTAACCCGAGTATTCTGCACGTGCAAAACTGGCTTGCACCTGTTGTATGTGAACGTAGAGCTTATCACACCCGATCATCATGTGGTGTCTCGGCATGACGAACTGTCACAACGGTGCATACTCAGGGAGAACACTTATACCTTGAAATTTAGTGAGGGATCATCTTATAATGCTACCGTCGTACTAAGCAAAATAAGATGCATAAAAGATAAACATCACATGCAATCAAAATATGTGACATGGTATGGTCATCATCATCTTGTGCCTTTGATCTCCATCTCCAAAGCACCGTCATGATCTCCATCGTCACCGGCTTGACACCTTGATCTCCATCATAGTGTCATTGTCGTCTCGCCAACTATTGCTTCTACGACTATCGCTACCGCATAGTGATAAAGTAAAGCAATTACATGGCGATTGCATTTCATACAATAAAGCGACAACCATAAGGCTCCTGCCAGTTGCCGATAACTTTTACAAAACATGATCATCTCATACAATAACGTATATCACATCATGTCTTGACCATATCACATCACAGCATGCCCTGCAAAAACAAGTTAGACGTCCTCTACTTTGTTGTTGCAAGTTTTACATGGCTGCTATGGGCTTCTAGCAAGAACCGCTCTTACCTACGCATCAAAACGACAATGATTTTTTGTCAAGTGTGCTGTTTTAACCTTCAACAAGGACCGGCCATAGTCAAACTCAATTTAACTAAAGTTGGAGAAACAGACACCCGCCAGCCACCTTTGTGCAAAGCACGTCGGTAGAACCAGTCTCATGAACGCGGTCATGTAATGTCGGTCCGGGCCGCTTCATCCAACAATACCGCCGAATCAAAGTAAGACGTTGGTGGTAAGCAGTATGACTATTATCGCCCACAACTCTTTGTGTTCTACTCGTGCATATCATCTACGCATAGACCTGGCTCGGATACCACGCTGTTGGGGAACGTGCAATGTCAAAAAATTTCCTATGTTCACGCAAGATCTATCTAGGAGATGCATAGCAACGAGAGGGGAGAGTATGTCCACGTACCCTCGTAGACCGAAAGCGGAAGCGTTAGCTTAACGCGGTTGATGTAGTCGAATGTCTTGGCGATCCAACCGATCATGCACCGAACGTACGGCACCTCCGAGTTCAGCACACGTTCAGCTCGATGACGTCCCTCGAGCTCTTGATCCAGTTGAGGATGAGGGAGAGTTCCGTCAGCACGACGGCGTGGCGACGGTGATGATGATGTTACCCGCGCAGGGCTTCGCCTAAGCACTACGACGATATGACCGAGGTGTGTAACAGTGGAGGGGGGCACCACACACGGCTAAGACAAATCTTGGTGTGTCTTTGGGGTGCCCCCTTCCCCCGTATATAAAGGAGGGGGGGAAGGAGGCAGCCGGCCTGGAGGGGGCGCGCCAAGGGGGGAGTCCTACTAGGACTCCCAGTCCTAGTAGGATTCCCCTTTCCTTTTCCGGAGAAGGGGGAAGGGAAAAGAGGTGGAGGAGAAGGAGGAAAGGGGGGCTGCGCCCCCCAACCCTAGTCCAATTTGGTTTGGGCTTGGGGGAGGGGGGGTCGCCAGCACCTGGCCGCCTGCCTCCTCTCTCTACTAGGGCCCATGAAGGCCCATTAGTCCCCCGGGGGGTTCCGGTAACCTCTCGGTACTCCGAAAAATGTCTGAACCTTTCCGAAACCATTCCAGTGCCCGAACATAACCTTCCAATATATTAATCTTTATGTCTTGACCATTTCGAGACTCCTCGTCATGTCCGTGATCTCATCCGGGACTCCGAACAAACTTCGGTCATCAAATCACATAACTCATAATACAAATCGTCATCGAACGTTAAGCGTGCCGACCCTACGGGTTCGAGAACTATGTAGACATGACCGAGACACATCTCCGGTCAATATCCAATAGCGGAACCTGGATGCTCATATTGGCTCCTACATATTCTACGAAGATCTTTATCGGTCAAACCGCATAACAACATACGTTATTCCCTTTGTCATCGGTATGTTACTTGCCCGAGATTCGATCATCGGTATCTTCATACCTAGTTCAATCTCGTTACCGGCAAGTCTCTTTACTCATTCCGTAATGCATCATCCCGCAATTAACTCATTAGTCACATTGCTTGCAAGGCTTCATATGATGTGCATTACCGAGAGGGCCCAGAGATACCTCTCCGATACTCGGAGTGACAAATCCTAATCTCGATTTATGCCAACCCAACAAACACCTTCAGAGACACCTGTAGAGCATCTTTATAATCACCCAGTTACGTTGTGACGTTTGATAGCACACAAAGTGTTCCTCCGGTATTCGAGAGTTGCATAATCTCATAGTCAGAGGAATATGTATAAGTCATGAAGAAAGCAATAGGAATAAAACTTAACGATCATAATGCTAAGCTAATGGATGGGTCTTGTCCATCACATCATTCTCTATGGTCAGGAAACATAACCATCTTTGATAAACAAGCTAGTCAAGTAGAGGCATACTAGGGACGCTCTGTTTGTCTATGTATTCACACATGTACTAAGTTTCCGGTTAATACAATTCTAGCATGAATAATAAACATTTATCATGATTTAAGGAAATATAAATAACAACTTTATTATTGCCTCTAGGGCATATTTCCTTCAGGAATTACGTATGTTGTCATAACGGTTCGACCGAGAAAGATCTTCGTAGAATATGTAGGAGCCAATATGAGCATCCAGGTTCCGCTATTGGTTATTAAGCGGAGATGTGTCTCGGTCATGTCTACATAGTTCTCGAACCCGTAGGGTCCACACGCTTAACGTTCGTTGACGATATAGTATTATATGAGTTATGTGATTTGGTGACCGAATGTTGTTCGGAGTCCCGGATGAGATCATGGACATGATGAGGAGTCTCGAAATGGTCGAGAGGTAAAAATTTATATATAGGACGATGGTATTCAGACACTGGAAGTGTTTCGGGGGTACCGGGTACTTATCGGGTCACCGGAATGGGTTCCGGGCACCCCCGGCAAAAGATATTGGCCTTATGGGCCAAGAGGGGAAACGCACCAGCCACAAGGGGCTGGTGCGCCCCTCATATGGGCCGAACCATGAGGATAAGGAAAGAAGGGAAGGGAAAGGAAAGGGGGGGGGGATTCGGCCTCCCCCTTCCTTCTTTCCCCCCTCCTCTTTCCTTCCCCCTCCGGCATATATGGCAGGGGGCGCGCGGCTAGGGAGGAGCCCAAGTAGGAATCGGTCCTACTTGGGGCGCCTCCTGGCCTCTCTCCTCCCCCTCCCAACTATATATATGTGGGGGGGGGCGCCCTAGCACACCCCAGACAATTGTTTAGCCGTGTGCGGCGCCCCCCTCCATCGTTTACACCCCCAGTCATATTTTCGTAGTGCTTAGGCGAAGCCCTGCGGAGACCACTTCACCATCACCATCACCACGCCGTCGTGCTGACAGAACTCATCTACTACCTTGACGTCTTGCTGGATCAAGAAGGCGAGGGACGTCACCGAGCTGAACGTGTGCAGAACGCGGAGGTGCCGTACGTTCGGTACTTGATCGGTTGGAGCACGAAGAAGTTCGACTATGTGACGCCACCGGCTTAATCGTGCACTAATCATACACGCAAATGCACACGATCAAGCCTAAAGACTCACTTGAAGATATCACAACACAACTCTAAAACAAAAATAAAGTCATACAAGCTTTATATTACAAGCCAGGGGCCTCAAGGGCTCGAATACATAAGCTCGCATACAAGCATCAGCAGAAACATCAGATATCTGAGTACATATATGAAACAAAATAGATAAGCCTTTAGAAAGGTGGGGCAAAACAAAAGCTACGATCGAAAGGCGCAGGCCTCCTGCCTGGGACCCTCCGATCCTACTCCTGGTCGTCGGCCAACTCATAGAAGTAACCACCCTCGCGGTAGTAGTAGTAGTCGTCGGTGGGGGCAGCTTGCTCCGGGGCTCCGTCATCTGGTCGCATCAAACTGGTATGGGGAGAAAAAGAAAGCAAAGCAACCGTGAGTACTCCGAAGTACTCAGCAAGCAAGGATCTACACTACATATGCAACATTATCAAAGGAAGGCTGTATATGTGGACTGGGCTGCAGAAATGCCAGAATAGAGAGGAAAGCCTAGTCCTATCGAAGACTAGCATCTTCAACGCTCTTGCAGCAATAGAAGAGAGTAGATCAGCACAATATAATATAGTAGTGGTTGTGTCAAGTAACAGTCTCGCCCAGAGATCCTTCCTCGACTCCCTGCGAGAAAGCGATCCTGGAGCCACATATCTAGGTATCATCTCAAGTTCTAGTTGTATCGATCGGGATACAACTCCGAGTGTCCATTACCGTAGGACAGGCTATCGATAGATTGTTTCTTCCCTGCAGGGGTGCACCAACTTACCCACCACGCTCGATTAACTCCGGCCGGACACACTTTCCTGGGTCATGCCCGGCCTCGGCCAAACAACACATCGCAACCCTACCTAGAGCTCAGCAGAGAGGTCCCCGACGGTCTACCTCCTAAGCGCTCAGAGGTCTTGGGCCATCGCCCTATGCACTCCGGGTCATTGCGAGCAGGGTGGATACCAGCACCGCCACGAATGGCCGACACGATCCGACCGTGCCGCACTGCAGAACTGGACGTCTGACAGAGCTTTCGGTTGATGCTACGATGCAGAGTGCCCATAACTATTCCCACGTGATGGTTAGTGCTATCAGGCCATAGGCCTGCTCGGATCAAATATCCAAATCGTTAGAGGACTAGGGCCTTGCGGTAATGAGTAGAGACTCACGATCGATGTGACCCCATCGCCCCGTCTTGAGGACTTGCTGCAAGGGTTGAGAATGCCCGGCCGCGCCTCGTAAAATAACTCACGGGTAGCTATCCATCATTCGCGGGTACCCCTCAGGGTCGAACCGCCTATAGTATCATGGTTCAGTGTAAAGCCATAGTAACCATAGTAGCCATGTGTCTAACACCAAGGGAACCCTGAGGAATCACCCTTGATGGAATTCCACCTGATGTTATCGTCAAGGTGAACGATGGAGGAATCACCCTCGAGGTCCACTCTTGAGGTGTTGCACGACTTCGTCGTTATCGGGGGTGGTGTAGGAGGAATCACCCTCGCTGACCACGGCCGATTAACTAACCTACAAGGTTATCATCAGAAGTGCTGACGAGGTATCACCCTCGGCACTCGATAGTAACCCAGTAGCGTCGAGCAACTAAGGGGGAAGTGAGGTGCGGTGCCGGGGCCTGGTCTTCGATCCCGTTGATCGGGTTTTCTGAGAATCCAGCGGGGCAGTCGGGACAAGTGGGGGTCACTGATGGGGCTCTACCCAGTCTATTCTAAACAGTTTTAGGATGAACAGGAAGGTATCAATAGCAGGTTACAATAAACAGGCTATGCAGCAGAAATAGGATAACAATAACAGTAGCAAAATCTAATGCAAGCAGGAGAGAATAGAATGGGCGATATCGGGATGCTCGGGGGGGGGGGGGGGGGGGGGGGGGGCTTGCCTGGTTACTTTGCAAGCACCAACTGGTCTTCGTCGAGGTAGACGATCTTCGGGTCATCATCGGTCTCGGGTCTAACGGGAAGAAAGGGGGAGAAGAAACAATTAAATACACGGTGATAAAAGCAGTTACATAAGCATGGCATGGCAGCATGTTATACGAGGAGTGCCCTAATGCAGTACTACGCAAGTTGGTGGGAGCGGGAAATTATCTGGGAGTGCTCTCACAGCTCCGGACGATTATCGGACAGATGAAACATACGGAAAAGTTCCACGTTCATCATGTTAGAGGGAGCTGACAGGTATGTGAGTGGCATATTCGGATTCGTCTTGTTTTTCTGATCGTTTTTCATATATAAATCATTTTCATCCGAGTTACGGTTTATTTTATATGATTTTCAAAGTTTTACTGAATTTCTGGAATTATTTTAATTAACAGAAATGGATTATTGTGTCAGCATGATGTCACTATGATGTCAGCAGTCCAACCGCCCGGGTCAAGTCAAACCTGACCTGCGGGACCCACCTGTCATACTCAGTAGGTATAACAGTGAGTTAGTTTAAACTAACAGAGTTAATTAACTAGGTGGGGCCCATTTGTCAGTGTCTTAGCTAATTAGTGGTTTAACTTAATTAAATGCAATTAGCCGCTAACTAAAGTGCTGACACGGGGGACCCACAGTCAGTGGCAGTGGGCGCCACGTCAGCCCATTGACCTAGTCAACTGGGCAACTGGGTCCATGGACCCAGTTGCCAGTGGCTCAGGGTGGCCCACCGGTCAGTCCACGTAGGACGTCGGTGCCGGAAACGCTCCGTCGAGCGCCGGACGCGTCGGAGAACTCCGGCGAGCTCGGAAATGCGCCTCGGTGGGTCATTTTCCGCGCGGTTTGTTGCTCTGGGATGGCCACTCCACGCCGCGTCCAGTGGTGACGGTGGACAGAGCTGGGAAGGCCGGAGCTGACGGCGGTGAGCACGTCGGCGACAGTCGCTTCGGGTGGCGATCGGGTTCGGAGCTGCGGTGGGTTTTAGCACGCGCGTTCGGGCTCATTTGGTCGCGGGAACATCACCGCGTCGATCTAACCCAATGGCGCGGCCTACGGTGATCGGAAGCGACGGCAGCGGCGGCAGAATACAAGTTGAGGTGGCGAGCTAGCTATGGTGAGCTACGCGGCGCGAGGATAGGAATGGGGGAGGGGAAGAGCTCAGCGAGCGGCCATGTAAAGCCCTCGACGGCTTAGGAGCAGCAGGGGACGACGGGGACGGCGGCAGGCGCCGGCGATGCAGAGAAGGGGATCGGCTTGATCCCGTGGCTGCGCTGCTCCCTGAGTCGACGTGAAGCTCCCGCTCGAAGGAGACGAGGGCCCCGGAGCGCGTGGACACGAAGGCGAGGTCGGAGGAGCTCGGTGGCCGCGTCGGCGAGAGCTGCGCGGCGTCGGAGCTTTTGGGCGCCACCATTTTTCGTTTGAGAGGGAGCGCGAGGGAGAGACTGAGGGGCTAGGGTTGTGGGAACGGGCGAGGGGGCGCAGGGCTGTTCTTAACGGAGTCGGGGAGCCGCGGGATCGATGACACGGCGACGAACGGCGGCGTGTCAGCGCGCGGGCGTGACAGCGGCGCGTGAAGGACGATGACCGCGGTGGCTGGGCCAGTTGGGCCGGCTGGGCACACTGTGGCTTCGGCCCAGAGGCCAGGTTAGCCTCTGCTCTTCTCTTTATTTCTGTTTTACCTTTTTATTTAGTAGCAGAGAGAGAAAGGGATTTATTTGGGCACCCTATTCACTTAGGTAAGATAGGGGAAGTGCCCCATTATTTTCCTGGTATTTTTAGACAGTGCCACAAAAAGTTTGGGAATTTTTGATACTTCATTTGAATTTTCCAAAAATGAATATGGCATTTAAAAGTGTTGTTTGTTACTGTTTGAGGTTGTTAGAGTTACCTAACTAACTTCATTAATGTGGATTACAATTTTTTAATTGCCTCTGGATTATTTGCAACATTATGTACATTTTAGTTTTCAAACTTGAAAGCTTTTATTTTCACTTTGAATTTGAATTTATTTCGGAGAGGAATTTGAATTTGGAATTGAAATGAGATATGATGCAAATGATGATCAAGCATAGTTATTCACAGATACAAGCGGCTTCCACTTTCGTTTTTCATATATAAATCATTTTCATCCGAGTTACGGTTTATTTTATATGATTTTTCAAAGTTTTACTGAATTTCTGGAATTATTTTAATTAACAGAAATGGATTATTGCGTTAGCATGATGTCACTATGACGTCAGCAGTCAAACCGCCTGGGTCAAGTCAAACCTGACCTGCAGGACCCACCTGTCATACTCAGTAGGTATAACAGTGAGTTAGTTTAAACTAACAGAGTTAATTAACTAGGTGGGGCCCATCTGTCAGTGTCTTAGCTAAAGAGTGGTTTAACTTAATTAAGTGCAATTAGCCGCTAACTAAAGTGCTGACACGGGGGACCCACACGTCAGTGGCAGTGGGCGCCACGTCAGCTCATTGACCTGGTCAACTGGTCAACTAGGTCCGTGGGACCCAGTTGCCAGTGGCTCAGGGTGGCCCACCGGTCAGTCCACGTAGGACGCCGACGTCGGAAACGCTCCATCGAGCGCCGGATGCGTCGGAGAACTCCGGCGAGCTCGGAAATGCGCCTCGGTGGGTCATTTTGCGCGCGGTTTGTTGCTCTGGGACGGCCACTCCATGCCGCGTCCAGTGGTGACAGTGGCCGGAGCTGGGAAGGCCGGAGCTAACGGCGGTGAGCACGTCGGCGGCGGTCGCTTCGGGTGGCGATCGGGTTCGGAGCTGCGGTGGGTTTTAGCGCGCGCGTTCGGGCTCATTCGGTCGCGGGAACATCACCGCGTCGATCTAACCCAACGGCGTGGCCTACGGTGATCGGAAGCGACGGCAGCGGCGAGCTCGAGCGGCGGCAGAATACAAGGCGAGGCGTTGAGCTAGCTATGGTGAGCTATGCGGCGCGAGGATAGGAATGGGGGAGGGGAAGAGCTCACCGAGCGGCCATGTAAAGCCCTCAACGGCTTAGGAGCAGCAGGGGACGACGGGGACGGCGGCGGGCGCCGGTGATGCAGAGAAGGGGATCGGCTCGATCCCGTGGCTGCGCTGCTCCCCGAGTCGATGCGAAGCTCCCGCTCGAAGGAGATGAGGGCCCCGGAGCGCATGGACACGGAGGCGAGGTCGCAGGAGCTCGGTGGCCGCGTCGGCGAGAGCTGCGCGGCGTCGGAGCTTTCGGGCGCCGCCGTTTTTCGTTTGAGAGGGAGGGCGAGGGAGAGACTGAGGGGGCTAGGGTTGTGGGAACGGGCGAGGGGGCGCGGGGCTGTTCTTAACGGAGTCGGGGAGCCGCGGGATCGACGACATGGCGACGAACGGCGGCGTGTCAGCGCGCGGGCGTGACAGTGGCGCGTGAAGGACGATGACCGCGGTGGCTGGGCCAGTTGGGCCGGCTGGGCGCACTGTGGCTTCGACCCAGAGACCAGGTTAGCCTCTGCTCTTCTCTTTATTTCCGTTTTACCTTTTTATTTAGTAGCAGAGAGAGAAAGGGATTTATTTGGGCACCCTTTTCACTTAGGTAAGATAGGGGAAGTGCCCCATTATTTTCCTGGTGTTTTTAGACAGTGCCACAAAAAGTTTGGGAATTTTTGATACTTTATTTGAATTTTCCAAAAATGAATATGGCATTTAAAAGTGCTGTTTGTTACTGTTTAAGGTTGTTAGAGTTACCTAACTAACTTCATTAATGTGGATTACAATTGTTTAATTACCTCTGGATTATTTGCAACATTATGTACATTTTAGTTTTCAAACTTGAAAGCTTTTATTTTCACTTTGAATTTGAATTTATTTCGGAGAGGAATTTGAATTTGGAATTGAAATGAGATATGATGTAAATGATGATCAAGCATAGTTAATCATGATGACTTGGCAAGATCAGAGGGTGATCACTGTGATGTGAGGCTGGGGATGTTACAGACTACATCAACCGCGTTGTTAAATGCTTCCTCTTATGGTCTACGAGGGTACATAGACACACTCTCCCCCTCGTTGCTATGCATCTCCATGGATAGATTATTGCGTGTGCATAGAATTGTTTTTGTTTTCCATGCAACGATTCCCAACAGTGGTATCAGAGCCAGGTCTATGCGTAGATGATATGCACGAGTAGAACACAAAGAGTTGTGGGCGGTGATAATCATACTGCTTCCCACCAACGTCTTATTTTGATTCGGCGGTATTGTGGGATGAAGCGGCCCGGACCAACCTTACATGTTCACGTACATGAGACCGGTTCCACCGATAGACATGCAACTAGTTTTGCATAAAGGTGGCTGGCGGGTGTCTGTTTCTTCTACTTTAGTTGAATCGAATTTGACTGCGGCCGGTCCTTGAAGAAGGTTAAAACAACAAACTTGACGAATCACCGTTGTGGTTTTTGCCATAGGTAAGAACGGTTCTTGCTAGAAGCCCATAGCAGCCACGTAAAACTTGCAACAACAAAGTAGAGGACGTCTAACTTGTTTTTGCAGGGCATGTTGTGATGTGATATGGTCAAGACATGATGTGATATATGTTGTTGTATGAGATGATCATGTTTTGTAAGTTATCGGCAACTGGCAGGAGCCTTATGGTTGTCGCTTTATTGTATGAAATGCAAACGCCATGTAATTGCTTTACTTTATCACTATGCGTTAGCGATAGTCATAGAAGCAATAGTTGGCGAAACGACCACGACGCAACGATGGAGATCAAGGTGTCGAGCCGGTGACGAAGGAGATCATGACGATGCTTTGGAGATGGAGATCAAAAGCACAAGATGATGGCCATATCATGTCACATATTTTGATTGCATGTGATGTTTATCTTTTATGCATCTTATTTTGCTTAGAACGGCGGTAGCATTATAAGATGATCCCTTCACTTAATTTCAAGATAAAAGTGTTCTCCCTGAGTATGCACCGTTGCTACAGTTCGTCTTGTTGAGACACCACGTGATGATCGGGTGTGATAGACTCTACGTTCACATATAACGGGTGCAAGACAGTGTTGCACATGCGGAATACTTGGGTTAAACTTGACAAGCCTAGCTTGTACAGATATGGCCTCGGAACACTGGAGACCGAAAGGTCGAACGTGAATCATATAGTAGATATGATCAACATAGAGATGTTCACCATTGATGACTACCCCATCTCACGTGATGATCGGACATGGGTTAGTTGATTTGGATCACGTATCACTTATATGACTTGAGGGATGTCTATTTAAGTAGGAGTTCTTAAGTAATTTGATTAAATTGAACTTAATTTATCATGAACTTAGTCCTGATAGTATTTGCATATCTATGTTGTAGATCAATGGCTCGTGCTACCGTTCCCCTGAATTTTAATGCATTCCTAGAGAAAGCTAAGTTGAAAGATGATGGTAGCAACTACACGGACTGGGTCCGTAACTTGAGGATTATCCTCATTCTTGCACAGAAGAATTATGTCCTTGATGCACCGCTAGGTGACAAGTCCCCTCCCGCTAATGTAGACGCTTTGAACGTCTGGCAGACACGGTCTGATGACTACTCTATAGTTCAGTGTGCCATGCTCTACGGCTTAGAACCGGGACTTCAAAGATGTTTTGAACGTCATGGAGCATATGAGATGTTTCAAGAGTTGAAGTTAATATTTCAAGCAAATGCCCGGGTTGAGAGATATGAAGTCTCCAACAAGTTCTATAGCTGCAAGATGGAGGAGAATAGTTCTGTCAATGAACACATACTCAAAATGTCTGAGTATTATAATCACTTGACTCAGATGGGAGTTGATCTTCTAGTTGATTGTGTCATTGACAGAGTTCTTCAATCACTGCCACCAAGCTACAAAGGCTTCGTGATGAACTATAATATGCAAGGGATGAACAAAACAATTCCCGAGCTCTTCGCAATGCTTAAAGCCGCGGAGGTAGAAATCAAGAAGGAGCATCAAGTGTTGATGGTTAACAAGACCACTAGTTTCAAGAAAAAGGGCAAGGGAAAGAAAGGGAACTTCAAGAAGAATGGCAAGCAAGTTGCCACTCCCGGGAAGAAGCCCAAAGCTGGACCCAAGCCTGAAACTAAGTGCTTCTACTGCAAAGGGACTGGTCACTGGAAGCGGAATTACCCCAAGTATTTGGCGGATAAGAAAGATGGCAAAGTGAACAAAGGTATATTTGATATACATGTTATTGATGTGTACCTTACTAATGCTCGTAGTAGCGCCTGGGTATTTGATACTGGTTCGGTTGCTCATATTTGTAACTCGAAACAGGAGCTACAGATTAAACGAAGATTGGCTAACGACGAGGTGACGATGCGTGTCGGGAATGGTTCCAAGGTCGATGTGATCGCCGTCGGCACGCTACCTCTACATCTACCTTCGGGATTAGTTTTAGACCTGAATAATTGTTATTTGGTGCCAGTGTTGAGCATGAACATTATATCTAGATCTTGTTTAGTGCGAGACGATTATTCATTTAAATCAGAGAATAATGGTTGTTCTATTTATATGAGTAATATTTTTTATGGTCATGCACCCCTGAAGAGTGGTCTATTTTTGTTGAATCTCGATTATAGTGATACACATATTCATAGTATTGATGCCAAAATATGCAAAGTTGATAATGATAGTGCAACATATTTATGGCACTGCCATTTAGGTCATATTGGTGTAAAGCGCATGAAGAAACTCCATGCAGATGGGCTTTTGGAATCACTTGATTATGAATCATTTGATACTTGCGAACCATGCCTCATGGGCAAGATGACTAAAACTCTGTTCTCCGGAACAATGGAGCGAGCCAATGACTTATTGGAAATAATACATACCGATGTATGCGGTCTGATGAGTGTTGAGGCACGCAGTGGGTATCGTTATTTTCTGACCTTCACATATGATTTGAGCAGATATGGGTATATCTACTTAATGAAACACAAGTATGAAACATTTGAAAGTTCAAAGAATTTCAGAGTGAAGTGGAGAATCATCGTAACAAGAAAATAAAGTTTCTACGATCTGATCGCGGAGGCGAATATTTGAGTTACGAGTTTGGCCTTCATTTAAAACAATGTGGAATAGTTTCACAACTCACGCCACCTGGAACACCACAGCGTAATGATGTGTCCGAACATCGTAACCGTACTTTATTAGATATGGTGCGATCTATGATGTCTCTTACCGATTTACCACTATTGTTTTGGGGTTATGCATTAGAGACAGCTGCATTCATGTTAAATAGGGCACCGTCTAAATCCGTTGAGATGACACCGTATGAACTATGGTTTGGCAAGAAACCTAAGCTGTCGTTTCTTAAAGTTTGGGGTTGTGACACTTATGTCAAAAGGCTTCAGCCTGATAAGCTCGAACCCAAATCGGAGAAGTGCATCTTCATAGGATACCCTAAGGAAACAATTGGGTACACCTTCTACCACATATCCGAAGGCAAGATCTTTATTGCCAAGAATGGAACCTTTCTAGAGAAGGAGTTTCTCTCGAAAGAAGTGAGTGGGAGAAAAGTAGAACTTGATGAGGTAATCGTACCTTCTCTCGAATTGGAAAGTAGTTCATCACAGAAAACTGTTCCCATGATGCCTACACCAACTAGAGAGGAAGCTAATGATAATGATCATGAAACTTCAGATCAAGTTACTACTAAACCTCATAGGTCGACCAGAACACGATCCACACCAGAGTGGTACGGTAATCCTATTCTGGAAGTCATGTTATTAGACCAAGGCGAACCTACGAATTATGAAGAAGTTATGATGAGCCCAGATTCCAACAGATGGCTTGAGGCCATGAAATCTGAGATAGGATCCATGTATGAGAACAAAGTGTGGACTTTGGTGGATTTGCCCGATGATTGGCAAGCCATAGAAAATAAATGGATCTTCAAGAAGAAGACTTATGCTGATGGTAATGTTACTGTCTATAAAGCTCAACTTGTCGCAAAAGGTTTTCGACAAGTTCAAGGAGTTGACTACGATGAGACTTTCTCACCCGTAGCGATGCTTAACTCCGTCCGAATCATGTTAGCAATTGCCGCATTTTATGATTATGAAATCTGGCAAATGGACGTCAAAACTGCATTCCTTAATGGATTTCTTAAAGAAGAATTGTATATGATGCAACCAGATGGTTTTGTCGATCCTAAAGGTGCTAACAAAGTGTGCAAGCTCTAGCGATCCATCTGTGGACTGGTGCAAGCATCTCGGAGTTGGAATATACGCTTTGATGAGGTGATCAAAGCATATGGTTTTATACAGACTTTCGGTAAAGCCTGTATTTACAAGAAAGTGAGTGGGAGCTCTGTAGCATTTCTGATATTATATGTGGATGACATATTGTTGATTGGAAATGATATAGAATTTCTGGATAGCATAAAAGGATACTTGAATAAGAATTTTTCAATAAAAGACCTCGGTGAAGCTGCTTATATATTGGACATCAAGATCTATAGGGATAGATCGAGACGTTTGATATGACTTTCACAAAGCACATACCTTGATAAAGTTTTGAAGAAGTTCAAAATGGATCAGTCAAAGAAAGGGTTCTTGCCTGTGTTGCAAGGTGTGAAGTTGAGTAAGACTCAATGCCCGACCACTGCAGAAGATAGAGAGAAAATGAAAGTCATTCCCTATGCTTCAGCCATAGGTTCTATCATGTATGCTATGCTGTGTACCAGACCTGATGTGTGCCTTGCTATAAGTCTGGCAGGGAGGTACCAAAGTAATCCAGGAGGGGATCACTGGACAGCGGTCAAGAACATCCTGAAGTACCTAAAAAGGACCAAGAATATGTTTCTCGTTTATGGAGGTGACAAAGAGCTCGTCGTAAATGGTTACGTCGATGCTAGCTTTGACACTGATCTGGATGACTCTAAGTCACAAACCGGATACGTATTTATATTGAATGGTGGAGCTGTCAGTTGGTGCAGTTCCAAGCAGAGTGTCGTGGCGGGATCTACGTGTGAAGCGGAGTACATAGCTGCTTCGGAAGCAGCAAAAGAAGGAGTCTGGATGAAGGAGTTCATATCCGATCTAGGTGTAATACCTAGTGCATCAGATCCAATAAAAATCTTTTGTGACAACACTGGAGCAATTGCCCTGGCGAAGGAATCCAGGTTTCACAAGAGAACCAAACACATCAAGAGACGCTTCAACTCCATTCGTGAACAAGACAAGGATGAAGACATAGAAATTTGCAAGATACATACGGATCTGAATGTAGTAGACCCGTTGACTAAGCCTCTCCCACAAGCAAAACATGATCAACACCAAGACTCCATGGGTGTTAGAATCATTACAGTGTATTCTAGATTATTGACTCTAGTGCAAGTGAGAGACTGAAGGAAATATGCCCTAGAGGCAATAATAAAGTTGTTATTTTATATTTCCTTATTCATGATAAAGGTTTATTATTCATGCCAGAATTGTATTGATCGGAAACCATAATACATGTGTGAATACATAAACAAACACCGTGTCCCTAGTAAGCCTCTACTAGACTAGCTCGTTAATCAAAGATGGTTAAGGTTTCCTGACCATGGACATGAGTTGTCATTTGATAACAGGATCACATCATTAGGAGAATGATGTGATGGACAAGACCCATCCGTTAGCTTAGCATATTGATCGTTCAGTTTTATTGCTATTGTTTTCTTCATGTCAAATACACATTCCTTCGACTATGAGATTATGCAACTCCTGGATACCGGAGGAATGCCTTTGTGCTATCAAACGTCACAACGTAACTGAGTGATTATAAAGATGCTCTACAGGTATCTCCGAAGGTGTTTGTTGAGTTGGCATAGATCGAGATTAGGATTTGTCACTCCGAGTTTCGGAGAGGTATCTCTGGGTCCTCTCGGTAATACACATCATAAGCTTGCAAGCAAAATACTAAGGAGTTGGTCACGAGGTGATGTATTACGGAACGAGTAAAGAGACTTGCCGGTAACGAGATTGAACTAGGTATGAAGATACCTACGATCGAATCTCGGGCAAGTAACATACCGATGGACAAAGGGAATTACGTATGTTGTCATAATGGTTCGACCGATAAAGATCTTCGTAGAATATGTAGGAGCCAATATGAGCATTCAGGTTCCGCTATTGATTATTGACCGGAGAGGTGTCTCGGTAATGTCTACATAGTTCTCGAACCCGTAGGGTTCGCACGCTTAACGTTCGTTGACGATATAGTATTATATGAGTTATGTGATTTGGTGACCGAATGTTGTTCGGAGCCCCAGATGAGATCAAGGACATGACGAGGAGTCTCGAAATGGTCGAGAGGTAAAGATTGATATATAGGACGATGGTATTCGAACACCGGAAGTGTTTCGGGGGTACCGGGTACTTATCGGGTCACCGGAATGGGTTCCGGGCACCCCGGCAAAAGATCGCGCGGCTAGGGAGGAGCGCAAGTAGGATTCGGTCCAACTTGGGGTTAGATGGATGAACACATAGCAGAAATCTCTGGTTGATTCATCAGATAACAGTACACGATTGTGCTGAAGTCTCGAGTCTCGAATTAGAAAGAGAACGTCGTCTCTCCCCTGTAGCCTGCGTGGGCCGGAAGGCCGACCCTAGGCCCACGGGCCCGTGTGATCCGCGAACGGGCTGGCGCTACTCACGCTACCGTAGCTTGTTCTCTGGTGCTCGACGCCCATGTAGTCCACCACGCGCACGTGGTCGCCGGCGGCGGCTCGCCGGCGCTCATCGTCCATCGGGTTGTCCGCGCCGCTGACCGCCGGTCCAGCGTTCCTCGTCGCGCCGATGGCCCCGTCGTTGTAGAGCTGGCCAGGCATCAGCCCGCCGACGCCGAACCCGACCACCCCATCGTACGCGCCGTAGGCTCTCCTCGGCCCGAACGGGCCCGCGGTACAAGGAAGGCGGTCGAGCCCGGCCATGGTGGACGCGAGGCCCGGGTGGCCAGGGGTGCTCGACGTCGTCGCGCCCATCTGGGCCGCCTTCTGCAGCAGCGCCGTGGCGGACATGCTCGCCAGGCTGCCGTTGCCCGGGGAGTAGCAGCCGCCCATGGCGGCGGCGTCGCTCGGCCCTGCCTGCAGGCCCAGCATGCTGAGCCTGCTGCTCGGGCTGAAGGCGGACGGAGCGGCGCCGAGGCTGGAGAGCATGCAGCCCAGCGGGTTGTCGGCGGCGGCTGCGTCGGCGTCGTAGTCGGAGAACATCTTCAGGTGCGGGCTCTTAATGTCCGGCTCGAAGGCGGAGGCCTCGTCGGCGTCCATGTCGAGGTCGTCGGCGTGGGTCGACGGAAGCATGAGGTGGTGGTTGTGAGCGTGCTGCTGGCCCTGGAGCGACGAGGCCACCGTGGCCATGTTCATGGCGGGCTGCGCCAGCTTGCTGTTCTCCTGCGCCAGCGCGTCGCAGAACGCCCGGTGCGTCACGAAGCTGTCCCTCCTGCATGCACGCGCGCAAAAATCAAAGTCAAACTCAGTTGGATATACCACCGGAGCTGGCTGACGCAACGGACGGAGGGGAGGACAGCCGGCCGGACCTGGAGAAGAGGGTGCCGCAGTCGCAGCGGTACTCGCGGGTGCCGCAGACCTTGGCGTGGGCCTTCCAGTCGGAGTGCACGGCGTAGCGCTTGGCGCAGCGGTCGCACTTCCACTTCTTCTCGCCGTGCTTGCGGCAGAAGTGCTTCTTGATGCCGGTGAGGTCGCCCAGCGCGCGCCGGGGGTCGTGGTGCACGCACGCCGGCTCCGGGCACACGTACGCGCGCTTCCGCGGCGCCGCTCCGCCCTCGGCGCCGCGCTGCCGGAGCTTCCACGGCAGGTTGTGGCCGCGCCGGTGCAGCTGCAGGTTCTGGTCGCGCTGGAAGCCCTTGTGGCAGATCTCGCACACGAACCTGTTCGTCGCCATCAGCGTCCGCGGCGACAGCGCGATCACCTCCGCGCTCGGGTCTGAAATGCATACCACACATGAAATCAAAGTCACTTGGCGTAAATACCAAGCATTTCTCTTGCACTGAGTGAGGTTTTCGCTAGATAATTCCGAGGTGATTAGCTAGAAATTTGATTAACAATTTCTCCCGTTACTAGACCTATAATGTAGGCTCCAGTCTATAGCCTACTCATTAATAATCGTACAAGCAAATCTACGGACAATCTAGTGGAGTATATTGTTGAAACAGACGCGTACAGTATAGTCTTGTCATTCCCGTCATGGTTTTCAGCGTCAAGAGACTTGGACTGATTGACGAACAGTGGCTGCCACTATTGACTTTGGCAAATCAATAATTGCAGTCACAAGAAGAAGTAAACACAAAGTTCATGCAAAGAGAAAGAATTCAGGAACTAAAACCACACGAATTTAGCGTGTAAAGATCTCCAAGAACAAATATATATATAAGTCCTATGAAGGATGGGTTCAAATGCATACCACACTTCAAAATACTATTACTACTACAACTGTCCCCAAAATTATAGAAACTTGTCATATACCGCAGCATTTCTCCTGCACTCAGTCAGGGGATCGACTTCTAGTAGTAGGAGGTTTTCAGTATATAATTTCAAGGTCACTATCTAAGAAATTTAATTAAGCGATTTCTCTTGTTACTAGTAGACCTACTACACTATAGCCAACTCATTAAGCATCTTACAAGCAA
Source organism: Thinopyrum elongatum (assembly GCA_011799875.1). Taxonomy (NCBI): domain Eukaryota; kingdom Viridiplantae; phylum Streptophyta; class Magnoliopsida; order Poales; family Poaceae; genus Thinopyrum; species Thinopyrum elongatum. Next base: position 570,331,296 of record CM022299.1, read on the forward strand.
TCTAGTGGAGTACTATATATGTCTTGTCATTCCCGTCCTAGTTTTCAGTGTCGGGAGACTTGGACTGACTGGTGAACAGCAACTGCCACTATTGACTTTGGCAAATCAATAATTGCAGTCACAAGATCGACCAGAGAACACAGAGTTCATGCAAAAGAGACGGAAATCCGCGACTAAAAACCCCCATGAACAAAGATATAGCCGTTCAACCGAAATTGAAACAGTATAAATCACACATGCAATTGCTCATAAAAAATCAAATCATACAAAGGATGGATTCACAGGCCACCATCCATGCATGCATATGCATGTACGCACCTGGAGTCCCGGGAAGGCATCTCTTCTTCTTCTTCTTGGTATTTGTGGCCGGCGGGGCCGACAGCTGCTCCGAGGTGCCGGCAATCACGAGCCGGAGATCGCCGTCGTCTTCACCGATCTCGGGCGGGCTTCCGGCCAGGAACGGCGGCTTGCCGTGGTACGGCAGCCGGAACTCCTCTCCCGTGCTGCTCACAGAAGAGAAGCTCCCGGTGCACTCCCCCGTCCCCGTGGCCGTGGTACCGCACGCCATGGTCGGCATGCAACTACGCATGCGCCAGTACACGCTTACCAGCAAGCTCAAGAAGCGCCACAAGATCGACCACCTTCAGTGACCAGAATTCTGCTAGCTGCGTGCCTGCTCCTGGTGCCCTGTGAGGAAGTGGGTGAGTGATCAGGCCAAACCGCTTGTGACTTGTGACTTTGTGAGTGACAGTGGAGAAGAGGAAGGGGGTTGGTTGGTCTTATATTTATGCCTTCTATTCCCTGTACAACTTTTCACGCATCGCCACATTCGTCCATTTTACCTTTCAATGGAGTTCCTGTCCTTATCGATGTGTGTCAGTGATGACTTGAGTTGAGTGTACACACCGCATGAATACGATACACGCATGTCCTTCTCATGCATTTTGTAATGCTTGATTTCGTTATAAAATAGGGGATCAGCCCCTTTTGTTCTTTTGTAATAATGGCATCAAGTAAAATGTTAGTACCACAGAAGTAAAAAAAAGAAGAAGTGGTGCTGGGTAATATAGCTAGGAATACGGCAGAAGACGACGGCGACGGATTCTAGAGCGTGTGTATGCGGTGCGTGCTGAGAGTCTGCTAGACCGGTTGGTGCTCTCGGCTCGCCGTTGGGCGGTTTGATGAGGCCACCGGATTAGATGGTGTGCGTTGGTGCGAGGTCAGGGCACATCATCAAGCTCGTAGGTGTAACGTCAGAAGTCACTATATTTTCAAAAAAAAAATTGTCAGAAGTCACTAGGAAGACGGCTTTAGGTTGACTCATATACATGTTTTTCTCTGGCTTTGTTGAATAATATAATAAAGATGGTTGTGTGCATCGTTGGATGCAAAGTTTAAGGGTTTCAACCTTCTTTCCGAAAAAAAATATAGCTGTGAAGAGTAATTTGTAGTGGAGAGTGTTATTCGAGCTGCAGTGGTTCTTTTGTTCTAGCGTAGTTTGGATCTAGCATGCACCTTGGTTGTTGCCTCCCTCGGGATCGGTATCTGCTAGAGACAATGCTCAAGGTTTCCTGGGAGGGGGAGTATAAAATACACATGTTTCTTGCCATGAGAGCAACTTGTGGTCAAATTGAGGAGCTTCTTGTTGCCTTGTTTTCGTGCCTAGCTAGGGGCTCCATGCATCGTTTTCAATTCAGAGGCAATCAATTTGCGATTTTAAAATGAGGTTACCCGATCCCCAAAACCACTCTTCTCATGCTAAATATCTTGAATTTGTACCGCTTTTTAATAGTAGCAAGTTGAATTTGATTTACTTAAGCAAAACATATGGCTGTTTTTTTTAAGTAGTACTCCTCACGACTCAAGGGCTCTTGCTACGTTACCGAATTGATTGACTCAGAGACCTCGGGATTGACAGGGGAATGACAACGATGATTCATGCTGCATGCTGATGATGCATGGTGCATGGCGTAAAAAGGAGGATGAACCTAACATAGGAAACATACCTGGTTTGGGGGTACTTGGTTCTGGACAAACAAATGGAGTTTAAAAAGGCAAAGACAAATACCCATCCTCTCCTTTTTTTTTCAAACCATGCAGGATAACCATTACATGGCCAAAAAGTGGCGCTATCCAAGCAAACTATGATCCTTAGAGCATCTACAGCCGGACATTGCAAATCCAGCCCCTCAAACGCCGCGGACGAGCATGCCTTCAATTAGCCACTTTGCATCCGCCTCTCTCATATTTTATCCCTTAGATCCATACAAAACATGCAAAAGTAATCCTACGTACTAAATCTATGTACTACCCTAACTACTTTTCGTCGTCGGAGATGTCCACGACGACGGTGCCGGGCGCCGGCTGGACAGGCGGGTAGGAGGGCTCCGGCCCATCCTCCTCCTGCTCGACCTCATCCATGTAGCCAAACATCTCCGCCCTGTCCGCGGCCTCTTGCGCCTCCATCTCCTGCCGGCGACGGCGTCTTGCCTCCGCAGCCGACTCCGACCAGAGGGAATCGAGGATGGCCTGATGCTCCGCCTGCAGATCCCTGTCGCCAGCGTCCCCCACATCCTCCTTCTCTAGCTCATCCTCATCCTCCTCCTCGTCCTCGTCCTCCTCCACCTCCTCCTCCTCCTCCTCCAACTCCTCCTCCGGATCCACTGCATCCGGAGGTAGCCCCGCGGCGATCCAGGCTTCGCGCCTAGCCCGGATCTGTTCAAGGAGCTCGAGCCGGCGCTCCGGCGTCAGAAAGGGCTCGCTCCTCACCCGACGGCCTGGGGGCATGGCTACTAGGCGGACGGGTGGAGTGGAAAGTGGCGGTGGCAGCGGACAGGAGGAGAAAAATGTGGATGGATGGTAGGGTTTCGGTGCCGCCAGTCGACTTAAATAGCCGGGCAATGCACTACGCGGCCCGCCGGAGCTGCGCCACGCAGCGCCATCGGTTCGACAGAGGAGACGAGGTTCGGACCGCCGAGTTTGAGGGCGTTTCCGGCTCGGACCCCTTCGTCAGTCCGACGTAGCGGGTGTGCCCAGGCGCCCTCATATCCGCCCCATATTTGGCCTGGATATGGGGGGTGCCGGTTAGCCCGGGCGTTTGAGGGCCGTTTGAGAGGCCCGTCTGAGTCAAAAAATCGTGACCGGGCAGTGACCAGGCGGCCTGTCCGGGCGTTTGAGACGGATTTGAGAGGTCTGGTTGTAGATGCTCTTACATGGCTGAAGATGACGCGACCCAAACAACAACACGATCCAAGACAACCTAGACTAGATCAAATGTATAACACATGGCATTGGCATGAAATGCGAGGAACGTCCACAACAAGATTATGAACAACCACTACAAGGGAAAAGCCTAGCAGTAGCGCGGGTTTTTGGCCTATCAGTAGCGCGGGTGACCGCGCTACTGCTACGGCGCTACAGCTAAAGGTTAGCAGTAGCGTTGGTTAACCCGCGCTACTGCTATATGCACTTAGTAGTAGCGCTTCCTCCAGAAGGCGCTACTGGTAATTACTAGTAGCGCGTCCCAATGCCCGCGCTACTACTATTATTCCGTATTCTATTTCTTTTTTTATTTTATGTCGTATTCATACACCTTTATACAAGTTTTCATACAGTAGCAATTTAGAGATTGTTTTTACATTATAATGAGTTATTAAATCACTAGGTGAAAGTACCGCGGATTAGTTTCAAGTGGATGGAATCCGCGGTTCTTTCACCCAATGATATAATAACTCATCATCATCATCATCATCATCATCATATTAATATAAAAACTCTTGCATCATATCATCACCAACAACACTAGCTAATAATCATCATAGTCATTACCACCAACACTATTTAATCATCATAGTCATAGTGTAGCTATCTAATCACCACCAACACTAGCTAATAATAATCATCATAGTCATTACCACCAACACTAGCTATTTAATCATCATAGTCATAGTGTAGAACATCATCATCTTCAAACTCATTCTAGCTAGCTAATCACTCCTGCTGCTCTCTCTCAGGTAAACTAGCATAGAACATGTGTAGCACTCCTGCTTCATCATATTGGAGCATGCAGATGAACATGTCTCCTAATTGTGGGCTGCGCTTCTGATTGCTGCCCCCTAGTACTTCTCTGCGATCCTTCACAATTTTGCTCCAGTCTTTGACTATTAAGACTTGCTCGCTTTTAAAAATCCTGAATGCACTCATGTGCAATGTAGGATGTCTTGGCCGTAAGCTAACCATTGCCATGCGACCTTTAGGCTCGATCCAATGAGGCACAACTATCATCGGGAGTCCCTGTTGAAGAACATCGTAGTAACATACTTAGCAATGAAGTTTAGCTTAAAAATAATGTATGCAAAAGATGCACTGAAGACAAATAGTAAAAATCTTACCATCTTTCCTAAATAGATGTGACCGTAGTTCAATACGCACGCTAGTGGTCGCATGTTTTGAGTACTAAGATTTTCAATTCCAAGAAAATAATTTGTCTTGACAGTATCAAGATCCTCAAGCCATGAAACATAATGACTTATCTCCTCGCAGTTTAGTTCAGCCCCGGGACAGTAGTAGGTCATGTCTACCAAGCGCCGGACATGTTTGCTTGAATGGAAATAAGCTGTCAATAGAAATTAGTTGGCAACTATTTTTGAATAAACAATATCCAAGACATAAATATGGTTGAGAAACTCACATAATGGTAGAACTGGAGGCGTCTGCACATCGACCCAGATGTTGATATTACCTTCAATATCATCTTCCGGACGAATATCAAAGGTGATAAGCATATCAGGCTCAAATGCATAAGCCTTGCATAGTGATCTCCAATTTTTGCATTCAAAATAGGTGTAGGTGTCAGCATTGTATAATTTTGCGACAAAAGTATAACCATGCTCGGTCCTCAAGTGAACTCTCTTTACCTCCATAGTTTCCGTAGGACCGAAACCAATCTTATCCAAGACATAAATTCTTGCATGGCAGAGGATACGCTAGTAGAATAGTAAAAAATTAAAATTATAAGTTGAAGCAAAAGAAGCAGAAGTCATGCTTAATTACGAAAAAAGACTTGTCGTTGTGACTTACTGTATCCACTTCGAAGGTCTCATCCAGCTTGATGCTGAAGCGCCTACCACCAACTAAGAAATTTCTGTCACACAGGCCGCGCTCGTCTTCGTAGTATTCGCACATACCGAAATCCTTTTCGTCATCAGACATTTCCTATGTTCATAGTTGAAACATTAATCAACAATCGATCGAAGGCAACTACCTGGAAACTCAACACACAGTTCACTATTACTCAATATGCAACGGGTTGACTTTAGGTCTGTCGAGTCTTCCTTCCTAAACTCTCATCTCATGTATATGGTGGGCACTTCCTCTCTGATATTGCGACCGTCGGTGATGGTCGCTACTCCTCCTTTCCCTAGTGCATTACAAATATCTAGCACAAGGAAAAGAAGGAGAAGCGACCCCTACGACAACAGTCGGCATTCTTCTTCTCTCATATATGGTGGACACTCCCTCACCGTTTCGACTATCGATGATGGTCGCTACTCCTTCTTCCCCTAGTGCGTAACAAAGGTCTAGCAAAAAGAGAAGAAGGAGAAGCGACCCCCACGACAACAGTCGGCATTCTTCCTATCTCAAATATATATATGGTGGACACTCTCCCTCACTGAAAGACACACAAGGAGCCGAAACAGACCTAAAGTCAACACGTTCCATATATCGAGCAATGACATAGAAAAAATGCCCTATGTTTTGCCGAAATATCATTGAATTCCCATTCTGGCAAATCACAAGCACTCGATATGCCCTACATTGTAGCACAAGTCATGCTAAAATTCATGAAAAATTTCGGCATGACCTTTGCTAAAGACAGGACATATCGAGCGCCTGAAATTTGCCGGGACGGAAACGAATCAACATTCCGGCAAAACATAGGCCACTCGGAATGCATCATCATCATCATCATCTATATTCAGAATGCATCATCATTGACATCAATGACATGGCGACTAGCACTAGCATTTTCATCATCGACATTTACAACACATTATCATCTATATCAACAACATGGGGATTTGGCTATTCTCACCTAGAGGTCTTAAGGGGTCGGCGATGGGGACGACTGCGGGGACGAGGCAGGGGCAAATACTTAATTTCTGCATAAACAAACTAGTTCTATTAAGCACTTACTAAATAAACTAGTTCTATTAACTACTTACTAAATAAACTAGTTCTATTAAGCACTTACTATAAATAAACTAGTTATATTAAGCACTTACTATAAACAGAACTAGTTATATTAAGCACTTACTATAAATAAAATTTCTAATCAAAAGACCTAAAATTTCCTATTCTATTCAAAACACCTAAAATAATGTAAAAAAATTATTCTATTAAAAAACCTACATTCTACAATGTCTACATTCTAAAATCTACATTTAAATTACTTACATTCTACAAGAACAGAGACAAGGGAGGGAGGGAGGAGGGGTAGGAAGGAGGGAGGAA
>CM022299.1:571017094-571465745 GCA_011799875.1 Thinopyrum elongatum
CCAAAGGGTGCATCTGTCCCGGTTTGTGAGCAGGGGCTGGCCGGGGCCTTGGGGGCCATTGGTCGGTGTCTGACAACCTTTGGTCCCGGTTCCAGACATGAACCGGGACCAATGGGCCTCGCTCGGCCCAGCATCTTTAGTCCCGGTTTGTGGCTGGAACCGGGACATGGTCAGTTTCTGTCCCAGTTCTAGCCACCAACCGAGACCAAAGTAAGCCTATAAACCCCTGCCCCTGCCCGCTCACTCTTGTTTTTTGGTCGGTCGCGTGCGCAGGTGTGTGTTGCTCTAGCTCTCACCTCCTATGCACATGAGGTGTTCGATGAAATGCCCGAGCCACACTTAGCTTTCTCTCTCCAAGCTCGACCTCCAAGCTCTATTTTCCTCAAGATTTGTCTAGGTTTGGCGGTCCGTCTTGTCCCGTCCCCGTCCTCACCGCCGTCGATCGCCGTGCTGATCTCGTCGCCGGCACCACCGTGGTGAGCCTCTTGTTCTTATCTTCTTTCTAGAAGAAAAAAATTCTTACTTGTATGATTTAGATAGATACTTGTATATTTTTTTTACTTTTATTATTGTTTGTTATTATATAGTGCCATGGTTTTGGTATCCGCCCCCGTCGGCCCTGTCCGTCTATGATTCGGATGTGGTATATTATCTTTTATAATTATTTGTTTCATTTAGTTTATGACAATTATGCCGACCAACATGACATAGATGTTTTTATCTAGGAGTTGTGAACCGGAAATTCCAACCGACCCTCTTGTCGAGAGGTTAAATTTAGTTGAAAAGAAAACAATTACTTGAAGAAAAAAGTGAAAAGAATTGAGGAGGAGAAGATGGAATTGGAGTTGCATGTTGCGGATGTCGTCGATGATCCAAGATCAATGATGGAAATGCGCTTGAAGATTAGAAAGATTAAGAAATATGCATTGATACCGAGGCTTGGTATCATTATGCGTTGGATCAATTGTTACTTAGTTGCGATTATGACGCATTTGTTGTTGCATTGAAATGTTTTACATAGTTTCAATGTATGTTTTAATTAGATGCTCTAGAGAGCTATATTTGTTCAATGAGAACTATGTATGAACTTTATGTATTTATTTTTCAGTATATAACATTTGATCACTACTATTTTGGTTTTAATGTGATGATGAAATTGTATTAATTTGGTCACCTCTCTATTCATGATGTTCAGTAATGGTTTTGGATACACTTAATATATAATGCACACAGATGAACCGGCAATGGATGTACGGTGACCGTCGCACCTCGAGTACATTAAGGGCTGCATAATTTTCTCAAAGTGGTTGAGGCAAACAAGCAGAATGGTTTTATGTTATTGTCCATGTACTATCCGTGGGAATACGAAGGATTACTCTGACTCGAAAACCCTACACGTCCACTTGCTTGAGAAGGTTTCATGCCACAGTATTATGTTTGGACCAAGCACGGAGAAAGAGGGGTTATGATGGAAGACAATGAAGAAGAAGAGGATGATGACAACTATCCGCCCCCTAAATACGGTGATGCTGCAACGGGGGAAGCTGAAGATCAAGAGGAACCAGATGATGTGCCCGATGATGATCTTCGCCGGGTCATTGTTGATGCAAAGAGACAAAGCCAAAGTGAAAGGAAGAAGTTGAAGTTTGATCGCATGTTAGAGGATCACAAAAAAGGGTTGTACCCAAATTGCGAAGATGACAACACAAAGCTTGGTACCACACTGTAATTGCTGCAATGGAAGGCAGACAATGGTGTATCTGACCAATGGATTTGGGAAGTACTGAAAATATTGAAGAAGAGCTTCCAAAGGATAACGAATTGCCTGACAGTACGTACAAAGCAAAGAAGGTTCTATGCCCTCTAGGTGGAGGTGCAGAAGATACATGCATGCCATATGACTGCATCCTTTCCGTGGTGCATACGAGGATTTGAACGCATGCGCAGTATGTGGTGCATTGCGGTATAAGTTCAGACGAGATGACCCTAGTGATGTTGAGGGCGAGCGCCCCAGGAAGAGGGTTCCTGCCAAGGTGATGTGGTATGCTCCTATAATACCACAGTTGAAATGTCTGTTCAGAACAAAGAGCATGCCAAGTTGATGTGATGGCACAAAGAGGATTGTAAGAAAGACGGGAAGCTAAGAGTACCCGCTGAGGGTCGCAGTGGAGAAAAATCAAGAGAAGGTGGGGGGATTTGCAGGTGACGCAAGGAACGTATGGTTTGGTTTAAGCACGGATGCATTAATCCTTTTGGGGAGCAGAAGCAGCAATCATAGCACCTGGCCCATGACTCTATGTATCTAAACCTCCTCCTTGGTTGTGCATGAAGCGGAAGTTCATTATGGCTAGTGCTCATCCAAGGCCTAAGCAACCAGGCAACGACATTGATGTGTACCTAAGGCCATTAGTTGAAGAACTTTACAGTTGTGGAATGGAAAAAGTGTCGTGTGTGGGATGAGCACGACCAGGAGGAATTTGACCTACATGCGTTGCTGTTTGTAACCATCAATGATTGGCTGCTCTCAGTAACCTTTCAGGACAGACAAACAAGGGATACACACATGCACACACTGTTTAGATGACACCGAAAGTATATATTTGGACAAATGCAGGAAGAATGTGGTACCTGGGCATCGTCGATTCTTCCGAAACCATCAATGTCGAAAGAAAGACAGCATTTCAAAGGTGAGGCAGATCACCGGAAGAAGCCCGCCCTCCGTACTGGTGATCACATACTTGATATGGTCAATGATTTCAAGTAATCTTTGGAAAGGGTCCTGGCGGACTATCTATTCCGAATGATGCTGAGGGACGCGCACCCATGTGGAAGAAGAAATCTATATTTGTGGACCTACCCTATGGAAAGACCTAGAGGTCCGCTCTGAATTGACGTGATGCACATGACGAAGAATCTTTGCGTGAACCTGCTAGGCTTCTTGGGCGTGTATGGGAAGACAAAAGATACACCGAAGGCACGGAGGACCAGCAACGTGTGCACGAAAAAGACGGCATGCATCCAAGCAGTATGAAGGTCTTGCCAGCTACACTCTTACCAAAGAAGAGAAGGAAATATTCTTTGCATGCCTGCTCAGTATAAAGGTCCCGTCTGGTCTCGTCGAATATAAAGGGAATAATAAATATGGCAGAGAAAAAGTTCCAGAACCTAAAGTCTCATGCTTGCCACATGATTATGACGCAACCGCTTCCGGTTGCATTGAGGGGGCTTCTACCAGAAAACGTTCGATTAGCCATTGTGAAGCTATGTGCATTCCTCAATGCAATCTCTCAGAACGTAATCGATCCAGAAATCCTACCAAGGTTAAAGAATGATTTGGTGCAATGTCTTGTCCGTTTCGAGCTGGTGCCCACCATCCTTTTCAATATCATGACGCACATCCTAGTTTCTAGTCAACGAGATTGGCATTCTAGGCCCTGTATTTCTACACAATATGTTCCCCTTTGAGAGGTTCATGGGAGTCCTAAAGAAATATGTTCGTAACCATGCTAGGCCAGAAGGAAGCATCTCCACGGGCATCAAACACAGAGGAGGTCATTGGGTTTGTGTTGACTTCATTCCTGACCTTAAGTCGATTGGTCTCCCTCAATCGCGGTATGAGGGGGACTGAATGGAAAGGCACGCTAGGAGCGGACTCAATAATATGTAGGGACGGGCATTCTTGGTCTCAAGCACACTACAACAGTTCTACAAAATTCTACCTTGGTGACCCCGTATGTCAATGAACACAAGAATATTATGTGCTCAAACACCGAAGCAGTGTGACGATGGATTACATGTGAACACATCAGGACTTTCGGCAGTTGGTTGCAAACACATCTCATGGGTAACACCACTGTTGCAGATGAGCTGTACTTCGTTGGCTAGGGGACCATCTTTGACTGTATTGACTTACAAAGGGTACGAGATAAATGGGAATACATTTTACACGATCGCCCAAGATCAAAAGAGCACCAACCAAAATAGTGTGTGTCCGCTTTGATGCAGCAACCAACAGGGGAAAGGACACATATTATGGTTACATAGTGAACATATGGGAACTTGACTATGGACAGATTTTAAGGTCCCTTTGTTTCGGTGCAAATGGGCCAATCTGTCAGGAGGCGGGGTACAGGTAGACCCGCAGTACGGAATGACAAAGTGGATCTGAACAATCTTGGGTACACACAGACGAACCTTCGTCCTAGCCAAAGATGTGGCGCAGGTTTCTATGTGAGGACATGTCTACCAAACCGAGAAAAAGAAGATACGGAAGCGAATACATCATACGGTGAGCCAAAACGCCACATAGTTCTTTCAAGGAAAAGAGACATCGTGGGAGTGTAGGGCAAGACAGACATGTCTGAAGATTATGAAAAGTTTCATGAAATTCCTCCCTTCAAAGTCAAGGCTGACCCAAGCACCCTGTTAAACGATGAAGATTATCCATGGTTACGGCGAATAAGAAAGGGACACAAGCGAAGAAAAAGTGAAGACTTTCTCTCCACAACTACTCTGATGATGGCTTTGATTACGTGAAGAAAAAATGAAATCCCTTTGTGGTAGATGAGTTTTTCGTCCGAAACCGTGATACTTCGAAAGAGATTGTCATTTTGTACACGAAGTGCATCCAGTTTTTGCCATAACCCTCTCAACTTTTTAGCACATGCATGTGGGTGAAATATGATACCATGCCAACTTTCAAACTTTTGGGTTCATTTGTAGTGCTTTCCAATTTCAGGGTCATTTAGCTAAAAAATCAGTAAATGCATGAAAAATACCAAATGAAGGTCAGAAAGGGTTGAAAATTGATGATGTGGCTTTGAATGGTGCATGTTGAACGCACAAAAAGTCTGGAGTTAAATAATTTCAATAAAATGAACTCCCTTTATAGTAGATGAGTTTTCGTCCGAAACTGTGATACTTCGAAAGAAATTGTCCATTTGTACACGAAGTGCACCAGTTTTTTGCCGTAACCCTCTCAACTTTTAGCACATGCTATGTGGGTGAAAATATGATACCATGCCAACTTTCAAACTTTCAGAGTTCATTTGTATTGCTTTTCAATTTCAGGGTCATTTAACTCAAAGAATAAACTAATAGCAAAAATAATGAACTAAAAAACTTTTATAAAACTAAATAGCAAAAAGAATGAACTAAAAAGAATCAATTAAATATAAATCTTCAATAGCAAAAAGAATCAACTAAAAAAAATAAAATAATATTAACTAAAATTATCAAAGTATTATTTGTAAAAAACTTTAATAGTAAAAAGATTTTCATAAAGTATTTTCATACAAAATTTATTAGAAAACTAAAAAGCTTTCATAAAACTCAATAGCAAAAACAATGAACTAAAAGAATCAATTAAATATAATATTCTTCAATAGCAAAAGAATCAACTAAAAAGAATCAAAATAATATTAACTAAAATTATCAAAGTATTTATTTGTTAAAAACTTTAATAGTAAAAAGAATCATAAAGTATTTTTTGTTACAAACTTTAATAGAAAACTAAAATCTTTTATAAAACTCTAATAGTAAAAGGAATCAACTAAAAAGAATAAATAAAATAAAACTTATGGAATAGTAAAAAGATTCATAAAGTATTTTATACAAACTTTATTAGAAAACTAAAAAGCTTTCATAAAACTCTAATACAAAAACAATGAACTAAGAATCAATTAATATAATATTCTTCAATAGCAAAAGATCAACTAAAAAGAATCAAAATAATATTAACAAAATTATCAAAGTATTTATTTGTTAAAAACTTTAATAGTAAAAGAATTTCATAAAGTATTTTTTGTTACAAACTTTAATAGAAAACTAAAATCTTTTATAAAACTCTAATAGTAAAAGGAATCAACTAAAAAGAATAAATAAAAAATAAAACTTATGTAACTAAAATTATATAAAATTTATGCAACTAAAATTATATAAAATTTATGCAACTAACATTATATAAGTAAAAATAACATATGAAAAAAATAACATTAAAAATTTAAAAACATAACATATGCGAAAATAAAAAAAAGGCCCACCTACTAGCAACCACGGCCTGCATACGACTAGAAACCCTACAAATGGGCCAGATGCAGGCCCCAGTGCAAGCAGGCCCAACAGCGTCAATAGGAATTTACTGCCTGCAGTAGAGAGGAGCTCGAGAGAGAAGCGGCAGCAGCGCTGATAAACCACTCGCAGTCCCTCTCAACTAGCGAGGTGGGACTAAACATTTGGATGCGGCAGCGCAGCCCTTTGGTCCCGGTTCGTGGCACCAACCGGGACTAAAGGCCCCCCTTTCATCCCGTTCGTGCCACCAACCGGGACCAAAGGTTGAGCTTCCTGCCCTTTGGGCTGGCGAAATACACCTTTGGTCCCGGTTGGTGGCAGCAGACCGGGACGAAAGAGGGGCCTTTAGTCCCGGTTGGTGCCACAACCGGACTAAAGGTGATGCTATATAAGCAGCACTTAGCAGTTTTCTCCCCATTCTCTCCCCCGATGCCAAACGCACGACGCCGCAAGGCGGCACCGCCGCTCCCCGTCCCGTCCTCTCCTGCCCTGACGCCCGCCAGGCTGCTCCGCCACCCCTGACGTCGCCGCCGCTCCCTGCCCCGACGCCCGCGGCCGCTCCCTGCCCCGACGCCAACCCCCAGTGAGCTCCCTGGCCCCTTCCCCTGCCTGGCGCCGCCGCCCCTGCGCTCTACTAGCCGCCGCCGCCCTTGCTCTGCTTAGCCGCCCCCACCGCTGCTCTGCTAGCCGCCGCCGCCCCTTCTCTGCTCTACTTAGCCGCCGCCGCCTTGTTCATACTTGTTTTTGTTCATATAGCATATTTTCCATGTATGTATGTGTATGTATGTATGTATGTTTATGTATGTATGTATGTATGTATGTATGTAGGTATGTATTTTGTATGTATGTATGTATGGATGGATGGATGGATGTATGGATGGATGGATGTATATAGAGACTGTTCATATGATGATTTTTTTTGTTCATAAATATATTTTTGTTCATAGCATTTTTTGGTCCATGTATATATGTATGTGTATGGATGGATGTGTGATGTATATAATAGAAAATGTTCATATGATGTCTTTTTTGTTCATAGAATATTTTTTTTTCATAGAAATAGTTAAAATTTACCAAGTTACTAAGTTAAAATGTTCATATATTCAAAATGAGTTAAAAGACTCACTAAGTTAAAATTTACCCCCTCCCCGATAACTTCGACATGAGGGGGGACGTCGGACATGCATGAGAGAGGCGGTCCGCTTGCCCGACCAACTCTCGAGGCCACCCAAACCCTAGAAGAAAGATCGTTGTCAATCTATCCCCTCCCGCCCCTACCCCGTAATTCTCTCGGGAAAATGAGGGGGGAGGAGTCCATAAGTATGTCCCCTAACTCTCTCGGGAAAATGAGGGGGGGGGAGTCCGCAAGTATGTCCCCCCCTAACTCTCTAAGGAAAATGAGGTGGGAGGAGTCCGCAAGTATGTCCCCTAACTCTCTCGGAAAAATGAGGGGGGGGGGGGCGGGCAGTCCGCAAGTATTTCCCCTAACTCTCTCATCCATGTATCCCATTATCATCCCCATGATGCTTGTTGTTCTTATGTGTGAGTAGACCGCTAGTTCTTGGGGATTGATGAACCTTGGTATGTGTAGGATCTGAAACGTATAATATGGATATGAATCACCTGTTGAATGAGTTTATAACTTCATGAATGTTATGAAGGGGCCCACTCAAGCTTCTTTTTAGTTCATTCTTTTTGCTATTTGAGTTTTATAAAAGTTTTTTAGTTCATTATTTTTGCTATTAGTTTATTCTTTGAGTTAAATGACCCTGAAATTGAAAAGCAATACAAATGAACTCTGAAAAGTTTGAAAGTTGGCATGGTATCATATTTTCACCCACATAGCATGTGCTAAAAAGTTGAGAGGGTTACGGCAAAAACTGGATGCACTTCGTGTACAAAATGGACAATTTCTTTCGAAGTATCACAGTTTCGGACGAAAACTCATCTACTATAAAGGGAGTTCATTTTATTGAAATTATTTCAACTCCAGACTTTTTGTGCGTTCAACATGCACCATTCAAAGCCACATCATCAATTTTCAACCCTTTCTGACTTCATTTGGTATTTTTCATGCATTTACTGATTTTTTAGCTAAATGACCCTGAAATTGAAAGCACTACAAATGAACTCCGAAAAGTTTGAAAGTTGGCATGGTATCATATTTTCACCCACATAGCATGTGCTAAAAAGTTGAGAGGGTTATGGCAAAAACTGGATGCACTTCGTGTACAAAATAGACAATCTCTTTCGAAGTATCACGGTTTCGGACGAAAACTCATCTACCACAAAGGGATTTCATTTTTTCTTCACGTAATCAAAGCCATCATCAGAGTAGTTGTGGAGAGAAAGTCTTCACTTTTTCTTCGCTTGTGTCCCTTTCTTATTGCGCCGTAACCATGGATAATCTTCATCGTTTAACAGGGTGCTTGGGTCAGCCTTGACTTTGAAGGGAGGAATTTCATGAAACTTTTCATAATCTTCAGACATGTCTGTCTTGCCCTACACTCCCACGATGTCTCTTTTCCTTGAAAGAACTATGTGGCGTTTTGGCTCACCGTATGATGTATTCGCTTCCGTATCTTTTCTTTTTCTCGGTTTGGTAGACATGTCCTTCACATAGAAAACCTGCGCCACATCTTTGGCTAGGACGAATGGTTCGTCTGTGTACCCAAGATTGTTCAGATCCACTGTTGTCATTCCGTACTGCGGGTCTACCTGTACCCCGCCTCCTGACAGATTGGCCCATTTGCACCGAAACAAAGGGACCTTAAAATCATGTCCATAGTCAAGTTCCCATATGTTCACTATGTAACCATAATATGTGTCCTTTCCCCTGTTGGTTGCTGCATCAAAGCGGACACCACTATTTTGGTTGGTGCTCTTTTGATCTTGGGCGATCGTGTAAAATGTATTCCCATTTATCTCGTACCCTTTGTAAGTCAATACAGTCAAAGATGGTCCCCTAGCCAACGAGTACAGCTCATCTGCAACAGTGGTGTTACCCATGAGATGTGTTTGCAACCAACTGCCGAAAGTCCTGATGTGTTCACATGTAATCCAGTCGTCACACTGCTTCGGGTGTTTGGAGCACATAATATTCTTGTGTTCATTGACATACGGGGTCACCAAGGTAGAATTTTGTAGAACTGTGTAGTGTGCTTGAGACCAAGAATGCCCGTCCCTACATATTATTGAGTCCGCTCCTAGCGTGCCTTTTCCAGTCAGTCTCCCCTCATACCGCGATTGAGGGAGACCAATCGACTTAAGGTCAGGAATGAAGTCAACACAAAACCCAATGACCTCCTCTGTTTGATGGCCCGTGGAGATGCTTCCTTCTGGCCTAGCATGGTTACGAACATATTTCTTTAGGACTCCCATGAACCTCTCAAAGGGGAACATATTGTGTAGAAATACAGGGCCTAGAATGCCAATCTCGTTGACTAGATGAACTAGGATGTGCGTCATGATATTGAAGAAGGATGGTGGGAACACCAGCTCGAAACTGACAAGACATTGCACCAAATCATTCTTTAACCTTGGTAGGATTTCTGGATCGATTACGTTCTGAGAGATTGCATTGAGGAATGCACATAGCTTCACAATGGCTAATCGAACGTTTTCTGGTAGAAGCCCCCTCAATGCAACCGGAAGCGGTTGCGTCATAATCATGTGGCAAGCATGAGACTTTAGGTTCTGGAACTTTTTCTCTGCCATATTTATTATTCCCTTTATATTCGACGAGAAGCCAGACGGGACCTTCATACTGAGCAGGCATGCAAAGAATATTTCCTTCTCTTCTTTGGTAAGAGTGTAGCTGGCAAGACCTTCATACTGCTTTGGATGCATGCCGTCTTTTTCGTGCACACGTTGCTGGTCCTCCCGTGCCTTCGGTGTATCTTTTGTCTTCCCATACACGCCCAAGAAGCCTAGCAGGTTCACGCAAAGATTCTTCGTCATGTGCATCACGTCAATTGCAGAGCGGACCTCTAGGTCTTTCCAATAGGGTAGGTCCACAAATATAGATTTCTTCTTCCACATGGGTGCGCGTCCCTCAGCATCATTCGGAATAGATAGTCCGCCAGGACCCTTTCCAAAGATTACTTGTAAATCATTGACCATATCAAGTATGTGATCACCAGTACGGAGGGCGGGCTTCTTCCGGTGATCTGCCTCACCTTTGAAATGCTTGTCTTTCTTTCGACATTGATGGTTGGTCGGAAGAAATCGACGATGCCCCAGGTACACATTCTTCCTGCATTTGTCCAAATATATACTTTCGGTGTCATCTAAACAGTGTGTGCATGTGTGGTATCCCTTGTTTGTCTGTCCTGAAAGGTTACTGAGAGCAGGCCAATCATTGATGGTTACAAACAGCAACGCATGTAGGTCAAATTCCTCCTGGTCGTGCTCATCCCACACACGTACACTTTTTCCATTCCACAACTGTAAAAGTTCTTCAACTAATGGCCTTAGGTACACATCAATGTCGTTGCCTGGTTGCTTAGGGCCTTGGATGAGCACTAGCATCATAATGAACTTCCGCTTCATGCACAACCAAGGAGGAAGGTTATAGATACATAGAGTCATGGGCCAGGTGCTATGATTGCTGCTCTGCTCCCCAAAAGGATTAATGCCATCCGTGCTTAAACCAAACCATACGTTCCTTGCGTCACCTGCAAAGTCCCCCCACCTTCTCTTGATTTTTCTCCACTGCGACCCGTCAGCGGGTACTCTTAGCTTCCCGTCTTTCTTACAATCCTCTTTGTGCCATCACATCAACTTGGCATGCTCTTTGTTTCTGAACAGACATTTCAACTGTGGTATTATAGGAGCATACCACATCACCTTGGCAGGAACCCTCTTCCTGGGGCGCTCGCCCTCAACATCACTAGGGTCATCTCGTCTGAACTTATACCGCAATGCACCACATACTGCGCATGCGTTCAAATCCTCGTATGCACCACGGAAGAGGATGCAGTCATTAGGGCATGCATGTATCTTCTGCACCTCCAATCCTAGAGGGCATAGAACCTTCTTTGCTTTGTACGTACTGTCAGGCAATTCGTTATCCTTTGGAAGCTTCTTCTTCAATATTTTCAGTAGCTTCCCAAATCCATTGTCAGATACACCATTGTCTGCCTTCCATTGCAGCAATTACAGTGTGGTACCAAGCTTTGTGTTGTCATCTTCGCAATTTGGGTACAACCCTTTTTTGTGATCCTCTAACATGCGATCAAACTTCAACTTCTTCCTTTCACTTTGGCTTTGTCTCTTTGCATCAACAATGACCCGGCGAAGATCATCATCGGGCACATCATCTGGTTCCTCTTGATCTTCAGCTTCCCCCGTTGCAGCATCACCGTATTTAGGGGGCGGATAGTTGTCATCATCCTCTTCTTCTTCATTGTCTTCCATCATAACCCCTCTTTCTCCGTGCTTGGTCCAAACATTATACTGTGGCATGAAACCCTTCTCAAGCAAGTGGACGTGTAGGGTTTTCGAGTCAGAGTAATCCTTCGTATTCCCACGGATAGTACATGGACAATACATAAAACCATTCTGCTTGTTTGCCTCAACCACTTTGAGAAAATTATGCAGGCCCTTAATGTACTCGGAGGTGCGACGGTCACCGTACATCCATTGCCGGTTCATCTGTGTGCATTATATAATTAAGTGTATCCAAAACCATTACTGAACATCATGAATAGAGAGGTGACCAAATTAATACAAGTTCATCATCACATTAAAACCAAAGTATAGTAGTGATCAAATGTTATTACTGAAAAAATAAATACATAAAGTTCATACATAGTTCTCATTGAACAAATATAGCTCTCTAGAGCATCTAATTAAAACATACATTGAAACTATGTAAAACATTTCAATGCAACAACAAATGCGATCATAATCGCAACTAAGGTAACAATTGATCCAACGGCATAATGATACCAAGCCTCGGTATCAATGGCATATTTCTTAATCTTTCTAATCTTCAAGCGCATTTCATCCATCTTGATCTTGTGATCATCGACGACATCCGCAACATGCAACTCCAATTCCATCTTCTCCTCCTCAATTCTTTTCACTTTTTTCTTCAAGTAATTGTTTTCTTTTTCAACTAAATTTAACCTCTCGACAAGAGGGTCGGTTGGAATTTCCGGTTCACATAACTCCTAGATAAAAACATCTATGTCATGTTGGTCGGCATAATTGTCATAAACACTAAATGAAACAAATAATTATAAAAGATAATATACCACATCCGAATCATAGACAGGACAAGGGCCGACGGGGGCGGATACCAAAACCATGGCACTATATAATAACAAACAATAATAAAAGTAAAAAAAATATACAAGTATCTATCTAAATCATACAAGTAAGAATTTTTTTCTTCTAGAAAGAAGATAAGAACAAGAGGCTCACCACGGTGGTGCCGGCGACGAGATCAGCACGGGCGATCGACGGCGGTGAGGACGGGGACGGGACAAGACGGACCGCCAAACCTAGACAAATCTTGAGGAAAATAGAGCTTGGAGGTCGAGCTTGGAGAGGAGAAAGCTTAAGTGTGGCTCGGGCATTTCATCGAACACCTCATGTGCATAGGAGGTGAGAGCTAGAGCAACACACACCTGCGCA
The DNA here is from genome assembly GCA_011799875.1 of Thinopyrum elongatum. NCBI lineage: Eukaryota > Viridiplantae > Streptophyta > Magnoliopsida > Poales > Poaceae > Thinopyrum > Thinopyrum elongatum. Next base: position 571,029,806 of record CM022299.1, read on the forward strand.
CGCCGACCGACCAAAAAACAAAGGAGTGAGCGGGCAGGGGCAGGGGTATATATAGGCTTATCTTTGGTCTCGGTTGGTGGCTAGAACTGGGACAGAAGACTGACCATTGGTCCCGGTTCCAGCCACAAACCGGGACTAAAGATGCTGGGCCAGGAGCGAGGCCCATTGGTCCCGGTTCATGTCTGGAACCGGGACCAAAGGTGTCAGACGAACCGGGACCAATGGCCCCCAAGGCCCGGCCAGCGCCCTGGCCTCACAAACCGGGACAGATGCACCCTTTGGTCCGGTTCGTAAGTGAACCGGGATTAATGCCCTTATCCTGGCCTCAAACAAAGCCCTGTTTTCTACTAGTGGATGATGAATATGATGAAGATGGTGGTGATGTAGATGTTGATGATGATGTCGTTCCTCTCATGGTGAGAGGAATCCCCTTACTCCGGATGGGCTCTAGAGGCTAGGGTTCTGCCTTCTAGATGATTTTCTTGAGTCTCTGTTCGTCCCCTCCACGATCAGTTTCCATGAGGTGAAAATAGTTGATCCACTGGAGGCAGTGGCATGCCAAATGACCGCTCATGGAGCGCGCGCGGTCGCATGGAACGCCGTCGTTCACTCTGGAGGCGCAACACCGGTTGTTTCTTTTGCCTTCTTGCTTGATTTTTCTATGGAATGTGTTTATCACCTTTAATACGTGATTCCACTGCCATGTTTAGGTGGTTTCTCCATAAAATGAATATTTCTCCAAAAGCCGTAATGTGAAGGATCATCAACAAAAAGAAGTGTGCGAATGCGGTAAAATTCCACAAAGCCTACCTTGTAGGCACAAAATATAAAGGAAAAACAAAACCAAAATTGGACTGCTACTGCTGGATCTTGCATTGATTTTTCCCTTGAAGATGAAAGGGTGATGCAGCAAAGTAGAGATAAGTATTTCCCTCAGTTAAGAACCAAGGTATTAATCCAGTAGGAGGCACAAGCAAGTCCCCAATATATGCACCTGCACAAACTAACAAACACTTGCACACAACACGAAAAAGGGGTTGTCAATCCCTTCACGGTCACTTGCAAGAGTGAGATCTAATAGAGATAGATATAAAAGATAAGTAAAAGGCAAATAAAGTAAATATAAATAAATTGCAGCATGGTATTTTTGGGTTTTTGGTTTTATAGATCTGAAAATAAATGATGGAAAATAGACCCAGGGGCCATAGGTTTCACTAGAGGCTTCTCTCTCGAAGAAAGCATACGGTGGGTAAACAAATTACTGTAGAGCAATTGATAGAAAAGCGCATAATTATGAAGACATCCAAGGCAATGATCATGAATATAGGCATCACATCCGTGACAAGTAGACCAAAACAATTCTGCATCTACTACTATTACTCCACACATCGACCGACTCCTCCTTGCATCTAGAGTATTTAGTTCATAAGAACAGAGTAATGCCTTAAGCAAGATGACATGATGTAGAGGGATAAACTCAAGCAATATGATATAAACCCCATCTTTTTATCCTTAATGGCAACAGTACAATACATGCCTCGCTACCCCTACTGTCACTGGGTGAGGACACCGCAAGATTGAACCCATCACAAAGCACCTCTCCCATTGCAAGAAAAACCAATCTAGTTGGCCAAACCAAATCGATAGATCGGAGAGAAATACAAAGCTATCTCAATCATGCATAAAAGAGTTCAGAGAAGACTCAAATAATATTCATAGATAATATGATCATAAATCCACAATTCATCTGATCTCAACAAACGCATCGCAAAAGAAGATTACATCGAATAGAACTCTAAGAACATCGAGGAGAACATTGTATTGAAGATCAAAGAGAGAGAAGAAGCTATCTAGGTACTAGCTATGGACCTGTAGGTCTGTGGTAAACTACTCATACATCATCGGAAAGGCAGCAAGGTTGGTGTAGTGGCCCTCCATGATCGAATCCCCCTCCGGCAGAGTGCCGGAAAAGGCCCCAAGATGGGATCTCACGAGAATCAAAGCTTGCAGCGGTGGAAAAGTATTTTTGGTGTGCCCTATGGTATAGGGGGAATATCAGAGAATTTATAATGCTGAGATTAGTGTTAGGGGAGTCCCGAGGGGCCCACAAGCCCTGAGGGCGCCCCCCTAGGGCACGACCAGGAGGCTTGTGTCCTCCTCGTGGCTCCTCTGGCCTCCTCTCCAAGTCTCGTGGGTTTCTTCTGGTCCTAGAAAAATCATCGTAAAGTTTTATTCCGTTTGGTATTGATTTTCTGTAAAAGTCAAAAAGAAGGAAAAAACAATAACTGGCATTTGGGCACTAGGTTAATAGGTTAGTCCCAAAAAATGATATAAAATAGTGTATAAATGCATATAAAACATCCAAAATAGATAATATAATAGCATGGAACAATAAAAAATTATAGATATGTTGGAGACGTATCAAGCATCCCCAAGCTTAATTCCTGCTCGTCCTCGAGTAGGTAAATGATAAAAACAGAATTTTTGATGTGAAATGCTACCTAACATATTCATCAATGCAATTTTCTTTATTGCGGCATGAATATTCAGATCCATAAGATTCAAAACAAAAGTTTAATATTGACATAAAAATAATAATACTTCAAGCATACTAAATAAAGCAATCATGTCTTCTCAAAATATCATGGCTAAAGAAAGTTATCCCTACAAAATCATATAGTCTGGCTATGCTCTATCTTCATCACACAAAGTATTTTATCATGCACAACCCTGATGACAAGCCAAGCAATAGTTTCATACTTTTAATGTTCTCAAGAATTTTCAACTTTCACGCAATACATGAGCGTGAGCCATGGATATAGCACTATAGGTGGAATAGAGTATGGTGGAGGTTATGAGGAGAAGACAAAAAAGGAGAAATTCTCACATTAACTTGGCAAATTAATGGGCTATGGAGATGCCCATCAATTGATATCAATGCGAGTGAGTAGGGATTGCCATGCAATGGATGCACTAGAGCTATAAGTGTATGAAAGCTCAAAAAGAAAACTAGTGGGTGTGCATCCAACTTGCTTGCTCACGAAGACCTAGGGCAATTTGAGGAAGCCCATCATTGGAATATACAAGCCAAGTTCTATAATGAAAAATTTCCACTAGTATGTGAAAGTGATAAAATAGGAGACTCTCTATCATGAAGAACATGGTGCTACTTTGAAGCAAAAGTGTGGAAAAAGGATAGTAACATTGTCCCTTCTCTCTTTTTCTCTCATTTTTTTTGTTTGGGCTCTTTAGCCTCTATTTTTTTGGCTCTTTGGCCTTTTTTGAAGTCCGGAGCCACATCCCGACTTGTGGGGAAATCATAGCCTCGATCATCCTTTCCTCACATGGGACAATGCTCTAATAATGATAATCATGAAACTTTTATTTACTTACAACTCAAGAATTACAACTCGATACTAGAACAAAATATGACTCTATATGAATGCCTCCGGCGGTGTACCGGGATGTGCAATGATCTAGAGTGACATGTATATAAAAAAATATGAACGGTGGCCAAGCCACAAATACTATGCCAACTACATGATCATGCAAAGGAATATGACAATGATGGTATGTGTCATAATAAACGGAACGGTGGAAGTTGCATGGCAATATATCTCGGAATGGCTATGGAAATGCCATAATAGGTAGGTATGGTGGCTGTTTTGAGGAAGGGTATATGGTGGGTTTAATGCACTGGCGAAAGTTGCGTGGTACTAGAGAGGCTAGCAATGGTGGAAGTGTGAGAGTGCGTATAATCCATGGACTCAACATTAGTCATAAAGAACTCACATATTTATTGCAAAACTTTTCCATCAAAGCAAAGTACTAATACGCATGCTCCTAGGGGGATAGATTGATAGGAAAAGACCGTCGCTCGTCCCCGACCGCCACTCATGAGGAAGACAATCAAAAAATAAATCATGCCCCGACTTCATCACATAACGGTTCACCATATGTGCATGCTTCGGGAATCACAAACCTTAACACAAGTATTTTCTACTAATCCATAGTTACTCACTAGCATGACTCTAATATCACCATCTTTATATCTAAAAAGAAATGCAAGGAATCAAACTTCTTATATATTCAAAGCTCTTTATGAAAGTTTTTATTGTATCCCTCTTGGATGCCCATCATATTAGGACCAAATTCATAACCTAAGCAAATTACCATACTATTTTTAGACTTTAAAAATAATATAAGTGAAGCATGAGAGTTCATCAATTTCTATAAAATAAAACCACCGCTGTGCTCTAAAAAGATATAAGTGAAGCACTAGAGCAACTGCCTAGCTCAAAAGATATAAGTGAAGCACATAGAGTATTCTAATAAATTCGTGATTAATGTGTGTCCCTATCAAAAGGTGTGTACATAAAGGATGATTGTGGTAAACTAAAAAGCAAATAGTCATATCATACAAGATGCTCCAAGCAAAACACATATCATGTGGTGAACAAAAATATAGCCTCAAGTAAATTTACCGATGGAATGAAGACGAAAGAGGGGATGCCATCCGGGGCATCCCCAAGCTTAGATGCTTGGTTGTCCTTTAATATTACCTTGGGGTGCCTTGGATATCCCTAAGATTAGGCTATTGCCATTCCTTACTCCGTGGTCCATCAAAACTTCACCCAAAACTTGAAAACTCCACAACACAAAACTCAACAGAAAACTTGTAAAATCTGTTAGTATAATAAAATAAATCACCACTTTATGTACTGTTGTGAACTAATTATAAATTAATATTGGTGTTATATCTACTGTATTCCAACTTCTCCATGGTTCATACCCCCCGATACTACCCATAGACTCATCAAAATAAGCAAACAACATATAGAAAACAGAATCTATGGAAAACAGAACAGTCTGTAGTAATCTGGAAATTTCATTAATTTACGTAAATCAAAAAATTCTGAAAAATTAGGAAAACTTAGGATTTTTTTATATCAATCTTGTGTAAAAAATTCAGATCAAAATGATGCTTCTGTGATTTGTTAAATTTCTGACAATGAGCATAAAAGTTTCTATTTTTCAACAAGATCAAATCAACTATGAGCATAGACATCCCAAAGGACTTACTTGGCTCAAACACTAATTAAAACACTAGAACACAATTATTATAGAGGTAATATTGTGTATTTATTAGAAAAAAGGAACAAAAACAAAAACACAAAATAAAAATTGGGTTGCCTCCCAACTAGCGCTACCGTTTTATGCCCCTAGCTAGGCATAATGCATAGATCTAGGTATTGTCATCTTTGGTATGCAATCCATAAGTGGCCCTCATAATAGATTCATATGGCAACTTAATTTTATTTCTTGGAAAGTGTTCCATGCCCTTCCTTAACGAAAATTGAAATCTAATGTTTCCTTCTTTCATATCAATAATTGCACCAATTGTTCTAAGGAAAGGTCTACCAAGAATAATAGAACATGTAGGATTGCAATCTATATCAAGCTCAATAAAATCTACGGGCACATAATTCCTATTTGCAACAATAAGAACATCATTAATCCTTCCCATAGGTTTTTTAATAGTGGAATCCGCTAGATGCAAATTCAAAGAACAATCATCAAATTTATGGAAACCTAGCACATCACAAAGAGTTTTTGGAATAGTGGAAATGCTAGCACCGAAATCACACAAAGCATTACACTCATAATCATTAATTTTAATATTAATAGTAGGTTCCCATTCATCATAAAGCTTTCTAGGGATTGAAACTTCTAACTCAAGTTTTTCTTCAAAAGATTTCATCATAACATCAACAATATGTTTAGTAAAAGCTTTATTTTGATTATAAGCATGAGGTGAATTAAGCATGGATTGCAACAAGGAAATACAATCTACTAAATAACAATTATCATAATTAAATTCCTTGAAATCCAAAAGAGTGGGTTCATCGCTACTTAAAGTTTTATCCTCTCCAATCCCACTTTTATCAATTTTTTCATTAAGATCTTCACCCTCCAAATTATTGGGACGCCTTCTAGCTAAAGTTGACTCATCTCTAGTCCCATCTTTATCAATTTTTATATTAGAAAACAAAGATTAAATAGGAGTCACACCAATCACTTTAAGATCTTCATCATTATTATCACAAAAACTAGAAGAACAAGCTTTTTCTAGCCAATCTCTCTTAGCACGCATCCTAGCTGTTCTCTCTTTACTTTCATTCATAGAAATTTTAATAGATTTTAGAGACTCATTAATATCAATCTTCGGTGGCATAGAACTAATCTTAAACGAATCAATCACATGAGAAATTCTATCAACGTTCCTAGCAAAATCATCAATCTTAAGCAATTTTTCTTCTACCATAGCATTAAAAATCTTTTGAGAATTAATGAAATCTTTAATATTATTCTCAAGATCATTATAATTTGCATAAGTATTGTTGTAGGAATTACCATAATTATTAGAGCAATTACTAGAAAACGGCCTAGGGTTGAAATTACCTCTATACGCGTTAATACCAAAATTGTTCCTACCAACAAAATTCACATCCATAGATTCATTATTATTCTCAATCAAAGTGGACAAAGTCATATCATTAGTGTCAATTGGAGCACTCTTACTAGCAATAAATTTCATAAGTTCATCCATCTTTCTACTCAAAGTATTAATTTCTTCAATCGCATGCACTTTTTTACTAGTAGAAGATCTTTCGGTATGCCATTGAGAGTAATTTGCCATAATATTATCTAGGAGTTTAGTAGCCTCTCCTATTGTGATTTCCATAAAAGTACCTCCCACAGCGGAATCTAAAAGATTTCTAGATGCAAAATTCAATCCGGCATAAAATTTTTGTAGGATCATCCATAAACTTAAACCATGGGTAGGGCAATTTCTTATCATCAATTTCATCCTCTCCCAAGATTATGCAACATGTTCATGATCAAGTTGCTTAAAATTCATTATATCGTTCCTAAGGGAGATGATCTTAGCGGGAGGAAAATACTTGGAAATAAAAGCATCTTTACACTTGTTCCATGAATCAATACTATATTTAGGCAAAGATGAAAACCAAGTTTTAGCACGATCTCGTAGTGAGAACGGAAATAGCTTCAATTTAACAATATCATTATCCACATCTTTTTTCTTTTGCATATCACACAACTCAATGAAAGTATTTAGATGGGATGCAACATCTTCATTAGGACTACCAGAAAATTGATCTTTCATAACAAGATTCAAGAAAGTGGCATTAATTTCATAAGATTCCTCACTAGTGGCGGGAGCAATCGGAGTACTAATAAAATCATTATTATTAGTGTTGGAAAAGTCACACAACTTGGTATTTTCTTGAGACATCATGACAAAGCAAGCAATCTAGCACACAAGCAACCAAAAAAGCAAACGAAAAGACGAACGAAAGAAGGGCAAATAAAAAGGAAAATATTTTTGTGTTTTTCTAGAAACATTTTAGAAGTGGGGGAGAGGAAAACGAGAGGCAAATGGCAAATAATGTACATGCAAGAGATGAGATTTTATGATAGGTACTTGGTAGGCTTGATGTATAACCTCCCCGGCAATGGCACCAGAAATTCTTCCTGCTACTTCTTGAGCTTGCGTTGATTTTTTCCTTGAAGAGGAAAGGGTGATGCAGCAAAGTAGAGATAAGTATTTCCCTCAGTTAAGAACCAAGGTATCAATCCAGTAGGAGGCACAAGCAAGTCCCCAATATATGCACCTGCACAAACTAACAAACACTTGCAGACAACGCGAAAAAGGTGTTGTCAATACCTTCACAGTCACTTGCAAGAGTGAGATCTAATAGAGATAGATATAAAAGATAAGTAAAAGGCAAAATAAAGTAAATATAAATAAATTGCAGCCAGGTAATTTTGGGTTTTTGGTTTTCTAGATCTGAAAATATATGATGGAAAATAGACCCGGGGCCAATAGCTTTCACTAGAGGCTTCTCTCTCGAAGAAAGCATACGGTGGGTAAACAAATAACTGTAGAGCAATTGATAGAAAAGCGCATAATTATGAATACATCCAAGGCAATGATCATGAATATAGGCATCACATTCGTGACAATTAGACCGAAACGATTCTGCATCTACTACTATTACTCCACACATCGACCGACTCCTGCCTGCATCTAGAGTATTAAGTTCATAAGAACAGAGTAATGCCTTAAGCAAGATGACCTGATGTAGAGGGATAAACTCAAGCAATATGATATAAACCCCATCTTTTTATCCTTAATGGAAAAAATACAATACGTGCCTTGCTACCCCTACTGTCACTCGGTGAGGACACCGCAAGATTGAACCCATCACAAAGCACCCCTCCCATTGCAAGAAAAACCAATCTAGTTGGCCAAACCAAATTGATAGATCGGAGAGAAATACAAAGCTATCTCAATAATGCATAAAAGAGTTCAGAGAAGACTCAAATACTATTCATAGATAATCTGATCATAAATCCATAATTCATCGGATCTCAACAAACGCACCGCAAAAGAAGATTACATCGAATAGAACTCCAAGAACATCGAGGAGAACATTGTATTGAAGATCAAAGAGAGAGAAGAATCCATCTAGGTACTAGCTATGGACCCATAGGTCTGTGGTAAACTACTCACACATCATCGGAAGGGCAGCAAGGTAGGTGTAGAGGCCCTCCGTGATCGAATCCCCCTCTGGCAGAGTGCCGGAAAAGGCCCTAAGATGGGATCTCACGAGAACAGAAGCTTGCGACAGCAGAAAAGTATTTTTGGTGTGCCCTCTGGTATAGGGGGAATATTAGAGAATTTATAGTGCTAAGATTAGGGGAGTCCCGAGGGGCCCACAAGCCCTGAGGGCGCCCCCCTGGGGCGCGGCCAGGAGGCTTGTGGCGTCCTCGTGGCTCCTCTAGCCTCCTCTCCAAGACTCGTGGGTTTCTTCTGGTCCAAGAAAAATCATCGTAAAGTTTTATTCCATCTGGACTCCGTTTGGTATTGATTTTCTGTAAAAATCAAAAACAAGGAAAAAAAACAGCAACTAGCACTGGGCACTAGGTTAATAGGTTAGTCCCAAAAATGATATAAAATAGCATATAAATGCATATAAAACATCCAAAATAGATAATATAATAGCATGGAACAATAAAAAATTATAGATACTTTGGAGACGTATCATGGACTCATCAACTCCCCCAAGCTTCAGTCTTGCTCGTTCCTGAGCAAGTACTGTGGCTTATAGAAACAAGGTCACCCTTGTGTTTATAAAATACGGATTCAAGAGGTATGAGTCCATTACTCCCAAGAAGTACGTTTGTTGATGAACATGTATGTGAAACAATAGCCCATACTTACTCTGGTGATGGTTATGTGTCACAGCCCTAGAATAATTGTCTGCAAATAGTTGCATCTGCATCCATGCATCATGTTAATGCAAATGAAAGTTGAAATGGGGATGATAAACCCTAGCACCCAAAATAATTCAAATAGGTTCAACCTAAAAATATTTTCAATGAACCCAAAATGTCTTCAGAAAAGTTCATCATTTTTTATAAAGGTTAAAACCTCTGCCAAAAATGATGCACATGTTTCTAGGACATTCTGGATTTTTGAATTAAACCATATGGTATTTTAATTGGGGCATTTAAATCCTATAGTTATTTTAAAGACTGCAAATATTCTGAAAGTTAGTGAGGGCCTTTGAAATAATTCATAGAGGTCCCACAAAAAGTTTCAGGATTTTTACAAATGGTTTGGTTTAAAAATCAAATAAAAAACAAGTTGCATAAATAGACAACAGAAACAAAAAAATAGAGAAGAAAGAAAGAGCTACCACAGCCTACTTACCTAGCGGCCCAACTCGGTGGCCCAGCCCACCTCCTCCTCCCTGTCGTCTCCCTCCCCCTCGCCCAAAAGCAGCTGCGTGCCCGCACTCTGGCGCCCACCGCCACCGCAGCAGCCACCTCATGCTTGCCCCTCCTCATCCTGATCTACGTTGGAGACGCCCGAGCCCCCCCTCTCATTCTCCCCTCACCTCTCTGGCCTCGCCCCCCCTCTAGCTCCTCCCCGAGCTCCACCCGGAAGCAGCCGGAGCCCGCCGCTCGTCGTAGCCGTCGCCACCGGCCATCCTACTCCTAGCCAGCGTGTCCATCAGCTCCGCCTTGTCACCTTACGTCGACAACCCAACGGCCACGACCTCGGGAGCCTTGCATCACCAGTATCTTCATCATCTTCAAGCTTCAGCAACACCGACTGCCATCATCGATTCGCCGCACCAGCGCGTCCCTGAGCTCACCGACGGCACCATCAGACGCGCTGTGAGCTCCCGGTCACTTTCCCCCAAACCCCATGGCCTATCGCTCACCATAGACGCTGATCCAAAGAAGACCAAAGCTCGCAGCCGCATGGTTTTTTCTCCGCCGTGTGATACGTCTCCAACGTATCTATAATTTTTTATTGTTCCATGCTATTATAGTATCCATCTTGGATGTTTTATATGCATTTATATGTTATTTTATGTTATTTTTGGGACTAACCTATTAACCTAGAGCCGAGTGCCAGTTTCTATTTTTTCCTTGTTTTTGAGTTTCGCAGAAAAGGAATACCAAACGGAGTCCAAATGAGCTAAAAATTTATGGTTATTTTTTATGGACCAGAAGAAGCCCCCGAAGCAAAAGAGTTAGGCCAAAAGAGCCACGAGGCCTCCACAAGGATGGAGGGCGCACCCTCCGGTCTTGTGGGCTCCTCGTGGACCCCCCCTGACATGTTCTCGACGCCAAAAATTCCTATAAATATAGAAACCCCCAGAAATAACCCTAGATCGAGAGTTCCGCTGCCGCAAGCCACTGTATCCATGAAAACCCAATTGGGACCCTGTTCCGGCACCCTGCCAAAGGGAGAAATCATCACCGGTGGCCATCTTCATCATCCCGGCGCTCTCCATGATGAGAAGGGAGTAGTTCACCCTCGGGGCTGAGGGTATGTACTAGTAGCTATGTATTTGATCTCTCTCTCTCTCGTGTTCTTGATTTGGCACGATCTTGATGTACTGCGAGCTTTGCTATTATAGTTGGATCTTATGATGTTTCTCCCCCTCTTCCTTCTTGTAATGGATTGAGTTTTCCCTTTGAAGTTATCTTATCGGATTGAGTCTTTAAGGATTTGTGAACACTTGATATATGTCTTGCATGTGCTTATCTGTGGTGACAATGGGATATTCACGTGATCCACTTGATGTATGTTTTCGTGATCAACTTGTGGGTTCTGTGACCTTGTGAACTTATGCATAGGGGTTGGCACACGTTTTCGTCTTGACTCTCCGGTAGAAACTTTGGGGCACTCTTTGAAGTTCTTTGTTTTGGTTTTAATAGATGAATCTGAGATTGTGTGATGCATATCGTATAATCAAACCCGCGGATACTTGTGGTGACATTGGAGTATCTAGGTGACATTAGGGTTTTGGTTGATGTGTGTCTTAAGGTGTTATTTTAGTACGAACTCTAGGGCTGTTTGTGACACTTATAGGAATAGCCCAATAGATCGATTAGAAAGAATAACTTTGAGGTGGTTTCGTACCCTACAATAATCTCTTCGTTTGTTCTCCGCTATGAGTGACTTTGGAGTGACTCTTTGTTGCATGTTGAGGGATTGTTATATGATCTAATTATGTTATCATTGTTGAGAGAACTTGCACTAGTGAAAGTATGAACCCTAGGCCTTGTTTTGAAGCATTGCAATACTGTTTTCGCTCACTTTTGTTACTAGTTACCTTGCTGTTTTTATATTTTCAGATTACAAAAACCTATATCTACCATCCATATTGCACTTGTATCACCATCTCTTCGCCGAACTAGTGCACCTATACAATTTATCATTGTATTGGGTGTGTTGGCGACACAAGAGACTCTTCGTTATTTGGTTGCAGGGTTGTTTGAGAGAGACCATCTTCATCCTACGGTCATGAAAATGATAAACCTTAGGTCATCCACTTGAGGGAAATTTGCTACTGTCCTACAAAACTCTGCGCTTGGAGGCCCAACACGAGTCTACAAGAAGAAGGTTGCGTAGTAGACATGGAGCTCTTTTCTGGCGCCGTTTCCAGGGAGGGGAGTGCTTGAAAGTATATCTTTAGATCTTGCAATCGAATCTTTTAGTTTCTTGTTTTATCACTAGTTTAGTCTATAAAAGAAAACTACAAAAAAATGGAATTGAGGTTGCCTCATCTGCTTCATCTTTTTAATGTCTTTCATGAAAATGATGGAAAGGAAAATTGTGCTCAAGTGTTAGAAGAAGAAGTTCATAAAATGTTTGGCATAAAATATTTCAATGATGAGCATGATTGCAATGATGTTAGTATGAATTCTTTGAATATCCATGATGCTAATGATATGCAAAGCCATAAGCTTGGGGATGCTATGTTTGATGAAGATGATATTTTTTGTCCCCCTAGTTTTGACGAGAAAATTTATTATGATGAAAGCATGCCTCCTGTTTATGATGATTATATTGATGAAAGTGGGTTTGGAAGAGTGTCAACTCTAGGTAGTATTGATCCCACTTTTTTGGAGGGTGTTGAATCTTTTCACAATATTGATAAAAGTAGATTTGGAGAGGTCATGACTTTATTTAGTGATGATTCCACTATTTCGGAAGAGGTTCCAATTGATTATGAGAACAAAGTTGCTATCTATGATGATTATTGTGATAACATGTATGCTATAAAGAATAATGATAACCATGAAACTTGTCATCATGATTTTAATTTTCAATTGGATTATGCCTCACATGATAGTTATTTTGTTGAGTTTGATCCCACTACTATTCATGAGAATAAATTTGCTTATGTGGAGAGTAATAAAATTTCTATGCTTATGAATCATGAAAAGAATGCTTTATGTGATGGTTATATTGTTGAATTCATTCATGATGCTACTGAAAATTATTATGAGCGAGGAGTATATGCTTGTAGGAATTGCAATAATATCAAGTTTCCTCTCTATGTGCTTAAAATCTTGAAGTTTTGCTTGTTTTACCTTCCTATGCTAGTTGATTCTTGTTCCCATAAATTGTTTGTCACAAAATCCCTATGCATAGGAAGTGGGTTAGACTTAAATGTGCTAGTCATATTCTTCATGATGCTCTCTTTGTGTTTCAATTCTTATCTTTTATGTGAGCATCATTGAAATCATCATGCCTAGCTAAAAAGGCATTAAAGAAAAGCGCTTGTTGGGAGACAACCCAATATTTACCCCTACTGCTTTTGTGTGTTCACATGATTAAGATACTGTAGTAATCATGTTTTATAGGTTTTGTTTCAATAAAGTGCCAAGTAAAGAATTTGGGGTAGTGTGGATGATAGTTAACTTGATTCTGTGCAAAAACAGAAACTTTTGCGTCCAATACAGAAATTCCTATCTTTTACTGGAACGTGGAAAAATTCTGAAATTTTTACAGTTGATTGGTAAATTGTCTACATTTTCCTAATTTTTCAGAATTTCTGGAGTTACAGATCTATGGAAAGTTTCCGGATTACTACAGACTGTTCTGTTTTTGACAGATTCTGTTTTCATTGTTTTGTTTGCTTATTTTGATGAATCTATAAGTAGTATCGGAGGGTATGAACCATGGAGAAGTTGGAATACAGTAGATATAACACCAATGTGAATTTAGAATGAGTTCACAACAGTACCTTAGTGGTGATTTATTTTCTTATACTAACGGAGCTCATAAGATTTTCTGTTGAGTTTTGTGGAGTGAAGTTTTCAAGTTTTGGGTGAAGTTTTGATGGACTACGGAATAAAGAGTGGCAAGAGCCTAAGCTTGGGGATGCCCAAGGCACCCCAAGGTAATATTTAAGAAATACCCAAGCAACTAAGCTTGGGGATGCCACGGAAGGCATCCCCTCTTTCGTCTCCAATATTATCGGTAAGCTTACTTGGTGCTATATTTTTATTCATCACATAATATGAGTTTTGCTTGAAGCGTCATTTTATTTTATTAGGATTTGCTTGCTGTTATTTATAGTAATGTTAAGTATCTTTTATTTCAATAAAAAGGTCAAATATAGCCTTTACCATGCTTATTTTGCATGTCTATATGTTGCAGTTTTGAAAACAGAAAGTTTTCTATTGTTGTCTGAATTCTTCTGGAAAGTCAGAACATGATAAAATCTTGAAATTTTTACACGTTGAGCAATAACAAATTTTATACAGTGTGGTAACTTTTCAGAACTTTTGGAGTTAGGTAAGTATGAGTACAATTGCACTCTTTACATACTGTCCTGTTTTGACAGATTGCTATTATGTTTGCATTGTTTGCATATGTTTGCGTGTTTAATGATTCTATTTGAGGATATGAGTATTAAATATGCAGAGGCATTTAGTATGCAATGTCAAATAATAATTTTAGTGATTTGCTACAGTAGAGAATGATAAGGTTTTGTATTTGATTTATACTAACTTTTCTCACAAGTTCTTGTTGAGTTTTGTGTGCATGAAGTTTTTAAGATTTAGGGAAACCGTGATATAAAAGGAATTAAGGAGACACAAAAGCTCAAGCTTGGGGATGCCCAAGGCATCCCTAGTTAATATTTCAAGAAGTATCAAGCATCTAAGCTTGGGGATGCCCCGGTTGGCATCCCACCTTTCTTCTTCAACAATGATCGGTTAGTATCGGTTGAGCCTAAGTTTTTACTTCTTCACATGATGTGTGCTCTTTTTAGAAAGTCATTTTATTTTGTTTTGCTTGCTGTTTGAATAGTATCCCAAGATCTGAAATTCTTAAATGTTAGAGAGTCTTCACATAGTTACATAATTATTCGACTACTCATTGATCTTCACTTATATCTTTTGGAGTAATTTGTCAGTTGCTCTAGTGCTTCACTTATATCTTTTTAGAGCACGACAGTGGTTTTATTTTGAAGAAATTGTTGAACTCTCATGCTTCACTTATATTATTTTGAGAGTATCTCTAAACAGCATGGTAATTTGCTTAGGTTATGAATTTAGTCCTAATATGATGGGCATCCAAGAGGGATATAATAAAAACTTTCATATAAAGTGCATTGAATACTATGAGAATTTTGATTCCTTATGATTGTTTTGAGATATGAGGATGGTGATATTAGAGTCATGCTAGTGAGTAATTGTGGATTGTAGAAATACTTGTGTTGAGGTTTGTGATTCCCGTAGCATGCACGTATGGTGAACCGTTATGTAACGAAGTTGGAGCATGATTTATTTATTGATTGTCTTCTTTATGAGTGGCGGTCGGGGATGAGCGATGGTCTTTTCCTACTAATCTATCCCCCTAGGAGCATGCGCGTAGTACTTTGTTTCGATAGCTAATAGACTTTTGCAATAAGTATGTGAGTTCTTTATGACTAATGTTGAGTCCATGGATTATACGCACTCTCACCCTTCCACCATTGCTAGACTCTCTTGTACCGCGCAACTTTCGCCGGTACCATACACCCACCATATACCTTCCTCAAAACAGGCACCATACATACCTATTATGGCATTTTCATAGCCATTCCGAGATATATTGCCATGCAACTTTCCACCGTTCCGTTTACTATGACACGCATCATCATTGTCATATTGCTTTGCATGATCATGTAGTTGACATCGTATTTGTGGCAAAGCCACCGTTTATAATTTTTTCATACATGTCACTCTTGATTCATTGCACATCCCAGTACACCGCCGGAGGCATTCATATAGAGTCATATTTTGTTCTAGTATCGAGTTGTAATTTTTTTTTAGTTGTAAGTAAATAGAAGTATGATGATCTTCATTATTAGAGCATTGTCCCATGTGAGGAAATAGAAAAAAAGGCCAAAGAAGCCAAAGAAAAAAAGAAAAAAAAGGGAAAAGAGAAAAAAAAGAAGAAAGAAAAAAAAGAAAAAAAAGAGAGAAAAAGAGAGAAGGGGCAATGTTACTATCCTTTTTCCATACATGTGCTTCATGGTAGCACCATGATCTTTGATACGTCCATTTTGCATCATGTTTTCCTACTGTTATTTATGATGTTTTTATGCATAATAATGTTTTTTGGAGTAATTCTAATGCCTTTTCTCTCATAATATGCAAGGTATACACAAAGAGGGAGAATTCCGGCAGCTGGAAATCTGGACCTAAAAAAGCTACGTCAGGCTAACTATTCTGCACAACTCCAAATGAGCTGAAACTTCACGGAGATTTTTTATGGAATAAATGAGGAATATTGGAGCCAATAAGTACCAGAGGGGGCCCACCAGGTGGGCACAACCCACCTGGGTGCGCCAGGGAGCCCAGTCGTGCCCTGGTGGGTTGTGCTCCCCTCGGCCCACCTCCGGTGCCCATCTTCTGGTACATAAGTCATTTTGACCTAGAAAAAATAAGGAGAGGACTTTTGGGATGAAGCACCGCCGTCTCGAGGCGGAACTAGGGCAGGAGCAGTTTTGCCCTCCGGCGGAGCGATTCCGCCGGGGGAACTTCCCTCCCGGAGGGGGAAATCATCGTCATCATCATCACCAACAACTCTCCCATCTTGGGGAGGGCAATCTCCATCAACATCTTCAACAGCACCATCTCCTCTCAAACCCTAGTTCGTCTCTTGTGTTCAATCTTCGTACCAGAACTATAGATTGGTGCTTGTGGGTGACTAGTAGTGTTGATTACATCTTGTAGTTGATTACTATATGGTTTATTTGATGGAAGATTATATGTTCAGATCCAATATGCTATTTAATACCCCTCTGATCTTGAGCATGATTATCATTTGTGAGTATTTACTTTTGTTCTTGAGGTCACGGGAGAAATCATGTTGCAAGTAATCATGTGAACTTGATATGTGTTCGATATTTTGATAGTGTGTATGTTGTGATTCCCTTAGTGGTGTCATGTGAACGTCGACTACATGACACTTCACCATATTTGGGCCTAAGGGAATGCATTGTGGAGTAGTTATTAGATGATGGGTTGCGAGAGTGACAGAAGCTTAAACCCTAGTTTATGCGCTATTTCGTAAGGGACCGATTGGATCCAAAAGTTTAATGCTATGGTTAGAATTTATTCTTAATACTTTTCTCGTAGTTGCGGATGCTTGCGAGGGGGTTAATCATAAGTAGGAGGTTTGTTCAAGTAAGAATAGCACCTAAGCACTGGTCCACCCACATATCAAATTATCAAAGTAGCGAACGCGAATCGAACCAACATGATGAAAGTGACTAGATGAAATTCCCGTGTACCCTCAAGAACACTTTGCTTATTATAAGAGACCGTTTTGGCCTGTCCTTTGCCTCAAAAGGATTGGGCTACCTTGCTGCACTTTTATTACTACTACCGTTACTTGCTTGTTACAAATTATCTTGCTATCAAACTACTCTGCTACTTACAATTTCAGTTCTTGCAGACATTACCTTGCTAAAACCACTTGTCATTTCCTTCTGCTCCTCATTGGGTTCGACACTCTTACTTATCGAAAAGGCTACAATTGATCCCATATACTTGTGGGTCATCAAGGCTATTTTCTGGCGTCATTGCCGGGGAGTGAAGTGCTCTTGGTAAGTGGAAATTGGTAAGGACAAATTATTACTACGTGCCGAAATTTATTGTCACTTGTTACTATGGAAAACAATCCTTTGAGGGGTTTGTTCGGGGTATCTTCACCTCGACCGGAACCACAATTAATTACCCCTCAACCTACTGCACCTACTGAAAATATTGAATATGAAATTCCTTCGGGTATGATAGAACAACTGCTAGCTAATCCTTATGCAGGAGATGGAACCGAACATCCTGATATGCACTTGATATATGTGGAAGAAATTTGTGGATTGTTTAAGCTTGCAGGTTTACCTGGAGATGAAGTTAAGAAGAAGGTTTTCCCTTTATCTTTGAAGGGAAAGGAATTGGCATGGTATAGGCTATGCGATGATATTGGATCTTGGAATTGGAATCGATTGAAATTGGAGTTTCACCCAAAAATTTATCCTATGCATCTAGTTCATCGTGATCGGAATTATATATATAATTTTTGGCCTCGTGAAGGAAAAATTATCGCTCTAGCTTGGGGGAGGCTTAAGTCAATGTTATATTCATGCCCCAATCATGAGCTCTCAAGAGAAATCATTATTCAGAATTTTTATGCTCGGCTTTCTCGTGATGATCAATCCATGCTTGATACTTCTTGTACTGGTTCCTTTATGAAGAAGACCATTGAATTCAGGTGGGATCTTTTGGAAAGAATTAAATGCAACTCTGAAGATTGGGAACTCGACGAAGGTAAAGAGTCAGGTATTAAGCTTAAGTATGATTGTATTAAATCTTTTATGCATACTGATGCTTTTCAAAAGTTTAGCACTAAATATGGACTTGACGCTAAGATAGTAGCCTCCTTCTGTGAATAATTTGCTACTCATGTTGATCTCCCTAAGGAGAAGTGGTTTAAATATCACCCACCTATTAAAAAGGAAGTTAAAGAGCCGGTACCAGCTAAAGAGGAAACTATTGTTTATAATGTTGATCCAGTTATTCCTACTGCTTATATTGAGAAACCACCTTTCCCTGTTAGGATAAAGGAACATGCTAAAGTTTCAATTGTGGTCAACAAGAGTTATATTAGAACACCTAAACCTAATGAACAAATCAAAGTAGAACCTAGTGTTGCTATGGTTAAAGATCTCCTGGAAGAAAATATAGATGTGCATGTTATCTACTTCTATAATGAAGCTACTAGAATTGTCAAACCTGATAAAACAGATAATCATAGACCCGTTGTTGGTATGCCCGTTGTCTCAGTTAAAATAGGAGATCACTGTTATCATGGTTTATGTGACATAGGTGCTAGCATGAGTGCTATTCCCTTTACGTTATATCAAGAAATTATGAATGACATAGCACCCGCAGAGATAGAAGGCATAGATGTTACTATTAAGCTTGCTAATAGAGATACCATATCACCAATCGGGATTGTTAGAGATGTTGAAGTCTTGTGTGGGAAAATAAAATATCCTACTGATTTTCTTCTTCTTGGTTCCCCGCAAGATGATTTTTGTCCCATTATTTTTGGTAGACCCTTCTTGAACACCGTTAATGCTAGAATAGATTGTAAGAAACAAACTATTGGTGTCAGCTTTGGTGATAAGTCTCATGAGTTGAACTTTTCCAAGTTTAGTAGAAAACCTCATAAAAAAGAATTGCCTAGTAAGGATGAAATAATTGGTCTTGCTTCTATTTCTATGCCTCCTACTGATCCTTTATAACAATATCTGCTAGACCATGAAAATGATTTACACATACATGAAAGAAATGAAATAGATGATATTTTCTTTGAACAATGTCCCCTGCTTAAACACAATTTGCCTATTGAAACTCTAGGAGGTCCTCCTCCACCCAAAGGTGATCCTGTGTTTGAATTAAAACAATTGCCAGACACTTTGAAATAGGCTTATCTTGATGAGAAAAAGATATATCCTGTTATTATTAGTGCTAACCTTTCAGAACATGAAGAAGAAAGACTATTGAAAGTTCTAAGGAAGCACCGAGCTGCTATTGGATATACTCTTGATGATCTTAAGGGCATTAGTCCCACTCCATGTCAACACAAAATTAATAAGGAACCTGATGCTAAACCCGTTGTTGATCACCAATGCCGGTTAAATCCGAAGATAAAAGAAGTGGTAAGGACGAAAATATTAAAACTTCTGGAAGCAGGTATAATCTATCCTATAGCTGATAGTAGATGGGTAAGTCCTGTTCATTGTGTCCCTAAGAAGGGAGGTATTACTATTGTTCCAAATGATAAGAATGAACTTATTCCACAAAGAATGTTACAGGCTATAGAATGGTAATTGATTTTAGAAAATTAAACAAAGCAATTAGAAAAGATCATTACCCTCTGCCTTTTATTGATCAAATGCTGGAAAGATTGTCAAAGCACACACATTTTTGTTTCCTTGATGGATATTCTGGTTTCTCACAAATACCTATTTCTCAACCTGATCAAGAAAAGACCACTTTCACTTTTCCCTTTGGAACTTATGCTTATAGACGTATGCCTTTTGGTTTATGCAATGCACCTGCTACCTTTCATAGATGTATGACTGCTATATTCTCTGACTTTTGTGAAAAGATTGTTGACGTTTTCATGGATCACTTTTCTGTGTATGGGAAATCTTTTGATGATTGTTTAAGCAATCTTGATCGAGTTTTGCAGAGATGTGAGCAAACAAATCTTGTCTTGAATTGGGAGAAGTGCCACTTTATGGTTAATAAAGGCATTGTTCTAGGCCATAAAATCATTGAAAGAGGTATTGAAGTGGACAAAGCTAAGGTTGATGCAATTGAGAAAATGCCATGTCCTAAAGATATCAAAGGTATTCGTAGTTTCTTAGGTCATGCTGGTTTCTATAGGAGATTTATCAAAGACTTTTCTAAAATTTCTAGGCCTCTTACGAACCTTTTGCAAAAGGATACTCCTTTTGTTTTTGATGATGATTGTTTCAAAGCCTTCGAAACACTCAAGAAAGCCTTAATTTCTGCACCTATTGTTCAACCACCTGACTGGAACTTGCCTTTTGAAATTATGTGTGATGCTAGTGATTATGCTATTGGTGCTGTTCTAGGACAAAGTGTTGATAAGAAACTAAATGTTATTCATTATGCTAGTAAAACTATAGACAGTGCACAACGAAACTATGCTACTACTGAAAAAGAATTTCTAGCAGAGGTGTTTGCTTGTGATAAATTTAGATCTTACATTGTCGACTCTAAATTTATCGTTCACACCGATCATGTGGCTATTAAATATCTTATGGAAAAGAAAGATGCTAAACCTAGACTTATTAGATGGGTTCTCTTGCTACAAGAATTTTATTTACATATTATTGATAGAAAGGGAGCTGAGAACCCCGTAGCTGATAACTTGTCTAGGCTTGAAAATGTCCTTGATGACCCACTACCTATTGATGATAGTTTTCCTGATGAGCAGTTAGCTGCAATAAATGTTTCTAATAACACTCCTTGGTATGCTATTATGCTAATTACATTGTTGCTAAATATTTACCACCTAGCTTTACCTACCAACAAAAGAAAAAATTCTTTTATGATTTAAGACATTACTTCTGGGATGACCCACATCTTTATAAAGAAGGAGTAGATGGTATTATTAGACATTGTGTACCTGAGCATGAATAGGGACAAATCCTACGGAAATGTCACTCCGAAGCTTATGGAGGACATCATGCGGGAGACAGAACTGCTCACAAGGTATTGCAATCTGGATTTTATTGGCCTACTCTCTTCAAGGATGCTCGTAAGTTTGTCTCATCTTGTGATGAATGCCAAAGAATAGGTAATATCGGTAAGCGTCAAGAAATGCCTATGAATTATTCACCTGCTGTTGAACCATTTGATGTTTGGGGTTTTGATTACATGGGACCTTTTCCTTCCTCTAATGGGTATACACATATTTTGGTTGCTGTTGATTATGTTACTAAGTGGGTAGAAGCTATTCCAACTAGTAGTGCTGATCACAACACCTCTATTAAAATGCTAAAGGAAGTTATTTTCCCAAGGTTTGGAGTCCCTAGATACCTGATGACTGATGGTGGTTCACACTTTATTCATGGTGCTTTCCGTAAAATCCTTGCCAAGTATGATGTTAACCATAGAATTGCATCACCCTAGCTATCATCCTCAGTCTAGTGGTCAAGTTGAACTTAGCAATAGAGAAATAAAATTAATTTTGCAAAAGACTGTCAATAGGTCCTGGAAGAATTGGTCTAAGAAATTAGATGATGCACTTTCACTACTAGGGAAAAGCCTAGCAGTAGCGCGGGTTTTTGGCCTATCAGTAGCACGGGGAGCCATGCTACTGATACGGCGCTACAGTTAAAGGTTAGCAGTAGCGCGGGCTTACACACGCTACTGCTATACGTACTTAGTAGTAGCGCGTTTTGCAGAAAGCGCTACTGGTAAGTACTAGCAGCGCGCCTTTGTGCCCGCGCTACTACTATTATTCCGTATTCTATTTCTTTTTCATTTTATGTCGTATTCATACACCATTATACAAGTTTTCATACAGTAGCAATTTAGAGATTGTTTTTACATCATAATGAGTTATTACATCACTGGGTGAAAGAACCGTGGATTAGTTTCAAGTGGATGGATCACATGAAACTAATCCACGGTTCTTTCACCCAATGATATAATAAATCATCATCATCATCATATCATTAACAACTTATCATCATAATACATCATTGTCATATAACAACTCCTCATGATCATCATTATCATATAACAACTCCTCATGATCATCATCATCAACTCTAGCTAACACATTGTAGCACATAATAACACATTGTACCTAGGGCCAACTCCTCGTTTATAGGACCTACTACCTTCTCTTAGGTAAAATAGCATAAAACAAGATAGGCCCCTACTCTCCATTATGGAGAATGGAGATTATCCTGTCTCCAATTCTTGCGCTTCCCACAATGTTGCTTCCAAGTAGCTCCCTATGAGTGACCATACATTTTTTCCAATCTTTGATTGTCATGTCTTCATCAGTTTTAGAAATCCGATATGAACAGCAGTGATGCGTAGGATGACCTGGCCGTAAGCTCATAACATCAAGGCGACCTTTCGGAAACATCAGATGAGGCACACAATCCATCGGGATTTTCTGTTGAAAAACATAGTAATAACTTCGTAGTTAGCAATGTAGTTTAGTTTTAAAAGAATTTATGCAAAAGATGCTCGGATGTCGTAATAGTAAAAAATCTTACCATGACATCTCCATGGATGTTACCATAGTTCAACACGTGCACTAGTGGCACGTATTAACTGTAACATCCCCAGCATCACACTACAGTAATCCCTTATGATCAGTGCCAATTCATCCTCCTTTGCATTGCTTGATCACAATGGTTAATCTCTCATTCCAAATTCCTCCACTGAATTCAAAATTCAAATGGAAATTCAAACTGAAAGTGAAAATAAAAGTTGTTCAAATCCAGGAACTAAAATGTTCATAATATTGTAAATAATCCAGAGACAATTCTAAAATTATAAACAACATATACTAAGTTAATTATGTGCCTCTAACAGCAACAAAACAGAGATATTTAATCCATTTCATTTAATTAAAATCCAAATAAAATTCATTTGCCTCCAAACCAATTTCTAGCAGTGACAAATATTGCACTGTAAATATTGGGCTAAGTCACATATCCTGCCAAATTTATTTGGTGGCTAAACTAAATGCAAAGCAGAAAAGAAAATAGAAAACAAAACAGAAAAGAGAAAAGAGAAAAGAAGAAAAAGAAAAGGGCCCATTTGCCTGGGCCTAAGTGGCTACAGTGAGGCCCAGCCCACCTGGCACCGTCCCCTACCTCGCACTGCGCCTCCCCGTGCGCTGTCGCCGCGCGCGCACTCGCCGCGCCTGGCCCCACTCCCCTCTGGTCGACAGCGCGATGCCCGCGCCCTTAAGGATGACGCCGCACCACCCCTCCTAACCCTAGCGCTCCCAGTTTCTCTACTCCTCCTCGCTCTTCTTCTCAGATCCCGCTCACCCGAGACCTCGTCGTAGCCGTAGCCGTGGCCGTGGCCACCGGCACCCGTTCGACGCCCCGTCCAGTCCAGGAGCTCCGGTGTGGTCCTCCTCTTCTTCCTCGACACCGGATCGGGACCGGGAAGCAACGCCGACGCCGCATTAGACCTCTCCTTCGCCCACGGCCAACGCACGACCTCACCGCCGATCTGCTTCACCGGACCTCCCCGAGCCCTCTGCCTAGACCCCACGCTCCCGCGGTGAGCTTCCTACGCCGAACGCGCCCTCCCCTGCCCCCTCTAGCCGCCCGTAGCCACTGCCCCAACGAAGCCCGAACCCACCGCCACCTCGTTTGGTCGCCGGCGCGTCTTCGGTGACCATTTGGTCAAGGGCCTGTGTCCGTTGTCCTCGCGCGCACGTGTAGAGCACGCCCGAAGCTTTAGATTGAGCTACTGCGCGCTGCATCACCGTTTGCGTCATCGCCCGAAACCACACCACCGCGGACCTCGTCGCCGTCGATGATTCCGGCTACCCCCGCACCAACCGATGCCACAGATCGACGCGGCGCGTTCTGCCCGTTCGAACGCGACCGAAAACATGCAAAACGGGGCACTATAGCGTGAGTCCGACGCTCGCCGGCGTTCGGCCGCCGCGTGCAGGTCCGCCGGAGCAACTCCAGTGGCGCCGCTGACCTGGTGCCACTGAGTGCGGGCCCCGCGGGCCCCCAGTTGACCTTTTGACAAGGGTCAACGCTGACTGGGCGGCCCCGTGTCTATGACATGTGGGTCCTGCCATTTAAAATGATTATAGATAATTAGATAATATGTAAATTAATTAGTTAGTTAATTAAAACACTAATTAGACACTGACTAGTAGGGCCCACCACCTAATTAAGTAGTTAGTTTAAATTTAACTCTGTTTAATACTAATAGAGGCTGACATGTGGGCCCCACTGGACCCACATGTCGGGTTTGACCTGGCCAGCCGTCTGTTGACTGCTGACGCCAGCAAGGCGTCATGCTGACGTCAACCCCCACACTGTTCTGGATAATGTTGATTTAAAATGATTAAATAAATCCAGAAAATCAATTAAATCTTTAGAAATTCATATAAAGTAATCCGTAGCTCAGATCGAAAAACTTTGTACATGAAAGTTGCTCAGAACGACGAGACGAATCCAACCTTGCTATCCGTTTCCGTATCAGGACCCTCTACGGAGGTGAACCCGCAACTTTTAGCCTGTTTCCGATAGATGAATACTGCTTATACTTTGGTTAATAAATCCAAACAAACTCCTAAAATTACTAAAATGGTTAGACATGTCTTTAGGCAACCCTGCACTGCACGTTAGTGTAGCCTGCTCTGTGTTACATATGTTTGCTGAGTATTTATCTGTTTCCTCCCCCTCTTCTCTATCGGTAGACCCCGCTCCAGACGCAGTTCCTAAGACCGATGCAGCTCAGGAGCCCGACGACACTGTTGACGACCCCTCCTTGCCAGAGCAACCAGGCAAGCACCCCCCCCCCCTTGAGCATACCGATATCGCCTATTCTTTCTCTCTCATGCTTGCTTTAGAAATTGCTACTGCTACTGTTTAACCTATTCCGATGCATAGCCTATTTATTGTAACCTGCTATTGAAACCTTACCTGCTTATCCTAAACTGTTTAGTATAGGTTGGGTAGAAACCTACCAGAGACCCCACTTTCTCCCCAGTTGCCCCGCTGGATTATCAGATGACTCGATCAACGGGATCGACAGCCAGACCTCGGCACTGCACAACACCCCCCTTAGTTGTATGACACTGCAGCGTCACCATCGAGTGCCGAGGGTGATACCTCGTATAGCACTCTTGATGTTAACTCTGTAGAGTAGCTATTTGGTCGTGGTCATCGAGGGTGATTCCTCCTTCTCCACTTCCGATACGACCCTGTCGCGCAACACTTCAAGTGTGAACCTCGAGGGTGATTCCTCCTAAGTTCACCTTAACGGTTACATTGAGTGGGCATCCGTCGAGGGTGATACCTCGGATTCCCCTGATGTTATGGACACATGGTTACTGTGACTTTACCCCTGAACCTTGTTAGAAATGGGTCGGCCCCGAGGGTGACCCGAGGGAGTTTCTTTTACTGCAGGACTGGAGGGACAGGCGGTACCACCCAGTAGAGGAGGACCTGAGTTCCCGACAGTCTTTTGCGAGACGGATTGACTTGGATGATGCCCGAGTGATGAATATGAGGCGTGGCCGGGCATTCCTAGCCCTTGCCGCAAGTCCTCGAGACGGGGCGACGGGGTCACATCGCTCGTGAGTCTTTGCTCGTTACCGCACCCCCAATGTACTAACGATTTGGATATGTGATCTGCGTGGGCCTTTGGCCCGATAGCACTAACCATCACGCGGGAAAAGTTATGGGCACTCTGCATCGTATGCATCTGCCGAAAGCTCTGTCAGACGTCCAGTTTAGCATGGCGGCACGGACAGACCGGCGCCATCCTGTAGTGGTGGTGCCTGGCTTCACTAGGTGCGCAACGACCTGGAGTGCACAGGGCGATGGCCCAAGACCCCTGAGTGCTTAGGATTTAGACCGACAGGGACCTCTCTGCTGAGCTCTAGGTAGGGTTGCGGTGTGTCATTTGGCCGAGGCCGGGCATGACCCAGAAAGTGTGTCCGGCCGGAGTTAAGCGAGCGTGGTGGGTAAGTTGGTGCACCCCTGCAGGGAAGAACTAATCTATGCATAGCCGGATCCTCGGTAACAGACGGTCGGAGTTGTATCCCGATCGATACAACTAGAACTGGATACTTGTGATGAGTATGGCTCTGGGATTACTTTCTCGCAGGGAGTCGAGAAAGGATCTCTGGCCGGGGTTGATGATAGTATGGCTCTGGGATTGCTTTCTCGCAGGGAGTCGAGAAATGATCTCTGGGTGAGGTTGAGACTTAATGATACTACTACTTTATGCTGTGCTAATCTACACTCTTCTAATGCTGCAAGACCGTTGAAGATGCTAGTCTTTGATAGGACTAGGCTTTCCCCCCTATTCTTGCATTTCTGCAGCCCAGTCCACATATACAGCCTTCCTTTGATAATGTTGCATATGTAGTGTAGATCCTTGCTTGCTGAGTACTTCGGATGAGTACTCACGGTTGCTTTGCTTTCTTTTTCCCCATTTACCCTTTTGATGCAACCAGATGACAGAGCCACTGAGACAGTTGCCCCCGCCGACGATCGCTACTACTACCCCAAGGGTGGTTACTACTACGAGTTGGCTGACGACCAGGAGTAGGATTCGGAGGGTCCCACGCAGGAGGCCTGCGCCTTTTGATCGTTGCTTTTGTTTTACCCCCGCCTTTCTAGAGACTTATGTGTTTCTGTTTCATATCTGTACTCAGATATCTGATGCTTCCGCTGATGCTTGTATGCAAGCTTATGTATTCGAGCCATCGAGGCCCCTGGCTTGTAATATAAAGCTTGTATGACTTTATTTATGTTTTAGAGTTGTGTTGTGATATCTTCCCGTGAGTCCTTAGGCTTGATCGTGTGCATTTGCGTGTATGATTAGTGCACGATTGAGCCGGGGGGCATCACAAGTCGGTATCAGAGCCGACTGCCCGTAGGAACCCCCTTTCCAACTCCTTGGCCGAAGTTGAGTCTAGTCGTGCAAAACTGTTTTACTAACATGGCTGTGTGGCTTAACTGCCCACGTCGCCGAATGGGTGGTATTAGGATCTTTTATTCCTCGTCTTTACTCTGGGACTCTGATCTCTGTTCTATTCGGGTTAAAGGTTTTACTAACTTTGACTCTAGGATCTCGTAACCACTTCCTCCCAGAGAGCCCCGTCATTCCAGATGATCGCTTGCTTCGCCAGAAGATTCTGCAGATACTCCTCGTTGTTTCCCGAGACCCTATGCCCACTGCTTTGCAGTTCTTGACCACCGATAAATCCCCATGGATAACACCCTTGCCGTCTGTACCTTCATCCCTAGTTGTTCATATGCTTTCCAAAATACTTTGAAATGCTATCTGAACTCCCGAAAATCCTCTGACATACCCTGTTGTCGAGACCGGTAAGATGTCACCGTTCTCCCTACTTTTGATCGACAACCCCCCACAGTTCCACATGATCGAAACCTGACTCTTCTGTACATCCCTGATTTCAAAGTATCCTATGACCTTGGTTTTGTGTGTTATTACGAGCCACCCTCCGAGAGTTGATCTATTCCCGATGCTCTGAACCCCCTTCTTATACTCTGTTCAGGTATCGATCGGATGTCCATTCGCTTGAAACCTCTTATTGTACCTTCATACTTTGCTCTCGATGTTTTCTTAAGTTTCAACTCAAGAGATACTTCTGCCACATTCCTTGAATTGCTCCCCAGATAATCGACCCTACAAGGGACAGTTCTTTCGAAGTTACCCTTTACTTCCCCACTTAAATCTCGGGACGAGATTTCTTGTAGTGGAGGAGATTTGTAACATCCCCAGCATCACACTACAGTAATCCCTTATGATCAGTGCCAATTCATCCTCCTTTGCATTGCTTGATCACAATGGTTAATCTCTCATTCCAAGTACCTCCACTGAATTCAAAATTCAAATGGAAATTCAAACTGAAAGTGAAAATAAAAGTTGTTCAAATAGAGGAACTAAAATGTTCATGATATTGTAAATAATCTAGAGACAATTCTAAAATTATAAACAACATATACTAAGTTAATTATGTGCCTCTAACAGCAAAAAAATAGAGATATTTAATCAATTTTCATTTAATTAAAATCCAAATAAATTTCATTTGCCTCCAAACCAATTTCTAGCAGTGACAAATATTGCACTGTAAATATTGGGGTAAGTCACATATCCTTCCAAACTTATTTGGTGGCTAAACTAATTGCAAAGCAGAAAAGAAAATAGAACACAAAATAGAAAACAGAAAAGAGAAAAGAAGAAAAAGAAAAGGGCCCATTTGCCTGGGCCTAAGTGGCTACAGTGAGGCCCAGCCCACCTGGCGCCGTCCCCTACCTCGCACTGCTCCTCCCCGTGCACTGTCGCCGCGCCTGGCCCCCTTCCCTCTGGTCGACAGCACGAGGCCCGCGCCCTTAAGGTCGATGCCGCGCCACCCCTCCTAACCCTAGTGCCCCCAGTTGCCCCCTCCTCCTCGCTCTTCCTCTCAGATCCCGCTCGCTCGAGCGGGCTCGCCGCCGACGCCTCGTCGTAGGCGTGGCGACCGGCACCCGTTCGATGCCCCGTCTAGTCCAGGAGCTCCGGTGTGGTCCTCCTCTTCTGACTCGACATCGGATCGGGACCGGGAAGCAACGCCGACGCCACATTCAACCTCGCCTCCGCCCACGGCCAACGCACGACCTCACCACCGATCTGCTTCACCGGACCTCCCCGAGCCCTCTGCCTAGACCCCACGCTCCCGCG
Organism: Thinopyrum elongatum; assembly: GCA_011799875.1. Classification (NCBI taxonomy): domain Eukaryota; kingdom Viridiplantae; phylum Streptophyta; class Magnoliopsida; order Poales; family Poaceae; genus Thinopyrum; species Thinopyrum elongatum. Next base: position 571,058,723 of record CM022299.1, read on the forward strand.
GTGAGCTCCTGCGCCGAACGCACCCTCCCCGGTCCCCTCTAGCCGCCCATAGCCACTGCCCCGATGAAGCCCGAACCAACCGCCGCCTCGTTTGGTCGCCGGCGCATCTCCGGTGACCATTTGGCCAAGGGCCTGTGTCCGTTGTCATCGCGCGCACGCGTAGAGCACGCCCGAAGCTTTAGATTGAGCTACTGCGCACTTCATCGCCGTTTACATCGTCGCCCGAAACCTCACCACCGCGGACCTCGTCGCCGTCGATGATTCTGGCTGCCCCCGCACAAACCGATTCCACAGATCGAAGCCGCGCGTTCTGCCCGTTCGAACGCGACCGAGAACGCGCAAAACGAGGCACTACAGCATGATTCCGATGCTCGCCGGCATTCAGCCGTCGCGCGCAGGCCCACCGGAGCAACTCCGGTGGCGCCGCTGACCTGGCGCCGGTGGGCCTCGCCTCTGTGCCACAGACTGCGGGCCCTGCGGGCCCCCAGTTGACCTGTTGACCAGAGTCAACGCTGACTGGGCGGCCCCGTGTCTATGACATGTGGGTCCCGCCATTTAAAATGATTATAGATAATTAGATAATCTATAAATTAATTAATTAGTTAATTAAAACACTAATTATACTCTGACTAGTAGGGCCCACCACCTAATTAAGTAGTTAGTTTAAATTTAACTCTGTTTAATACTAATAGAGGCTGACATGTGGGCCCCACTGGACCCACATGTCGGGTTTGACCTGGCCAGCCGTCTGTTGACTGCTGACGCCAGCAAGGCATCATGCTGACGTCAACCCCCGCACTGTTCTGGATAATGTTGATTTAAAATGATTAAATAAATCCAGACAATCAATTAAATCTTTAGAAATTCATATAAAATAATCCGTAGCTCAGATCGAAAAACTTTGTACATGAAAGTTGCTCAGAACGACGAGACGAATCCAACCGTGCTTTCCGTTTCTGTATCGGGACCCTCTACGGAGGTGAACCCGCAACTTCTAGCCTATTTCTGGTAGATGAATAGTGCTTATACTCCGGTTAATAAATCCAAACAAACTCCTAAAATAACTAAAATGACTTAGACATGTCTTTAGGCAACACTGCACTGCACGTTAGCGTAGCCTGCTCTGTGTTACATATGTTTGCCGAGTATTTATCTGTTTTCTCCCCCTCTTCTCTCTCGGTAGACCCCACTACAGACGCAGTTCCCGAGACCGACGCAGCTCAGCAGCCCAACAACACTGTTGATGACCCCTCCTTCTTGCCAGAGCAACCAGGCAAGCACCCCCCCTTGAGCATACCGATATCGCCTATTCTTTCTCTCTCATGCTTGCATTAGAAATTGCTGCTGCTACTGTTTAACCTATTCCGATGCATAGCCTGTTTATTGTAACCTGCTATTGAAACCTTACCTGCTTATTTTGGCACCCCGGCTCAGAGGAAACCGGAACGCCCCATATTCCAGCCCAGAGACAAGTCTTCTGGAATACGGCACTGTTGGCATAGAACAAATCAGCTCTTTATTTCAATGAATATGGTTACAAAGGGTACATGGATTACATCAGCACGGCGACACTACGCCTGCCCGGGGTAGCTCTATGCTAACAGCGGAGTAACTCTCTTGGCAGCGGAACAACGACGGCGGTGATGGACTCCACTCCGCAGGGACTCTGGCTAGAACGCGTCTCCTAGGTCGCAAACTTAGTATCCTCGACAAGCAAGCAATCACGGCATGACCTGCAGACTAGCATGACACGCCAGGTGAGTACTTTGAATGTACTCGCAAGCTCACAACAAACATCAGCATTAAGCAAGACAACATCATAGCAATCCAAAATTAACCAGCATGGTTATCTAGCAAGGTAGCTACTGAAATGACTGCAGTAAGGTAAAGCGTATTAAATCCATACTTCAAATAATCTCAGGCTCCAATCCGTACCTGTACCAAGTCCAATCCCCAAGCATGTGGTCATCCGACCACTCAACTCACAGCCATCCCATGGCTAACATATCAAATACCTGATTCCATCTGCACGACAAGTCTAACAAACTTACTCTCCTCCGGGTTGTCTCACAACCCTCAGAATACTCATGAACCACCGAGTACTTCTGATCATACGACGAGTTCTTCCATCATTATCATCACTACCATGGTTGACCACCTAGTGAGGTCTGGACGGACTGTCCAATACCATGGACACGGCTATTCGAATAGATTTTACACTCTACAGAGGTTGCGCACTTTACCCACACTATGGAGCACTGACCTCGTGATCCCATTCGGGTGGACCAGCATTGCTCCAACGAAACCTGCCTGACCCGTGACTCTCCCATCGTACCATCGGCAATCACACTCCCCCGGAGTCCTGCCCTGGGTGGCCCCTATGTCACCTCATGACACCTGCCACCGTCGTGGCCAAACTAAACTGTCCCAAACGGGGACCTGGATCCAAATAACTCAACTGGGCTCACAAGGTTATCGCCGCCTACCGGGCCAGGGTAGCGCGCACGCATAACCTTCCCTGTCGGGCGGTACCGGTGAAAGAGCACGCGATCAGACCAAGTCAAGGCCGTCCCATACCGGCAAATGTGGCTGCACGGATAAGTCCGGACAGGTGACTCAAGGTCAACCATGAAATATCTAATCCCCGAATAATATTTCCGTCATGGCTGACACTCCGATAACCAGTATGCTTAAGCCACTGCTACTAATTCATCTCTACGAACTGCCGGATGAACTCCAAAATAATCATAGACAGTGATCTCAACATCACAATATCAACAAGTGGGTAAGCTACTAGTCACTAATAATCCGGTACTCAACATGGTAGTCACCTATCCGAGAATTAACTCGAATATTGCATAATCCAATCCATTTCACAGCTACTCATACTTGCCGATAAAGTAAATAGTCAAACTATGACATTGCAATGCGATGATGCAGATGAGAGTTGTGGCTTGCCTGGGGGTGAAGAAATCATCGGGAAGGAGTGCGGAAAGGTCGCGGAAGGAGTTGCCGGAAACAGTTCTCTCCCGGAGGGGCTGTTTATGGCAAGGGCAAAATGGTCATTTTCACTGTGTCAATACATTATGAAAATGACTCCATCAGAACGGGCTCGGCGAGACGAAGAAGTGGGCTTTGGAATCACCACGATCGGAGTTGTGAGTGAAAAGATACAATAGTTCTTCTGCCAGGGACCTATCTGCAAATAAAGTATTCACCAACGGGTCCTCAGCTAAAAAACAGATCGCGCACTCCAGAGAATACGCCTTCAGTGCAGTGGAAACGCATTCGGTGGAATACGCTTCCACTTATCCAGCTGGACAGGTGCGGGGCCGGGGCTTGGGTCGTTGACGTGTGGGTCCCGCGGGGCTTCTCTCTCTCCTCCCTGCCCCTGTCTTCTTCCTCCCGCGCCCGACCGAGACCAGAGAGGAGGCGCCGGCGCCGGCACTCGCCTGGACGGCTCCGGCCATCTTCGGCAGTGGGGTGGCCACCGGCGGGACCGCGATGGAGTGCCGCACCCGTCCTGGCTGGACTCGAACGCCGAGGAGGACCAAGGCAGCGACGAGCAGAGGCGACAGAGAAGGGACCAGCCGAGCGTGTGCCGGCGCTCGCCGGTGATAGAGGCCACCTCCGGCCAAAGCGAGAGCAACGGCGGCTTTGGGGAGGAGCGCCGCGCCCATACAGATGCAGAGTGAGAGCCGGGGAGGGCTAGGGCGACGAGGCAAGGACGCCGGCGAGCATGGTGTTCGGCCGGACTTGGGGACGAGGCCAGAGTCGCTCCGGGGACAAGGCGAAGACATGGGGAGGCTCTGCATGCTCCAGGTGATCTTCTAGTGGTGGTTGGAGGGAGAGGGGGGGCTCGGCTCGCTCAAATTTTGGCGGAGGCCGATGGTGGCCGTGGTGGAGATGGTGGCCGAGGAGGAGCACTGGGGCTCGGGTGAGTGGACAGGAAGGACTGGGAGGGCGAGGTGGAGCTGCTGGTGTGGATGAGAGGGCTCGGGGGGGCTTATATAGCCGCGGCGAAGCGAGTAGATGAGGATGGCCGCAGTGGCGATCTTAGCCGCGCACTGGCGCTCCGGGTCGACGTGGCTGGCGGTATACGGCGTCGGGGAGCTTCGCGGAGGAGCGGAGAGGACTCTGGTTCGATCGAGAGAGCTCGGGGGTGGCCGTATACGGCGGCGCACGCGCGGTACAGTGGCGGAGTAATGACGACTGTCGTGGCGCGGCGAGGAAGAAAACGAAGGGGGAAATGACCAGAGAGGGGTGCGTGGACGGCGGGGAAGGTGGCCGGCATGCGGGGACAAGCCACGACGGCCTGAATCAGCCTGCTGACGCGACCGAACACGGCCGGCGCACAGAGCGCCCAGATGGCCTGCTCTCAGCGTAGTCACCACGTGCATATGATGCCACGACCACGTCTTTGGCACGAAAACTTGTCCAGTGTCTAGTCCCTCCAGGCTACAGTATCCAGGAAGTGATGGCTCGATGAAATGCTCTGTAGTTAGATGGGAGTGGTCATTTGAAGTTTGCTGCAGCAAACTTGGCTGTGCACTGGTGATCAACAGGGAGTTGATTGGGGTCAATGGAGTTGTCTGGAGTGATTAGATGAGGAAGGACTATAATCCTGGGGGTTTTGGAAGGAATTGAACCAATATACATCATAGCTGCTTTGCAACAGCACAATTGGTCCAGAATCAAGATCATGATGGTGCAGTCAAATGAAGAAACCACTTGAGCTGAAATTTTTCAAGACAGGGTTATTTGGACATATGAAGATGCTTTAAGAATTTCATACCAGATGGACATGCCAAAATGGTACTTCCTTCACAGCTATCCTCTCTGTCCAGAAACTTGGAATAATTCTAGAGAATTATTGGGAAGATGAATTGAGCCCAAATTTTGTGGATAGGTGTTATATAGGTAGGATACTGCTCTGGTAAATTTTCAGCAATTATGGAGCAATACAAAATATAGTTGCTTCACAATGTGAAAATCTGACCAGAAACCAAGATTTGATGCTGTGATCATATAGATGATGAGATGATGCTCAAATCTTGTGGACAGTGTTAATTTGAGCATATGAAGGTGCTTGCAAAATTTCAACTCATTTAGATACTCCTAGCTAGCACTTGCTTCACAAAGATTCCAGTTGCCCAGAAACTTTGGGAATTAGCCAAGAGAAATTTATTATCAAAATAAAGTTGCACTTTGGCATGTGGCAATGATATGGGTTGGAAAGAGTGCACAAAAAGTTTGAGAGCAAGCAATCAAATATAAAGGGTACTTGCTTCTCAATCTGACAGATAAGGCAAAATTAGAAAAGGAATCTTTGTGAAATATTTTTGAACATGGCAAGGAAAGGTTTGACATATTTGTGGAATATATGACCCAAACAATTTATGAGAATTATTTGGGAATTTTGGGAATGATGGAAATGTGAGTTGCTTCACAACTCAGAGCAAACAGGGTTATTCCTTTAATAGAAAAAGGAATATTCCCAAGAAAAGAATATTGGGATTGGCCCAAGATGGAAATGACATGGTCTTGGGATGGTTTTGAAGTTGGCAAGCCACTCGGGAAGAAGAATGAAGGGTGATCCCTCCAGGTTTCAAGACCACTAAGTCACAGAAAAGCAAATCCGGACCAAACTTAAAAGAAAAAGAAAATGGGCAAAATCCAGGGTGTTACAAACCTACCCCCCTTAAAGAAATCTCGTCCTCGAGATTTGGTTGCTCAGGGATCAAACTTGAATATTTCCACTTAAGGAAACTGTTTCCAACTCGGGTTTCCTTTTTACCTTTGTATAATGTTCCTGCTGAATTTCATATGACTGACTACCTTGCTTCGGGGTGGTTTGCTTTACTAGACCCTTTTTTGGCAAATCTTAACTCATAGGTTACTCTGACTCCAATCCTTTTATGTCTGCTATCTTGTCTGAGGCAATAAATTATCCTGACCAAACAATGTGCCTTGCTCGTAAGTCCGAGGGTGATTCCTCATGGACGTGTCGTGACGAGGTCCAATATAATTGACCGTTTGCTGAGTTGTGATCAGATTCTCTCGGTGGACACGAAATCTTTTACTCACTGCATTGGGTGTCTCCAAATGGTTGTGTGTCCTCCAGGCTTAAAACAATACTATGAGTCGTACCATTCTCCTGGCGGAATCTGACTCCTCGCACGGATTGCTGGGTCATCTTGGGTATCTTCACTGTCTTGGGTATAAAATTACTACCAAATAATTGACTGTCACCTGTCGTGACCAGTATAGAGATGTACGGTCTTATTGTGATATTATCCATTGACTTGACTGACAGCAGTATCTTGTTCACGGCAGGTTAGTCTTTAACTGATTCCCATCTGTGATGTCACATGCTTCGAGACTGTTGTTCATCCTTCTGATTACTCAGTCTGTCGGCATCTCTGTATGGATGGTAGGCCGTGTAATGCTTTAACATGGTTGCTAAAGTTGAACTGCTGAGTTAATCTTTCAGCTGACCTGACCAGCTTGGTTGCCCTCTTCTGACAATTCTGTATATACCTGGTTGGCTGGGCGGGTTGTCTCGGTATGGGGTCCTTGCAAACGGAATAGACCCAGTGGGTTTGTACCCATGTGACTGGTACCGAGCCAGGCTGTCCTGAGTATCAGTACCATGTTGATCTTGCAACCATTATCATACATGTATGGCCAATCTTGCTTTTTCATTAAAGTTCTCTTTACATGGATCCTTTGCTGAAAGAACTTGGCCTTACGTGTTCTTGATTCTTCGGATGACCATGGGTGTTGTCAGGTGCAATATTCCTGTAGGCATATTACTTTACAAGTTGTAGCTGTAGGGTAACGATCGTCTGAACCCTTGGATAAAACCGGCAAATAAACCAGTAGCCACCAGAACGGTCTTTACAACTCAGATCTGGGACATCACTGGAGTAACTCAACCCCGACTCAAGATGGCTGAAAAGCAGTTCAGAGCATGAGACGGTGTCGATAAGAAGAAAGTAGCAACTCCCTAAGACGGCCGAAGAAAACAGCTCAGAGCATAGGGTCATTGCTATGAAGAGAAATTCAACAGCTGCCCGAGATGGCCGAAAAGCAGCTCAGAACATGGACAGTTGTTGACAAGAGAAATAAAAATCGGCATCCACCCCGGACGGCCGGAAACAGCTCAGAACACAGGCGTGGTGCCGTCACTAAAGAAAGATGGGCAAGGGTTCATCTGTGTCCCATACAACTCACAGATGGTTGGCTTACTCCATAGGTGGTTGGTCATCACACTGAACTGTATAACTGGCGTTCTCTTCTTCTTACATAGCTCATACAAAAGTCGGATCCTCACCGAGCTGGCATCATTGTATGAGTAACCCATATGACCTTGGCAGCATGTCCACCATATCTATGGAAACAAGTGTAGCTGGCCACTTGATTTCCGAGGCAAGCTTGTGTCCTGACTGATTTTTTTGCCTTTGGACCAACTGTTGCGGATCTAACCCTGGGGATGCATTATCATATGCTGCTAACTTGCATTGGAAGATGTCCATGTGTCGTATTGAGGAAGACACAGGAATCCTTGCGTCGCACGCTTCTCAGGTAGCTTGTAAGGAAAGACTGGGTTGCTTACGCCAAAAATTTCTTTAGGTCATATGCGGACTAAGTGCAGATATGTATATATATACCTTGATATTACTGCTGTTGGTTACTTGTTGTATGCAACAGGGTATTCGGCTATCCTTCTTGCCGAACACTAAGTTCATAGCACATGCTGGCTTGCTTTCAAAATATAGCAGGGTGCAAATTGTACTCATAGCAGACTTCAACCTTGTATATATGAATCCTGGCTTTGGCACAGAATGCGCTGTGGATCATATACAACTTGCCTTCTTGCTGATGCGATCATTACTGCTGTGAAAGTTGCGCTGATGTATACTTGATGCTGATAATTAATCCGGCCAGGATATCATCTGTATTCAGGCCTGATATTCCCGATATAACACAGTCTGCTGGAAATTCCATATTGCTGAGCTGAGCTTCCAAATGACTGTCTCTTCACTGATTTCTTTGGGTTCAGGGTCGGTGAGCAACTTCCATAAGGGGAAAATAAGGTAACACCAAGGGCCCAAAACAATAAAAGAAATGACTAAACAAAAGCACACAAAGCAGCAAGATCACACACACAAGCAATATCACATACCACAGCTATTCACAACAATAATATGCATTCCTACTTAAGCACACAAATCTCGCAAGAACTCCGGTATTACGGTCTAACATGCTGTGGCGATGTGCACGAAAGTGAATCAATGTGTGGAAGAAAATTGGTGTAAACAAGGCTACACCAAACACGAGCTTCACACCGTTGGAACCGGTGGCGAGGACGAACTTGGTGATCGAGGGTCGGAACACAGAAGTTACAACCACATCATCATCAAGTGTACGGAAGGAAACCGTACACGTCCAAAGGATAGGTGGCGGAATGAGTTAATAGTGGAGACAAAGGCTTGCAGGCATTAACCTTTTCTGATAACCAGGATCAGTAAGGGTTGCCAAAACGGCTAGAGGAATGGCACGATCTGGGATAGAAACATGTCTATCACCGAAACGATAGGGGTGGCTGAAGAGAATATATTGGTGTGGTACCGGTGCATCAATCTTGCTAGTGATCGACACCACCAAGCACCTTGGCATCACTCCGCTGGGACGAAGATGACACCACACCAAGGAACAAATATGCAAACTGGAGAGCGCAGGTAGTGAATCGAAACCGATGCCACCCACACTCGCCAGATCCATCGTTAGTGACAAGATATCTAGTCTATATGCATGCTATGCACAAACAAATGCAACAAACAAGTGCAGCAAACCAACCGGGTCCTAAACTACCGGTTACTAACGCTCGCACCTAGACCGCGCGTCCTATAGCCAGACCTGCTCTGATACCAACTTCTTTGGCACCCCGGCTCAGAGGAAACCGGAACAGCCCGTATTCCAGCCCAGAGACAAGTCTTCTGGAATACGACACTATTGGCATAGAACAAATCAGCTCTTTATTTCAATGAATATGGTTACAAAGGGTACATGGATTACATCAGCACGGCGACACTACGCCTGCCCGGGGTAGCTCTATGCTAACAGCGGAGTAACTCTCTTGTCAGCGGAACAACGACGGCGGTGATGGACTCCACTCCGCAGGGACTCTGGCTAGAACGCGTCTCCTAGGTCGCAAACTCAGTATCCTCGACAAGCAAGCAATCACGGCATGACCTGCAGACTGGCATGACACGCCAGGTGAGTACTTTGAATGTACTCGCAAGCTCACAACAAACATCAGCATTAAGCAAGACAACATCATAGCAATCCAAAATTAACCAGCATGGTTATCTAGCAAGGTAGCTACTGAAATGACTGCAGTAAGGTAAAGCGTATTAAAATCCATACTTCAAATAATCTCAGCCTCCAATCGGAACCTGTACCAAGTCCAATCCCCAAGCATGTGGTCATCCGACCACTCAACTCACAGCCATCCCATGGCTAACATATCAAATACCTGATTCCATCTGCACGACAAGTCTGACAAACTTACTCTCCTCCGGGTTGTCTCACAACCCTCAGAATACTCATGAACCACCGAGTACTTCTGATCATACGACGAGTTCTTCCATCATTATCATCACTACCATGGTTGACCACCTAGTGAGGTCTGGACGGACTGTCCAATACCGTGGACACAACTATTCGAATAGATTTTACACTCTGCAGAGGTTGCGCACTTTACCCACACTATGGAGCACTGACCTCGTGATCCCATTCGGGTGGACCAGCATTGCTCCAACGAAACCTGCCTGACCCGTGACTCTCCCATCGTACCACCGGCAATCACACTCCCCCGGAGTCCTGCCCTGGGTGGCCCCTATGTCACCTCGTGACACCTGCCACCGTCGTGTCCAAACTAAACTGTCCCAAACGGGGACCTGGATCCAAATAACTCAACTGGGCTCACAAGGTTATCGCCGCCTACCGGGCCAGGGTAGCGCGCACGCATAACCTTCCCTGTCGGGCGGTACCGATGAAAGAGCACGCGATCAGACCAAGTCAAGGCCGTCCCATACCGGCAAATGTGGCTGCACGGATAAGTCCGGACAGGTGACTCAAGGTCTACCATGAAATATCTAATTCCCGAATAATATTTCCGTCATGGCTGACACTCCGATAACCAGTATGCTTAAGCCACTGCTACTAATTCATCTCTACGAACTGCCGGATGAACTCCAAAATAATCATAGACAGTGATCTCAACATCACAATATCAACAAGTGGGTAAGCTACTAGTCACTAATAATCCGGTACTCAACATGGTAGTCACCTATCCGAGAATTAACTCGAATATTGTATAATCCAATCCATTTCACAGCTACTCATACTTGCCGATAAAGTAAATAGTCAAACTATGACATTGCAATGCGATGATGCAGATGAGAGTTGTGGCTTGCCTGGGGGTGAAGAAATCATCGGGAAGGAGTGCGGAAAGGTCGCGGAAGGAGTTGCCGGAAACAGTTCTCTCCCGGAGGGGCTGTTTATGGCAAGGGCAAAATGGTCATTTTCACTGTGTCAACACATTATGAAAATGACTCCATCGGAACGGGCTCGGCGAGACGAAGAAGTGGGCTTTGGAATCACCACGATCGGAGTTGTGAGTGAAAAGATACAATAGTTCTTCTGCCAGGGACCTATCTGCAAATAAAGTATTCCCCAACGGGTCCTCAGCTGAAAAACAGATCGTGCACTCCAGAGAATACGCCTTCAGTGCAGTGGAAACGCATTCGGTGGAATACGCTTCCACTTATCCAGCTGGACAGGTGCGGGGCCGGGGCTTGGGTCGTTGACGTGTGGGTCCTGCGCGGCTTCTCTCTCTCCTCCCTGCCCCTGTCTTCTTCCTCCCGCGCCCGACCGAGACCAGAGAGGAGACGCCGGCGCCGGCACTCGCCTGGACGGCTCCGGCCATCTCCGGCAGTGGGGTGGCCACCGGCGGGACCGCGATGGAGTGCCGCACCCGTCCCGGCTGGACTCGAACGTCGAGGAGGACCAAGGCGGCGACGAGCAGAGGCGACAGAGAAGGGACCAGCCGAGCGTGTGCCGGTGCTCGCCGGTGATAGAGGCCACCTCCGGCCAAAGCGAGAGCAATGGCGGCTTTGGGGAGGAGCGCCACGCCCATACAGATGCAGAGTGAGAGCCGGGGAGGGCTAGGGCGATGAGGCAAGGACGCCGGCGAGCATGGTGTTCGGCCGGACTTGGGGACGAGGCCAGAGTTGCTCCGGGGACAAGGCGAAGACATGGGGAGGCTCTGCATGCTCCAGGTGATCTTCTAGTGGTGGTAAGAAGGAGAGGGGGGGCTCGGCTCGCTCAAATTTTGGAGGAGGCCGACGGTGGCCGTGGTGGAGATGGTGGCCGAGGAGGAGCACTGGGGCTCGGGTGAGTGGACAGGAAGGACTGGGAGGGCGAGGTGGAGCTGCTGGTGTGGATGAGAGGGCTCGGGGGGCTTATATAGCCGCGGCGAAGCGAGTAGATGAGGATGGCCGCGGTGGCGATCTTAGCCGCGCACTGGCGCTCCGGGGCGACGTGGCTGGCGGTATACGGCGTCGGGGAGCTTCGCGGAGGAGCGGAGAGGACTCTGGTTCGATCGAGAGAGCTCGGGGGTGGCCGTATACAGCGGCGCATGTGCGGTACAGTGGCGGAGTAATGACGACTATCGTGGCGCGGCAAGGAAGAAAACGAAGGGGGAAATGACCAGAGAGTGGTGCGTGGATGGCGAGGAAGGTGGCCGGCATGCGGGGACAAGCCACGACGGCCTGAATCAGCCTGCCGACGCGACCGAACATGGCCGGCGCACAGAGCGCGCAGATGGCCTGCTCTCAGCGTAGTCACCACGTGCATATGATGCCACGGCCACGTCTTTGGCACGAAAACTTGTCCAGTGTGTAGTCCCTCCAGGCTACAGTATCCAGGAAGTGATGGCTCGATGAAATGCTCTGTAGTTAGATGGGAGTGATCATCTGAAGTTTGCTGCAGCAAACTTGGCTGCGCACTGGTGATCAAAAGGGAGTTGATTGGGGTCAATGGAGTTGTCTGGAGTGATTAGATGAGGAAGGACTATAATCCTGGGGGTTTTGGAAGGAATTGAACCAATATACATCATAGCTGCTTTGCAACAGCACAATTGGTCCAGAATCAAGATCATGATGGTGCAGTCAAATGAAGAAACCACTTGAGCTGAAATTTTTCAAGACAGGGTTATTTGGACATATGAAGATGCTTTAAGAATTTCATACCAGATGGACATGCCAAAATGGTACTTCCTTCACTGCTATCCTCTCTGTCCAGAAACGTGGAATAATTCTAGAGAATTATTGGGAAGATGAATTGAGCCCAAATTTGGTGGATAGGTGTTATATAGGTAGGATAATGCTCTGGTAAATTTTCAGCAATTATGGAGCAATACAAAATATAGTTGCTTCACAATGTGAAAATCTGACCAGAAACGAAGATTTGATGCTGTGATCATATAGATGATGAGATGATGCTCAAATCTTGTGGACAGTGTTAATTTGAGCATATGAAGGTGCTTTCAAAATTTCAACTCATTTGGATACTCCTAGCTAGCACTTGCTTCACAAAGATTCCAGTTGCCCAGAAACTTTGGGAATTAGCCAAGAGAGATTTATTATCCAAATAAAGTTGAACTTTGGCATGTGGCAATGATATGGGTTGGAAAGAGTGCACAAAAAGTTTGAGAGCAAGCAATCAAATATAAAGGGTACTTGCTTCTCAATCTGACAGATAAGGCAAAATCAGAAAAGGAATCTTTGTGAAATATTTTTGAACATGGCAAGGAAAGGTTTGACATATTTGTGGAATATATGACCCAAAAAATTTATGAGAATTATTTGGGAATTTTGGGAATGATGGAAATGTGAGTTGCTTCACAAGTCAGAGCAAACGGGGTTATTCCTTTAATAGAAAAAGGAATATTCCCAAGAAAATAATATTGGGATTGGCCCAAGATGGAAATGACATGGTCTTGGGATGGTTTTGAAGTTGGCAAGCCACTTGGGAAGAAGAATGAAGGGTGATCCCTCCAGGTTTCAAGACCACTAAGTCACAGAAAAGCAAATCCGGACCAAACTTAAAAGAAAAAGAAAATGGGCAAAATCCAGGGTGTTACACTTATCCTAAACTGTTTAGTATTAGTTGGGTAGAGACCTACCAGAGACCCCACTTTGTCCCCAGTTGCCCAGCTGGATTATCAGATGACTCGATCAACGGGATCGACAGCCAGAACCTAGCACTGCACAACACCCCCTTAGTTGTACGACACTGCAGCGTCACCATCGAGTGCCGAGGGTGATACCTCGTATAGCACTCCTGATGTTAACTCTGTAGAGTAGCTATTTGGTCGTGGTCATCGAGGGTGATTCCTCCTTCTCCACTTCCGATACGACCCTCTCGCGCAACACTTCAAGTGTGAACCTCGAGGGTGATTCCTCCTAAGTTCACCTTGACGGTTACATTGAGTGGGCATCCGTCGAGGGTGATACCTTGGATTCCCCTGATGTTATGAACACACAGTTACTGTGACTTTACCCCTAAACCTTGTTAGAAATGGGTCAGCCCCAAGGGCGACCCGAGGGAGTTACTTTTACTGCAGGACTGGAGGGACAGGCGGTACCACCCAGTAGAGGAGGACCTGAGTTCCCGATAGTCTTTTGCGAGACGGGTTGACCTGGATGGTGCCCGAGTGATGAATACGAGGCGTGGCCGGGCATTCCTAGCCCTTGCCGCAAGTCCTCGAGATGGGGCGACGGGGTCACATCGCTCGTCAGTCTCTACTCGTTACCGCACCCCCAATGTACTAACGATTTGGATATGTGATCTGAGTGGGCCTTTGGCCCGATAGCACTAACCATCACGCGGGAAAAGTTATGGGCACTCTGCATCGTATGCATCAGCCGAAAGCTCTGTCAGACGTCCATTTCAGCATGGTGGCACGGACGGACCGACGCCATCCTGTAGTGGTGGTGCCTGGCTTCACCGTGTGCGCAATGACCCGGAGTGCACAGGGCGATGGCCCAAGACCCCTGAGTGCTTAGGATATAGACCGACGGGGACCTCTCTGCTGAGCTCTAGGTAGGGTTGCGGTGTGTCATTTGGCCGAGGCCGGGCATGACCCAGAAAGTGTGTCCGGACGGAGTTAAGCGAGCATGGTGGGTAAGTTGGTGCACCCCTGCAGGGAAGAACTAATCTATGCATAGCCGGATCCTCGGTAATGGACGCTCGGAGTTGTATCCCGATCGATACAACTAGAACTAGATACTTGTGATGAGTATGGCTCTGGGATTATTTTCTCGCAGGGAGTCGAGAAAGGATCTCTGGCCGAGGTTGATGACAGTATGGCTCTGGGATTGCTTTCTCGCAGGGAGTCGAGAAAGGATCTCTGGGTGAGGTTGAGACTTAATGATACTACTACTTTATGCTGTGCTAATCTACACTCTTCTAATGATGCAAGACCGTTGAAGATGCTAGTCTTCAATAGGACTAGGCTTTCCCCTCTATTTTGGCATTTCTGCAGCCCAGTCCACATATACAGCCTTCCTTCAATAATGTTGCATATGTAGTGTAGATCCTTGCTTGCTGAGTACTTCAGATGAGTACTCACGGTTGCTTTGCTTTCTTTTTCCCCATTTACCCTTTTGATGCAACCAGATGACAGAGCCCCTGAGACAGCTGCCCCCGCCGATGATCGCTACTACTACCTCGAGGGTGGTTACTACTACGAGTTGGCTGACGACCAGGAGTAGGATTCGGAGGGTCCCAGGCAGGAGGCCTGCGCCTTTCGATCGTAGCTTTTGTTTTACCCCCGCCTTTCTAGAGACTTATGTGTTTCTGTTTCATATCTATACTCAGATATCTGATGCTTCCGCTGACGCTTGTACGCAAGCTTATGTATTCGAGCCCTCGAGGCCTCTGGCTTGTAATATAAAGCTTGTATGACTTTATTTATGTTTTAGAGTTGTGTTGTGATATCTTCCCGTGAGTCCTTAGGCTAGATCGTGTGCATTTGCGTGTATGATTAGTGCACGATTGAGCCGCGGGCGTCACATTGACCATAATGTGTAGGAGTTTGATAATAGATATTGTAATTCTCAAGATCATTAATAAATGAGATCAGATGATCTTTCTCCCGATAAGTTAATTCTGCGCCATCGGTGTAGTAGGTTCTGTCTACCATCTTCCGGACATTCTTTGAAGAATGAAAATAAGCTATCAATGAAAATAAGGTGTCAACTATTTTGAAATAAACAATATAAATTACTTAATAACTATGTTTGAGAAACTCACATAGCAGTAGAATTGGAAGCGTATCAACAAGGACCCAAATGTCCATATTATCTTTATCAGGATCACCAAGATCCAAGGTGACAAGCATACCCTCATGAAAATCATAAATCTTGCAAAGTGCTTCCCAATTCGGGCAACCAAAATGGGATACGCTCTCAGAATTGTAAAGATTTACAGCAAAATCTATACCATGATGGGTCCTTAGGTGAACTATCTTTGTTTCCATACTTTCATGATCTTCAAAATTCATCCTCTCCAAGGCGTAGCGTCTTGCATGGCATGGGATAAGCTAGTCGAATTGTAAAAGACAAAAATTACACGTTGAAGAAGCAGAAGTCGTGCTTAATTATGAAAAAACACTTGTCGTCGTTGCGTACCATTTCAACATCGAAGGTCTTCTGGAGTTTAATACTGAAGCGCCGACCTTGTACTAGGTGAGGCCTGTTGCACATACCCCGGTCATCGCCACACTAGTCACACTCCGGGAGCCTATCGTCGTCGGACGACATTTCCTGTGTTCATAATTCAAAGATTAAACTTCTAAAATTAAATATATGTACTACAAAAACTAAATTAGATCATTATTATTCATCACTGGTTGACTATCGGTCTGTCGAGTATTTTCTTGAAAACTCTCAGCTCACGTGGTGTATATATTCAACCGTCGGTGATGGTAGCTCCTCCCTTCGTTCCCGAGTGCATTACACCAATTTGTCTAGCACACGGGAACGAAGGAGAAGCTACCCCCACGACAACAGTTGGGATTCTTCTTCTCTCATCTATGGTGGAGACTCTCCCTCACTGATTTTTTGACTGTCATGTATGGAGCCCCGATAGACTTAAAGTCAACTCGAAATGTCGTTTAATTCTCTTTCTAGCAAATCTGGGGCACTCGATATTTCCTACATATTCTAGCACAGGTCATGCTTAAATTCACGGAAAAATCTGGCATGACCTTTGCTAAAATAGGACATATCGAGCGCCTGAAATTTGCTGAAACAGAAATGAATCAACACTCCGGCAAAACATAGGCCACTCGGATTTTCCCTGCGATACAAAGATGTCCATACACATACAACGATGCTCAAACTGGTGCTCATTGCATTTCAATGGTTCGATATTGACAAAAACATTTCAATATATCTTATAACCCGAACAATTTATTTGGTTAAGAAGCATAACTAAATACCCTAGTTCTACTCTATTCAACATCGAGGAGTAGAGAAGGAGGAGGTGGACTTTTAGCTCACCGAATCGGGTGTAGAGAAAGTAGAGGTAGCTCGGATGACGATCACTCCAAGGAGACACGACTCTACAAAGCTTGCATATTCCACCGAGTAAACTTTTAGATCATCAAATCTCATATAGCATTCTTTGATGACAAAGTGATAATGACATAAATTCAACTAGTTCTATTAATTCAACTAGTTCAACTAAGCACTTACTAAAAATAAACTAGTTCTATTAATTTTCTTACTAAAAATAAACTAGTTCTATAGTAAAATTTTAATTAGATCATCAAATCTCATATACCTAAATTCCTTACTAAAATAAACTAGTTCTATTAATTCAACTGTTCAACTAAGCACTTACTATAAAATAAAAATATAATCTTACTAAAAAACAGTAAAAAACTACATTATACAAGAACAGTAAAAAAATAGTTTAGGGTTTAGGAGAGATGGAGGGAGGAGGGGGTGGGGAGGAGGAGGAGGAGGAGGGGAGGAGAGAGGAGGAGGAGGAGGAGGAGGGCGGTGGGGAGGAGGAGGAGGAGGAGGAGGGGAGGAGGGGGTGGGAGGAGGGAAGAGAGAGGGGGAGGATGGCTGCCGGCGGAGGGCTTGGCAAAGAGGAGGAGGGAGGAGGAGGGAGGGCGCGGAGGAGGAGGGAGGGGCGCGGTAGGGACGAGGGAGGAGGAGGAGGGAGGAGAGAGGAGGAGGAGGGATGGAGGGACTACCTCAGTGGAGGAGGAGCAGGAGCGTCGGCGGCGGGCGGGCGACGACGATGGTCGGGGAACGGCGGCGGCGGCGGACGATGGGGGGTGCAGGGGAGCGAGAGTGAGAGTGGAGAGGGGGAGTGGGGGCGGCCGGTTGGGGAAGATAGTATTGAACTTAGCAGTAGCGCGGGTTGGCAAAAAGCGCTGCTGCTAAGTTCAATAGCAGTAGCGCGTTTGCAAAACCGGCGCTACTACTATACCTAGTCTGGCGGCAACGTCGTGGCAATTGTAGCAGTAGCGCGGTTTGTTTCCACTCGCTACTGCTAAGTAGCAGTAGCGCCTTATTTTAAACCGCGCTGCTGGTAAGATTCTGTGTATAAGGTTTTCCCTAATAGTGTTTGGGCTTATAGAACAGCATATAAAAATCCTATGGGTATGTCTCCTTATAAAATGGTTTATGGGAAAGCTTTTCATTTGCCTCTTGAGTTAGAACATAAAGCATATTGGGCAATTAAAGAACTCAACTATGATTTCAAACTTGCCGGTGAAAAGAGGTTATTTGATATTAGCTCATTAGATGAATGGAGAACCCAAGCTTATGAAAATGCCAAATTGTTTAAAGAAAAAGTTAAAAGATGGCATGATAAAAGAATCCAAAAGCGTGAGTTCAAAGTTGGAGAATATGTTCTTTTGTACAACTCTCGTTTCAGATTCTTTGCAGGAAAACTCCTCTCCAAATGGGAAGGACCCTATGTTATCGAGGAGGTTTATCGGTCAGGAGCTATCAAAATAAACAATGCCGAAGGCACTAACCCAAAGGTTGTTAATGGGCAACGAATAAAACATTATATCTCAGGTACACCCAATAATATTGAAAGTAATATTATCCAAACTATGACACCGGAAGAACACATAAAATAGTCCTTCATGAACACTCCAGAATCGTGAAAAAGAGGAGGTACGTGATACGGTAAGTAAACGGACTCCGAAAATTCTGCAAAAATATTTTTTGTCAAATTTGGAATATTTAGAAAATTAGGAAAATAAGAAGCAACCAGGAAGGCACCCCTGGTGGGCACAAGATACCAGGGCGCGCCTGGCTTGCCAGGGGCGCCCAGGTGGGTTGTGCCCACCACGGGTACCTTCCGGACTCCGTTTTTCTATCGTGTGCTTATTTCTCAAGATAAAAAAATCTTTATATATCCCCCGAACCTATTGACCACCGTATCACAGAGAAATCTTCTGTTTTCTTTTCCTTGTTGTTTCCTGACAGATCCCATCTACCATGGCCGCTTCAAGCTCCTCCAAGGACAAGTTCTTCAAGAACGTCATCAACCCATATTTGCGGGAGGTGGTGCAGCACCCTCAGGTCATCCAGATGCATGAGGGGGTGCTTCACATCCGCGATGTGCAAGGCCCCAAGGGGATGGGAACCATGGAGGCCAGGCTTGAAGCTATGGAGCAGGAGGTCTTCCGGTGCAAGGGGATGGTGGAGCGTGGACTCAATGCCAATCACCTCATGATCACGGACTTTACTCGTGATCTCAAGGTGGATTGCAAGTCCATGAAGGACATCGTCTTCACCCTCAACGAGCAAATCAACTTCCTCCAAAGCCAGATCTACGATCTCCAAAACCAAGTCTTTGAATATGAGGCAAGGTTTAAAGGTATGAGTTTGGCTGCCAGTTGCAGGACCCGTGAGACTCATTCTTCCTCTTATGATGGTGGACCTCTGCCATGGAAACCCGAGGACAAGATCGTCTTTACTTCATCACCACCTCCTTCTTCACCACCAAAAGAAAATTGAGTATCGGGTATGGGCACTCCCCTTGGCTTCCGCCAAGCTTGGGGGAGGTGCCCCGGTATCGTATCACCTCCACTACCTTTTGCCTTTACTTTTCTTAATTCAATCTTTTGCTTTAGATGAATAAAAGTTTAGTTCGATCCTTTCTTTTTGAGAGCTTGCTTAGTGATCTATCCTTGTAATCATGTGCGAGATATAAAATAAAGTTTAGTTTGAGTTTTTGCATTCTTTACTTTCTTGTTGCAATAAAAAGAAAAGAAATAAATGAAAAGATCATATGCTAATCCTATGGTAGGTGATAACACCACATAAGGAAAAGTATAAGTAGAAAATTTTATTAGAGATTGACAAACATAGCATTAGTCAATGATGCAACTCATGAAAGAATTAATAAGGGAAGAGAAGATTCACATATAAATACACTATCATAGATATCTTTTGTGATTGTGAGCCCCCATCAAAATATTATATGCCAAAATTGTTGACGTTGGACAAAGAAGATAACTTAATGATTTATCTTTGTTCATATTCACATGGAAGTTATATTGTCATAGATCCTTCAACATGTGGTGCTTGCCCCCCATCTTTGCAAGCCAAAAATTCCGCACTAAGTAGAGATACTACTTGTGCATCCAAAAACCCTTAAACTCAAATCTTATTTCCAAGAGTCCACCATACCTACCTATGGACTGAGTAAGATCCTTCAAGTAAGTTGTCATCGGTGCAATAAGGCAATAAAAATTGCTTCTAAAAGTGTAAGATCATTTAGTGTAATAGAAAATTGAGCGTTGTAAGAACTTGTGATGGTGAAGAAATAAAAGCGATAGACTGCACAATAAAGGTTGCCATCACAAGGGGCAATATAACGTGACGTTCTCTTGCACTAAGGGGTTGAGCATACAAACAAATAAGCGCATGGCAACCTCTGCTTCCCTCTGCGAAGGGCCTTATATTTTACTTTTATGTATTTATTTTCATGCAAGAGTCAAAGTTCTTCTCTATTTTCCTTTTATTTTTCTCCTTTGGCAAGCATCATGTGGTGAGGAAAGATCTAGGCACATATGTCCAGTTGAATATGGGTAGCATGAGTTATTATTGTTGACATCACCCTTGAGGTGAATACGTTGGGAGGCGAAACTATAAAGCCCCTATCTTTCTATGTGTCCGGTTGAAACGTTTTGCTCATGTGTATGCGGTGAGTGTTAGCAATCATAGAAGATTATATGATGGTTGAGTATGAGGACTTGCCTTAAGGCTCCGATACGTGACCCTTCCTAAAAAGATGATGAATTGTAGTTGCAAAGTTGACTGAGAACATAGTTTGTTGGTTTCTAATAGAGTTTATGCTTTATACTTCGATAGTGTGATGAATTGTTACTTATTCATGAGAAGTCTATGATAAAAGTTTTATGTTAAAGTTTGTTGCTGTTACAATAATGCACATGATGCTTCTATGTCCGTATTTTGTTTTTATCAACACCTCTCTCTCTAAGCATGTGGACATGTTTTTCAATTTCGGTTTTCGCTTGAGGACAAGCGAGGTCTAAGCTTGGGGGAGTTGATACGTCCATTTTGCATCATGTTTTCCTACTGTTATTTATGACGTTTTTATGCATAATAATGCTTTTTGGAGTAATTCTAATGCCTTTTCTCTCATAATATGCAAGGTATACACAAAGAGGGAGAATTCCGGCAGCTGGAAATCTGGACCTGAAAATGCTACGTCAGGCTACCTATTCTGCACAACTCCAAAAGAGCTGAAACTTCACGGAGATTTTTTATGGAATAAATGAGGAATATTGGAGCCAATAAGTACCAGAGGGGGCCCACCAGGTGGGCACAACCCACCTGGGCACGCCAGGGAGCCCAGTCTCGCCCTGGTGGGTTGTGCTCCCCTCGGCCCACCTCCGGTGCCCATCTTCTGGTATATAAGTCATTTTGACCTAGAAAAAATAAGGAGAGGACTTTCGGGACGAAGCGCCGCCGTCTCAAGGCGGAACTAGGGCAGGAGCACTTTTGCCCTCCGGCGGAGCGATTCCGCCTGGGGAACTTCCCTCCCGGAGGGGCAAATCATCGTCATCATCATCACCAACAACTCTCCCATCTTGGGGAGGGCAATCTCCATCAACATCTTCAACAGCACCATCTCCTCTCAAACCCTAGTTCATCTCTTGTGTTCAATCTTCGTACCGGAACTATAGATTGGTGCTTGTGGGTGACTAGTAGTGTTGATTACATCTTGTAGTTGATTACTATATGGTTTATTTGGTGGAAGATTATATGTTCAGATCCAATATGCTATTTAATACCCCTCTGATCTTGAGCATGATTATCATTTGTGAGTAGTTACTTTTGTTCTTGAGGTCACGGGAGAAATCATGTTGCAAGTAATCATGTGAACTTGATATGTGTTCGATATTTTGATAGTGTGTATGTTGTGATTCCCTTAGTGGTGTCATGTGAACATCGACTACATGACACTTCACCATATTTAGGCCTAAGGGAATGCATTGTGGAATAGTTATTAGATGATGGGTTGCGAGAGTGACAGAAGCTTAAACCCTAGTTTATGCGCTATTCCGTAAGGGACCGATTGGATCCAAAAGTTTAATGCTATGGTTAGAATTTATTCTTAATACTTTTCTTGTAGTTGCGGATGCTTGTGAGGGGTTAATCATAAGTAGGAGGTTTGTTCAAGTAAGAACAGCACCTAAGCACCGGTCCACCCACATATCAAATTATCAAAGTAGCGAATGCGAATCGAACCAACATGATGAAAGTGACAAGATGAAATTCCCGTGTACCCTCAAGAACACTTTGCTTATTATAAGAGACCATTTTGGCATGTCCTTTGCCTCAAAAGAATTGGGCTACCTTGCTGCAATTTTATTACTACTACCGTTACTTGCTCGTTACAAATTATCTTGCTATCAAACTACTCTGCTAGTTACAATTTCAGTAATTGCAGACATTACCTTGCTGAAAACCACTTGTCATTTCCTTCTGCTCCTTGTTGGATTCGACACTCTTACTTATCAAAAATGCTACAATTGATCCCATATACTTGTGGGTCATCAATCTTCATGATAGAGAGTCTCCTATGTTGTCACTTTCATATACTAGTGGGAATTTTTCATTATAGAACTTGGCTTGTATATTCAAACGATGGGCTTCCTCAAATTGCCCTAGGTCTTCATGAGCAAGCGAGTTAGATGCACACCCACTTAGTTTTCTTTTTGAGCTCTCATACACTTATAGCTCTAGTGCATCTGTTGCATGGCAATCCCTACTCACTCACATTGATATCTATTGATGGGCATCTCCATAGCCCGTTGATACGCCTAGTTGATGTGAGACTATCTCCCTCTTTTTGTCTTCTCCACAACCACCATCTATTCCACCTATAGTGCTATGTCCATGGCTCATGCTCATGTATTGCGTGAAAGTTGAAAAGGTTTGAGAACATCAAAAGAATGAAACAATTGCTTGGCTTGTCATCAGGGTTGTGCATGATTTGAATATTTTGTGTGAAGTTTTCAAGTTTTGGGTGAAGGTCGATGGACTACGGAATAAGGAGTGGCAAGAGCCTAAGCTTGGGGATGCCCAAGGCACCCCAAGGTAATATTTATGGAATACCCAAGCAACTAAGCTTGGGGATGCCCCGGAAGGCATCCCCTCTTTTGTCTCCAATATTATCGGTAACCTTACTTGGTGCTATATTTTTATTCGTCACATAATATGAGTTTTGCTTGGAGCGTCATTTTATTTTATTAGGATTTGCTTGCTGTTATCTAGAGTAATGTTATGTATCTTTTATTTCAATAAAAAGGTCAAGTATAGGCTTTACCATGCTTATTTTGCATGTCTATATGTTGCTGTTTTGAAAACAGAAAGTTTTCTATTGTTGTCTGAATTCTTCTGGAATGTCAGACATGATAAAATCTAGAAATTTTTACACCTTGAGCAATAACAAATTTTATACAGTGTGGTAAGTTTTCAGAATTTTTGGAGTTAGGGAAGTATGAGTACAATTGCACTCTTTACAGACTGTCCTATTTTGACAGATTGCTGTTATGTTTGCATTGTTTGCACATGTTTGCTTATTTAATGATTCTATTTGAGGATAGGACTATTAAATATGCAGAGGCATTTAGTATGCAATGTCAAATAATAATTTTACTGATTTTCTACAGTAGAGAATGATAAGGTTTTGTGTTTGATTTATAATAACTTTTCTCACAAGTTCTTGTTGAGTTTTGTGTGCATGAAGTTTTTAAGATTTAGGGAAACCGTGATATAAAAGGAATTAAGGAGACACAAAAGCTCAAGCTTGGGGATGCCCAAGGCATCCCTAGTTAATATTTCAAGAAGTCTCAAGCATCTAAGCTTGGGGATGCCTCGGTTGGCATCCCACCTTTCTTCTTCAACAATGATCGGTTAGTATCGATTGAGCCTAAGTTTTTACTTCTTCACATGATGTGTGCTATTTTTAGAAAGTCATTTTATTTTGTTTTGCTTGCAGTTTGAATAGTATCCCAAGATCTGAAATTCTTAAATGTTAGAGAGTCTTCACATAGTTACATAATTATTCGACTACTCATTGATCTTCACTTATATCTTTTGGAGTAGTTTGTCAGTTGCTCTAGTGCTTCACTTATATATTTTTAGAGCACGACGGTGGTTTTATTTTGAAGAAAATTTTGACCTCTCATGCTTCACTTATATTATTTTGAGAGTCTCTCTAAACAGCATGGTAATTTGCTTAGGTTATGAATTTAGTCCTAATATGATGGGCATCCAAGAGGGATATAATAAAAACTTTCATATAAAGTGCATTGAATACTATGAGAATTTTGATTCCTTATGATTGTTTTGAGATATGAAGATGGTGATATTAGAGTCATTCTAGTGAGTAATTGTGGATTGTAGAAATACTTGTGTTGAGGTTTGTGATTCCCGTAGCATGCACGTATGGTGAACCGTTATGTAACGAAGTTGGAGCATGATTTATTTAATGATTGTCTTCCTTATGAGTGGCGGTCGGGGACGAGCGATGGTCTTTTCCTACCAATCTATCCCCCTAGGATCATGCGCGTAGTACTTTGTTTCGATAGCTAATAGACTTTTGCAATAAGTATGTGAGTTCTTTATGACTAATGTTAAGTCCATGGATTATACGCACTCTCACCCTTCCACCATTGCTAGCCTCTCTTGTACCGCACAACTTTTGCCGGTACCATACACCCACCATATACCTTCCTCAAAACAGCCACCATACCTACCTATTATGGCATTTTCATAGCCATTCCGAGATATATTGCCATGCAACTTTCCACCATTCTGTTTACTATGACACGCATCATCATTGTCATATTGCTTTGCATGATCATGTAGTTGACATCGTATTTGTGGCAAAGCCACCGTTTATAATTTTTTCATACGTGTCACTCTTGATTCATTGGACATCCCGGTACACCGCTGGAGGCATTCATATAGAGTAATATTTTGTTCTAGTATCGAGTTGTAATTTTTTTTGAGTTGTAAGTAAATAGAAGTATGATGATCTTCATTATTAGAGCAATGTTCCATGTGAGGAAATAAAAAAAAAGAGGCCAAAGAAAAAAAAGAAAAAAAAGGAAAAGAGACAAAAAAAGAAGAAAGAAAAAAAAAGAAAAAAAAGAGAGAAGGGGCAATGTTACTATCCTTTTTCCATACTTGTGCTTCAAAGTAGCACCATGATCTTCATGATAGAGAGTCTCCTATGTTGTCACTTTCATATACTAGTGGGAATTTTTCATTATAGAACTTGGCTTCTATATTCCAACGATGGGCTTCCTCAAATTGCCCTAGGTCTTCGTGAGCAAGCGAGTTGGGTGCACACCCACTTAGTTTTCTTTTTGAGCTTTCATACACTTATAGCTCTAGTGCATCCATTGCATGGCAATCCCTACTCACTCACATTTATATCTATTTATGGGCATCTCCATAGCCCGTTGATACGCCTAGTTGATGTGAGACTATCTCCCTCTTTTTGTCTTCTCCACAACAACCTTCTATTCCACCTATAGTGCTATGTCCATGGCTCACGCTCATGTATTAGGTGAAAGTTGAAAAGGTTTGAGAACATCCAAAGTATGAAACAATTGCTTGGCTTGTCATCGGGGTTGTGCATGATTTGAATATTTTGTGTGATGAATATGGAGCATAGCCATACTATATGATTTTGTAGGGATAACTTTCTTTGGACATGTTATTTTGAGAAGACATGATTGCCTTATTAGTATGCTTGAAGTATCATTGTTTTTATGTCAATATTAAACTTTTGTTTTGAATCTTATGGATCTGAATATTTTTGCCACAATAGAGAAGATTACATTGATAAATATGCTAGGTAGCATTCCACATCAAAAATTCTATTTTAATCATTTACCTACTCGAGGACGAGCAGGAATTAAGCATGGGGATGCTTGATACGTCTCCAATGTATCTATAATTTTTTATTGTTCCATGCTATTATATTATCCATCTTGGATGTTTTATATGCATTTATATGCTATTTTATATTATTTTTGGGACTAACCTGTTAACCTAGAGCCAGTGCCATTTTATGTTTTTTCCTTGTTTTTGAGTTTCACAGAAAAGGAATACCAAACGAAGTCCAAATGAGCTGAAATTTTACGGTGATTTTTTATGGACAAGAAGAAGCCCCCGAAGCAAAAGAGTTGGGCCAGAAGAGCCACGAGGCCTCCACAAGGGTGGAGGGGCCCCCCCTAGTGTGCGCCCTTTGGTCTTGTGGGCTCCTCGTGGACCCCCTGACTTGTTCTTGACGCCAAAAATTCCTATAAATATAGAAACCCCCAGAAATAACCCTAGATCGGGAGTGCCGCCGCCGCTAGCCTCTGTATCCATGAAAACCCAATCGGGACCCTGTTCCGGCACCCTGCCGGAGGGGGAAATCATCACCGGTGGCCATCTTCATCATCCCGGTGCTCTCCATGACGAGGAGGGAGTAGTTCACCCTCGGGGCTGAGGGTATGTACCAGTAGCTATGTGTTTGATCTCTCTCTCTCTCTCTCGTGTTCTTGATTTGGCACGATCTTGATGTACCACGAGCTTTGCTATTATAGTTGGATCTTATGATGTTTCTCCCCCTCTACCTTCTTGTAATGGATTGAGTTTTCCCTTTGAAGTTATCTTATCAGATTGAGTCTTTAAGGATTTGAGAACACTTGATGTATGTCTTGCATGTGCTTATCTGTGGTCACAATGGGATATTCACGTGATCCACTTGATGTATGTTTTGGTGATCAACTTGCGGGTTCTGTGACCTTGTGAACTTATGTATAGGGGTTGGCACACATTTTCGTCTTGACTCTCTGGTAGAAACTTTGGGGCACTCTTTGAAGTTCTTTGTGTTGGTTTGAATAGATGAATCTGAGATTGTGTGATGCATATCGTATAATCAAACCCGTAGATACTTGTGGTGACATTGGAGTATCTAGGTGACATTAGGGTTTTGGTTGATGTGTGTCTTAAGGTGTTATTTTAGTACGAACTCTAGGGCTGTTTGTGACACTTATAGGAATAGCCCAATAGATCGATCAGAAAGAATAACTTTGAGGTGGTTTCGTACCCTACAATAATCTCTTCGTTTGTTCTCCGCTATTAGTGAATTTGGAGTGACTCTTTGTTGCATGTTGAGGGATTGTTATATGATCTAATTATGTTATAATTGTTGAGAGAACTTGCACTAGTGAAAGTATGAACCCTAGGCCTTGTTTCGAAGCATTGCAATACCGTTTTCGCTCACTTTTGTTACTAGTTACCTTGCTGTTTTTATATTTTCAGATTACAAAAACCTATATCTACCATCCATATTGCACTTGTATCACCATCTCTTCGCCGAACTAGTGCACCTATACAATTTATCATTCTATTGGGTGTGTTGGGGACACAAGAGACTCTTTGTTATTTGGTTGCAGGGTTGTTTGAGAGAGGCCATCTTCATCCTACGCCTCCCACGGATTGATAAACCTTAGGTCATCCACTTGAGGGAAATTTGCTACTGTCCTACAAAACTCTGCACTTGGAGGCCCAACACGAGTCTACAAGAAGAAGGTTGCGTAGTAGACATCACCGTGGCCTGAGCTTGAAACACCCACGCCCTTGCACCGCATCACGCTCCTGGTACCTTTAGGAGGCCGCCTAGCCCCTCTACTCGCTCGCCTGCTTCCTCTAGCGCCATGCCTTGCAGTCAGTAGCTCCGGCCACCGCCTTCGTCGTTCTTGCTGCCGCTACAGGCCGCCCCGCGACCCACCGCTCACACCAACCGACGCGCTGATCACAACGGTGCCACGCGCGCATACAGCTGCTGCCAGAAACGGCCAGCCGGCGATCGCCATTCCGGATAGTGCCAGAGGTTAGCCGATGGTTAACCCCACTGTCAACACTAATTAACCACGCCCACAGTAGCATACAGTCGGGCCCCACACTGGACAAAGCTGCAGTTAACGCGGGATTAAACCCCGGTTAGGCACTGTGCCACTGACATGTGGACCCCACACGTCAGGTTTGGCCCCTGTTGATCTACTGACACAGTTGTGATGCAGGGGTGATGTCAAATTATCTTTTCTGGTTTTTTCTCAATTCTAAAATGATTTTGGAAATTCCAGAAATTATCACAAACTTCAAAAATGCATAGAAATTCAACCGTAACTCCAAATGAATTTATTTATATATGAAAAATTATCAAAAAAATATGAATAATCTGGTTATGGCATTTTCATGAATGTTTGAACAACATATACTCACTGAATTTTACAACTCATTAAATGGCATTTAAAATGCTTTATATGAACCTTGTATTTGAGCCTCTGCTTCAAATGAGCTTGATTCAATCTTTCTATTAGTTGCATTAGCTCAAATCACATCATATTTCCATGTCATGATCATGCATCACATTGTTGCATTGCATTGATTGTGTTCCCTCTCTGTTGCCGGTGTTGTTCCCTATCGGTAGAAGACGGTTCCGATGTTGTGATCTTTGACATTGATGAAGAGCATTACTATCTTCAGAAGTGTCAGGCAAGCAAACCCCCTTGATCACTCAGATACAATCCCACTCTCTTGCTCTTGCTCTCTTTTACTGCATTAGGACAACAACGATTCAACTGTTACATGTTGCGGTAGTTGAACCCATTCCTCTTTGCCAAAGTAAATAGTTGAAACCCACTAGCATGAGTAGAAGTTGTTTCAGCCATGATGTGCCTGCTCATTCATGCTTGCTTGCTATGCCTGCTATGGTTAGAGTTGTGTTAGGTCTAATTCATCTGGCATGGATTGGAATGGTGGTGAACATGTCCTACTGTTGAGAGCTAAGTGTGTGAACACGATTTGGTAGAGGTAGCGATGAGAGGCCATGTAGGAGTACATCGTGGGTTGTCTCATTGAGACCGTACTTATGAACTGAGTTCCGTGTTTGTGATCCAAGACAATTACTACCACACCTTGGGCTCCGGGCAATCCAAGCTCTCTCGACTTATTAATCGCCTTGATCTCTATCCAAGAGTTGCAACTAGTTTCTGGTGTTTGTAGGATATGTGTTGGAGGTCATGCGTAGCACTGACCCTAGGGTGGGCTATGATGCGGTAGATACACTGTGGCATGGTGTACCGAGGCACCTGATACGTCTCCAACGTATCTATAATTTTTTATTGTTCCATGCTGTTATATTATCATTATTGGATGTTTTACCTTCATTTTATAGCAACTTTATATCATTTTTGGGACTAACCTATTGACATAGTGCCCAGTGCCAGTTGCTGTTTTTTGCTTGTTTTTTACTTCGCAGAATATCCATATCAAACGGAGTCCAAACACAGCGAAACTTTTTAGAGATTTTTTCAGCCCAGAAGACAACTTGGGAGCCAAGGAAGTGCACAAGGGGAGTGATGTGGCTTGAACTACGTCGGTATTTCCCCAAAGAGGAAGGGATGATGTAGCACAGCTACGGTAGGTATTTCCCTCAGTGATGAGACCAAGGTTATCGAACTAGTAGGAGAACCAAGCAACACTACGTAAACGGTACCTGCACACAAAGAACAAATACTTGCAACCTGACGTGTTAAAGGGGTTGTCAATCCCTTTTGGGTAACGGTGCCAGAAATTAGCTAGTTGACGGGAGACTAAATGTAATAGATTGGATAAAAAGATATCGATAAAATGCGAATAAAATAAAGTGCAGCAAGGTATTTTTGGGTTTTTGGAAATATAGATCTAAAAATAAAAGATGCAAATACATAAAAAGGCAAATAGCAATATAGATCTAAAAGTATATGATGGGAAAATAGACCCGGGGGCCGTAGATTTCACTAGTGGCTTCCCTCGAGAAAAATAGCATACGGTGGGTAAACAAATTACCGTTGGGCAATTGATAGAACTTCAAATAATTATGACGATATCCAGGCAATGATCATTATATAGGCATCACGTCCAAGATTAGTAGACCGACTCCTGCCTGCATCTACTACTATTACTCCACACATCGACCGCTATCCAGCATGCATCTAGTGTATTAAGTTCATGGAGAAACGGAATAATGCAATCAGAACGATGACATGATGTAGCCAAGATCTATTCATGTAGGAATAGACCCCATCTTGTTATCCTTAATAGCAACGATACATACGTGTCATTTCCCCTTCTGTCACTGGGATTGAGCATCGTAAGATCCAACCCATCACAAAGCACCTCTTCCCATGGCAAGAAAAATCGATCTAGTCGGCCTAACTAAACCAAAGATTCAAAGAAGAAATACGAGGCTATAAGTAATCATGCATATAAGAGATCAAAAGACTCAAATAACTTTGATGGATAAAAACATAGATCTGATCATAAACTCAAAGTTCATTGGATCCCAACAAACACACCGTAAAAAGAGTTACATCAAATAGATCTCCAAGAGACCATTGTATTGAGAATCAAAAGAGAGAGAGGAAGCCATCTAGCAACTAACTACGAACCCGTAGGTCTACAATGAACTACTCACGCATCATCGGAGAGGCAACAAGGAGGATTGAGGCGGAGCTTCAGAAACTCTGATTGTCTTCGCGTGTTATTAAATGAGCCTATCGGATTTGGGTATTTGATCTGAGTGGGTCGACGTGCCCTATACGCACTACTACCACGCGGGATAATGGTTTATGGGGCCCTCTATGTCGTACGTTTCTCCCGAAAGCTCTTCAGACGTCACGGTTCACCGTGCGGGCTGATCGCCGGGAATGGGCTGGATACTTCACTGACGAGTTCAGTATCGCGCCTGCACCCCGGCTAGCCACGCAACGCGCAGGGTGCCCAGGGCGATGGCCCAGACCTCTGGGTGCATAGGTTAGTCCGGCATGCTGACCTCTCTGCTGAGCCTAGGTAGGGCGTTGCTTCGTGTTGATCTTCCGAGGCCGGGCATTTCCCAGCAAGTGTGTCTGGCCAGAGGTGATCGAGCGTGTTGGGTAACAGTAGTGCACCCCTGTAGGGAAGAAAACATCTATCGATAGCCGGTCCTATGGTAAAGGACGCTCAGTTTGGTATCCCGATCTATTACTTGAACTGAATACTTGTTTAATTAATTGAAGCTCTGGGGTCACTTTCTCGCAGGGAGTCGAGGAAGGATCTCTAGGCTTTGCCTCAACATGCATGCTTAATAAAATGCTTTTCTGTACTCTTCTAATTGCTGCAAGATGGTGGCTTCATGAAGATGCTAGTCTTCGATAGGACTAGGTCTTGTCTCTATTCTGGCATTTCTACAGCCCAGTCCACATATACAGCCTTTCTTTGATAATGTTGCATATGTAGTATAGATCCTTACTTGTTAAGTACTTTGGATGAGTACTCACGGTTGCTTTGCTACCTCTTTTCCCCCATACCCCTTTGATGATACATCAGACGATGGAGCTCAGGAGCCAGATGTTCCCGTAGGAGCTTACTACCAGGAGGGTCCGGACGGCACGTATTACTGGATCGAGCCAGCCGACCAGGAGTAGGATTGGAGGTCCTAGGCAGGAGGCCTTCGCCTTTCGATCTAGAGTCGTTGTTTGTGCTAGCCTTCTTAACGCAAACCTTGGCTAACTATGCCTGTACCTAGATATTATTTGTATGACTGACTTATGTATTCGGATCCTCGTGATCCATGGTCTGTAATATTGTGGATCTCTGTTTATTTGTGTTAGAGTTGTGTTTTGATATCTTCCCGTGAGTCCCTATGCTTGATCGTGCATGTTTGCGTGTATGATTAGTGCACGATTGAGTTGGGGGCGTCACAAGTTGGTATCAGAGCCGACTGCCTGTAGGAAGCCCCCTTCCAATTCCTTGGTCGAAGTTGAGTCTAGGCATCGAAAAACTAATTTACTAACTTGGTTGTGTGGCTTACGGGCCCATGTTGCCAACTAGGTGGTATTAGGATCTTTTATTCCTCGCCTATACTCTGGGACTCTGATCTCTCTTCTATTCGGGTTAAATGAATTTACTAATGCCGACACTTAGGGTCTCGTAAATCATGTCTACCCGGAGAGCTGGATATCTGTGCTTACTTCCTTACCATCGATCTGATTAGTCTGATAATCATTTTCCTTTCCATTGTTTTGTTTAACCTTTCTCTCCGAGTTATACTATACTTCTCATTGTCATTTGACAATCCTGAATTTCCTCTGTTTCAGATGGATCGTTTATTTCCACCATGTCCTACGATGCAGCTTGTGCTTCGCACTTGGGCTCGTGATGCCCCTGGTTTTCCAGCTGTCCTGATTGCCCTCCTGACCAGACTGGGCTACCACTGGTACCCCGAGTACATGGTCTACGAGGATTACCGCGAGTTCAACCAGGAGCAGTACCATGCTGATGTTCGTATCTATGATCAGCATGATGACTCATACACTGAGATGCACCTTTTCCACGGTATCGGCGTGACGATTGAGATGGCAGTCCATGATGCCGCCTACTCTGCTGTCGCACGTCTCCGAGGAGAGTTCAGCAGTATCTTGGATGCCTCTGAGTTCCGATACATTCCGTATGCCCCTACTGGAGATGCTACTGGATACTACATAGCTATTTGTGCCCCGTACGAGCGTCGTCGCTACAACCTGCGTGTTCTGATTCAGTGCACTCAGGCTCTGGATCGCACTATTCGGGCTCTTGCTGTCGAGTTGGCTGCCACTCGAGCATGTCTCTACGATGCAATGACACAGTTGCTACCAGCTGTTCGTGCAGGGATACATCCGAAGCACATCCTTTACCCACGCAGGACTCAGATGTATGCTAGTATTGACTGGCCTGCTGTTGGAGGTCACACACCTGCACGTGGACCTCTTCTTTCAGCTCGAGACCGGGTTCTGCATCAGAGTGCACATGGAGCGCAGGATTTTCCTGCGACGGCCATTTGTCGTCCGCACTTGCAGTTACCCCATTTCAGTGGTTTTCCCCGACGTTGATGTAGCCTTTGCAATGTCTCGTTGTGTACTTCGTTACCGCGTGCCTGCGCGCTGCCTAGCATGTCTAGTTTTTAAATTTGCGCTGTTATGTTGTCCGCATGTACCCGACTCTGTGTATGGATCTGTATGTCTCCATTGACTACTGTTAAGTATCTATTACACTGCTTAATTATTGTTGTGTTACATCATGCTTGTCGCTAAACACTCGCAATGGCTTTTACTAAACTACCCCAGTTGAAACTTAGCAGGATGGTTAGACCAGGTGGTCGTGGTCGTGGCCCTGAACACCCACCACCGCCAGATTATATGGCAGCTATGATGCAACAATTCGAGCTCAACCGCCAGTTCATGACTGGGATTATGGCTTAGTTTCCGCATCAAAACAACTAGAACCAGAACCCTGCTGCAATAACTCTGTCGAAATTTGTGCATCTTAACCCCACTCAGTTCTGCAACTCTGACAAGCCACAGGATGCTGATGACTGGATTCGCGACATCACTCATGAAATGGAGTCTGCAAATGTCTCCCCTGCCAACTTTGTCACCTTCGCATCCTTTTTCCTAAAGGGTCCCGCTGCTCAATGGTGGGACACACACAAGCGTACACTGCCTGCTGGAACAGTCGTTACCTGGCCTGAGTTCTAGGCTACTTTTCGTGCCCGTTATATTCCTCAGGGAATCATGGACCGGATGAAAACCCAGTTCCACAACCTTACCCAGGGCATCAAGACTGTCGAAGCCTACCAGCGGGAATTCCTTGACCTGTCCTGCTATGCTGAAGAAGACATCACCACGGATGCCCGTAGATAAGAGAAATTTCGTAATGGACTCCACCCAGACATCGAGCTTGCACTTGCTGCTCAAGACTTCAACGACTTTGCTACTCTTGTGAACAAGGCTATTCTGGTTGAGACCGCTCAGATGACGCATAAGGACTCGCAGAAGCGCTATCGTGATGCTGGCTCATCTTCGGGCTCAGCACAGAAGCGTCGAGTTTGGATTCCCAACAATGTGTTCCGTTCAGCTGCCCCTGCGCCAAAGAACAACTATGCTGCACCACATCAGCCTCCTCCACCACCGAGGTAGCCAAGAGCTCAAGCTGCTCTACCCAATGCTCCTCTTCGTCCTGAAGATGGTATGTGCTTCAAGTGTCGCAAACCAGGTCACCTTGCTAAAGACTGCTGCCAGACTCAGAATTAGTTGGCTTTCCCTCGTACTGGCCATGGCAATGGTCGTGGCAACAATCAGGCCCGCAACTATAATACTGGGTCTGCTGCTCATGGTCGTGGACATGCTTACAACATTGATATTGAAGAAGTCCAGGATCAACCTGCTACTGTGATGGGTACCCTTCTCGTTAACTCAGTACCCACTTCTGTATTATTTGATTCAGGAGCATCGCATTCATTCATGGCAGAAGCATTTGCATTATAGCATGACATTGCATTTCGAAAGATGAACCTCCCAGTAGTTATCCGCACCCCTGGAGGCCAGTGTCAAACCACTATGATGGCACACAATGTCCCCGTTGAAATTAAAGGATTGGAATTCCTTGTTTCTCCCATTATCCTGAAGTCTTCCACCATAGACCACATCCTCAAAATGGATAGGTTGAAAGCTCATATAGCTTCGATCAATTGTGCCACAAAAGTCGTCCAACTTCTTCATCCCTCCGACGAGATAGTGAAC
The DNA here is from genome assembly GCA_011799875.1 of Thinopyrum elongatum. Classification (NCBI taxonomy): domain Eukaryota; kingdom Viridiplantae; phylum Streptophyta; class Magnoliopsida; order Poales; family Poaceae; genus Thinopyrum; species Thinopyrum elongatum. Next base: position 571,093,014 of record CM022299.1, read on the forward strand.
TATACCGCCCGCATTACATGGAATGCTGAAGCTCAGATGTATGCTCTGAATGCTTTGAACGCCTCACCTCTGCAGGGAATCGAGAACGTTCCTATCGTTCGAGATTTTCTGGACGTCTTTCCGGAAGAACTTCCAGGAATACACTTGATTAGACCTGTCGAGTTTGTCATTGACTTGAAGCCTGGCACTACCCCTATTGCGAAGCGTCCTTATAAGATGCCGCCGCATGAACTCCTTGAACTTAAGGAAGAAATTGACAAGTCACTTAAGAAAGGTTTCATCCGCCCCAGTTCCTCTGCTTGGGGAGCACCTTCACTCTTCATTAAGAAGAAGGATGGAACTAACCGATTGGTTCAGGATTACCGTCCCATTAACCAAGCCACAATCCAGAATAAATACCCACTGCCCCAGATCAATGATCTTTATGATCAACTTGCTGGATCATCGGTGTTTTCTAAACTCGACATGAGGTTGGGTTATCATCAGATCCGTGTTCGCGAAGAGGATATTCCGAAGACTGCCTTTGTTACTCAATATGGCTCTTATGAGTACACTGTCATGTCATTTGGCTTAAAAAATGCTCCAGCAACCTTCTCCCAGTTGATGAACTATATCTTCATGGATTACCTCGACAAATTCATCGTGGTTTATTTGGATGATATCCTTATATATTCCAAGAATGAAGAAGAACATGCTGAACATCTTTGGCTTGTATTGGAGAAGCTTTGAGAGCACCAGTTATACGCCAAGTACTCTAAGTGTGAATTCTGGTTATCTGAAGTGACCTACCTTTGTCATGTGATTTCCAAGAATGGCATTGCTGTTAACCCGAGCGAGTGCAGGCTATTCTTGACTAGACTCCATCGAAGAATGTCAAGCAAGTCAGAAGTTTTCTCGGACTCGCTAGTTATTGCCGTCGATTCGTTGAGAACTTTTCCAAGATTGCAAAGCCACTGACTGACCTGCTCCACAAAGGTGTTAAATTTGAGTGGACAGAAAAATGTCAAGAAAGCTTTCAGACGCTAAAAGATAAGTTGACATCTGCCCCAGTGCTAGCACCCCCGGATTCCCAAAAGGATTTCATGATATACTGTGATGCATCTCGTCAAGGATTAGGTTGTGTCCTAATGCAAGAGCGTAAAGTGATTGCTTATGGCTCTCGACAATTGCATCCTCACGAAGAAAATTATCCAGTGCATGATCTCGAACTTTCTGTGGTTATTTATGCTCTGAAGCTATGGCGACATTACCTTCTCGGCAACCATTGCGAGATATACACGGATCATCAGAGTTTGAAGTGTCTATATACTCAACCAGATCTGAACCTTCGTCAGCAAAGATGGCTCGAGACAATTGCCGATTATGATATGAATATCTCATATACCCCTGGCAAGGCTAATGTAATGGCCGATGCTTTGAGTCGCAAGGTTTATTGCAACAATTTTATGGTTCAGGAAGCACAACCTATTCTCTATGAAGAGCTTCACAAATTGAACCTCCATATTGTTCCACAGGGTTATCTCAATACCCTAGTTGTTGAACCAGATCTTGAGCACAGCATTAAGACTATACAAAGGTATGACTCTGAAGTTGAAAGGATTAAGCGATACCTCGAAAGAGGAAAGCCGTCGGAATTCCATCTTGATAATGATGGGGTCCTATTCTTCCAATGCCGTCTCTTCGTACCCAAATTCAAGGATGAGAGAGAACACGTTATGAAAGAAGCACATGACACTCCTCTGTCAATTCATCCTGGTAGCACAAAGATGTACCATGACATTTGTCAGAGATACTGGTGGCCTAATATGAAGCGAGACATTGCTCGTTATGTTTCTGAGTGTGACGTTTGCCGCCGCATTAAAGCAGAACATCAAAGGCCTGCTGGAACTCTGCAACCCCTTGATATTCCTGAATGGAAATGGGACAAGGTCCAAATGGATTTCATTACTGGTTTTCCCAGATCTCAGAAGGGTCATGATGCTATCTTTGTCGTCATTGACCGATTCTCAAAGGTTGCTCACTTTCTGCCAGTCAAGGAGACAATCACTGCTAGTCAGTTAGCAGACTTGTATGTTTCCCGAATTGTGTCACTCCACAGTGTTTCGTTGGAGATCAGTTCGGATCATCGCAGCCTCTTTACCTCCAGATTCTGGCAAAGTTTCCAAGAAGCTATGGGAACTCATCTGTCCTTCAACACCGCTTTTCACCCTCAGTCACAGGGTCAAGTCGAACGAGTTAATCAAGTGCTCGAAGATATGCTTCGAGCTTGCGTCATCTCCTTCGGTAAGAAGTGGGAAGAATCTCTCCCATATGCCGAATTCTCTTACAACAATAGCTATCAAGCTAGTCTAAAGATGGCACCGTTTGAAGTTCTTTACGGACGTAAGTGTCGAACCCCTCTGAATTGGTCGGAAACTGGGGAACGCTCACTCATCGGACCGGACATTATCCAACAAGCTGAAGAAAAAGTCCGCATCGTCCGTGAACATCTGAAAACTGCTCAGTCTCGTCAGAAGAGCAACTATGACCGAAAGCACAAGGAAATGGTCTATCAGCCTGGCAAGCAAGCTTACCTTCGCGTCACCCCATTGAAAGGTACTCATCGATTCAGAATCAAGGGCAAGTTAGCTCCTCGCTACATTGGCCCGTTCCGTATTCTTGCCCGTCGAGGAGAAGTGGCATATCAATTGCAATTGCCGCCAACTCTTTCTCAAGTGCATGATGTCTTTCATGTATCCCAACTTCGTCGCTGCTTCAAGGATCCTATTCGAGCTATGGATCATGAAATGCTTGAATTGCGGGAATATCTGTCTTATCCAGAATATCCCGTCCGCATTCTTGCTCAAGCTGAACGTCGAACTCATCAGAAGTCAATCAGATTCCTTAAAGTTCGGTGGTCGAATCATTCTGAAGATGAAGCCACTTGGGAACGCGAGGATCGTCTTCATGAAGAATACCCCGCTTTCTTTCAATCTTCCTCTTAATTCTCGGGATGAGAATTCTTGTTAGATGAGGAGAATTGTAACACCCCATGTAATTAGCCACAGTGATCACCCTTAGTTAATGCCATCTCAGCAAGTTTAACAGTGCCTAGTCATCATTTGCATCACATTGCATTTCAAACTCCTAATTCATAATTCAAATTAATTTAAAGTGGAAATAAAAGTTGCTCCAAATTGAAAACTAAATTGTTCATCATGTTGCAAATAATCTAGAGGCATTTTTAAAATTAACAGCAACAATGTTTAGAATATTTAAATGACCCTAACATCCTAAAACAGCAGCAAAACAAAAGTATTTAATCCATTTATAATTAAATAAAATCCAAATGAAATGATATGAACTCAAAACCTTTTTATAACAGTGCTAGATATTTCACTGTAAGTTTTGAGCTAAGTCCCACATTTGTAAAAGTCATCTAGTGGCCAAACTATTTGCAAAACAGCAAAGGAAAATAGAACACGAAACAGAAAATAGAAAAGGAAAGAATAGAGGCCTTGCTACTGTGCACTTTAGCCCAGTGCTACAGCACAGGCCCGGCCCACCACGCACCTCCTTCCACCTCGCACTGCTCACCCCCCCCCCCCCCCCCCCGCTCGCTGTCAAACACCCCCCGCGCGCACGCCCGCATCCAGGCCCCCCTCTCTCCCTGCTCGACAACGCGCCCGCGCCCGCGCCGTGGATAAGAGCCTTCCCCCGCGCCCCTCTGGCGAACCCTAGCGCCACAACTCCCCTCCCCTCACCTCCTTCTTCCTCACCCGACGCCGCCATGGACGGCCACGGCTGAGCTGCGCGGCCACCGTCTTTCGTTCGCCCCGCCGACGCGCCCTACAGCTCCACCTCATTCGTCTGTTTCGACTACACCTCATCATCGAGCTCGGGAACGACCGCACGCTCGGGATCGACCTCGCCTCTCCTTCTCGGTCACCGGCGCCCGCCGTTGTCTCCGTCGACTTCTGCTGCTCCTAAGCTCACACGGGCCTTTCTTGGCTGCTCGGTGAGCTCCTCCCTCCCTCCATTACTTCTTTTCACGGCCGCATTTGTCCCTAGCCCGCTCGCCGCCATTGCCGTACCTCTGCCTCCGCCGGCGTGCTCGTCGCCGTGCCATCGCTACCCGTCAAGCTCAAGCAAGCTCGGGATCGTGCTCAGCACGTTCGTGCGGACCCATTGCACCCCTCCCCATGCTCTGTCAAGCACCATAGCGCCGTCGCCTCGCTCGTGCCCGATACGCGCCGCCGCGTAGCTTGTCGCCGGTGCCATTCCGGCGACCATTGGGCCCCGTGCCGCTGCCCATTTTGCTCGCCGCAGCCCGTAGAGCATCCCTAGCGCTTTGCCTCGCCCGTTTGCTCGCCGTAGCAACTGACCCGAGCACCACCCGAAGCACCTCGCCGCCGGCGAGCTTGTAGCGCTCAGTTCCGGCCACCGCAGCCCCTCGCACCACCGCCATTCGATGCGGCGTCATCCCGCCATTCGAATGCATCCAACCATGCTCCTTCCTGTGCCCAGTGGACAAATCCCGACCGCCTCCCGTGCCGCTGGAGAGGTCGACGGCGTCGCTCTGGCCGCCGCGCTGACCTAGCGCCGATGGGCCCCGCCTCTGTGCCACTGACTGCAGGCCCTGCGGGCCCCCGTTGACCCAATCAACGCTGATGTGGCCACCCCCCCTGTGTCACTGACATGTGGGTCCCACCCATTTAAACGAATTTAAGTAAATAAATAATCAGTTAATTAGCTAATTAAGTCACTAAACACCCACTGACTGCTGGGCCCCACTCTCTAATTAGGTTAGTTATGTTAAATTAACTCTGTTTAGTTAGCTCAGTCAATGACATGTGGGTCCCAGTGGGACCCACCTGTCAGGTTTGACTCCGGTCAGCCCCTGTTGACCTGCTGACGTCACTCTGACGTCATGCTTGCGTCTTCTCACACTGTTCTGGATAATTCGTATTTAAGTAATTAAATAAATTACAGAAAATGATTAAAACTTTAGAAAATCATATAAAATAATCTGTAACTCGGATGAAAATACTTTGTACATGAAAGTTGCTCAGAATTTCGAGACGAATCCAAATACGCCCTTTGAATTGCTGTCAGATGCCCCTAGCTACCTGAACATGGAACTTTTAGACTGATTTCGATAAGTGAATAGTGCTCAACTTTAATAAAATAAATCCGAATAAATTCCAAATTTAACTAAATCATTTAGTTAGGCAGTAGAACACCTCTGCATATCATTTAGACATGTCATGCATATGTTTGCATTTTTGCTGTGAATTTATTGTTTCTTTCCCCCTCCTTCTCTCTCGATAGACGCCGAGACCGACGCCGACGCAGCAGAGTACGACTACGCTCCGGGCGAGCAGCCTTCCGACGCCCCCTCCTCCTTGCCAGAGCAACCAGGCAAGCCCCCCCCCCTTGAGCATCCCGATATCGCCCATTCAACTTTCTCCTGCTTGCATTAGATTTTGCTACTCTTACTATTTGCTCCTATTGTGATGCATAGCCTGCTTTTGTAACCTGCTTATTGTTACCTTACCTACCTTTTTCAACTATTTAGTATAGGTTGGTAATGAACCATCAGTGACCCCCATCAATTTAACCATGTTGCCTCTGCTTCATCATCGACTACTCGATCAACGTGATCGACGACCAGAGACCGACACATCACCTCGCCCCCCCTTAGTTGTATGACTCTGCATAGTTACTATCGAGTGCCGAGGGTGATACCTCGTAACGCACTCCTGATGAATACTCTGCAGTGTAGCTGTTCGATCGTGGTCATCGAGGGTGATTCCTCCTTCACCACTTCCGATACAACTCTGTCGTGCAACCCCCTCAAGTGTGAACCTCGAGGGTGATGCCTCCTACGTTCACCTTGATGTTGTGACCACACGGATACTTTGACCTTTGTCACAGGCGGGTCGACCCCAAGGGGTACCCGCAAAGAAACTCTAATTGTCTTCGTGTGTTATTAAATGAGCCTATCGGATTTGGGTATTTGATTTGAGTGGGTCGACGTGCCCTATACGCGCTACCACCACGCGGGATAATGGTTTATGGGGCCCTCTACATCGTACGTTTCTCTTGAAAGCTCTTCAGACGTCACGGTTCACCGTGCGGGCTGATCGCCGGGAATGGCTTGGATACTTCACTGACGAGTTCAGTGTCGCACCTGCACCCCGGCTAGCCACGCAACGCACAGGGTGCCCAGGGCGATGGCCCAAGACCTCTGGGTGCATAGGTAAGTCCGGTGTGCTGACCTCTCTGCTGAGCCTAGGTAGGGCGCTGCTTCGTGTTGATCTCCCGAGGCCGGGCATTACCCAGCAAGTGTGTCCGGCCAGAGGTGATCGAGCGTGTTGGGTAACAGTAGTGCACCCCTGCAGGAAAGAAAACATCTATCGATAGCCGGTCCTACGGTAAAGGACGCTCAGTTTGGTATCCCGATCTATTACTTGAATTGAATACTTGGTTAATTAATTGAAGCTCTGGGGTCGCTTTCTCGCAGGGAGTCGAGGAAGGATCTCTAGGCTTTGCCTCAACATGCTTGCTTAATAAAATGCTTTTCTATACTCTTCTAATTGCTGCAAGATGGTGGCTTCGTGAAGATGCTAGTCTTCGATAGGACTAGGTCTTCTCTCTATTCTGGCATTTCTGCAGCCCAGTCCACATATACAGCCTTTCTTTGATAATGTTGCATATGTAGTATAGATCCTTGCTTGCTGAGTACTTTGGATGGGTACTCACAGTTGCTTTGCTACATCTTTTCCCCCATACCCCTTTGATGATACATCAGATGATGGAGCTCAGGAGCCAGATGTCCCCGTAGGAGCTTACTACCAGGAGGGTCCAGACGGCACGTACTACTGGATCGAGCCAGCCGACCAGGAGTAGGATTGGAGGTCCCAGGCAGGAGGCCTTCGCCTTTCGATCTAGAGTCGTTGTTTGTGCTAGCCTTCTTAAGGCAAACCTTGGCTAACTATGTCTGTACCCAGATATTATTTGTATGATTGACTTATGTATTCGGATCCTCGTGATCCCTGGTCTGTAATATTGTGTATCTCCGTTTATTTGTGTTAGAGTTGTGTTGTGATATCTTCCCGTGAGTCCCTGTGCTTGATCGTGCATGTTTGCGTGTATGATTAGTGCATGATTGTGTCGGGGGCGTCATAATGATGAACCCCTCTGTGATGGTGTCTAGATTGGATCTGTGGTTTCTGGAACTTGCGGCGGCTAGAATTGTATTTCGTCGACTCCCCCTAGGGTTTCTGGAATATTGGGGTATTTATAGAGCAAAGAGGCGAGCAAAGAGGCGGTGCGGGAGGCCACCGAGGTGGGCACAACCCACCAGGGCGCGCCTGGGCCCCCAGGCGCACCCAGGTGGGTTGTGCCCCCCTCGGGGCACCCATCTGGTACTTCCTTGGCCTAACTTGTGTCTTCTGGTCCAGAAAAAATTACCAAAAAGTTTTGGTGCGTTTGGACTCCGTTTGGTATTGATTTTCTGCGAAGTAAAAAACAAGCAAAAAACAACAACTGGCACTGGGCACTATGTCAATAGATTAGTCCCAAAAAATGATATAAAGTTGCTATAAAATGATTGTAAAACATCCAAGATTGATAATATAACAGCATGGAGCAACCAAAAATTATAGATACGTTGGAGACGTATCAAGGAGGCCCGTGGGGCCCACCGCCCACCTGTGCGTGCCAGAGGCCCCTGGCCCGCCCTAATGGGTGGTGGGGCCCACGGAGGTCTCCTCCACCACCTCTCAGCTCTATAAAAACCCAGATATTCTAGAAACCCTGGGGAGTCATCGAAACACAATTCCAGCCGCCACAAGTTCCTAAACCACGAGATCCAATCTAGAGCCCTATTCTGGAGGGGTTCATCATCCTCATTGGTGCTCCTTCGATGATGCGTGAGTAGTTCATCATAGACCTACGGGTCCGTAGGCAGTAGCTAGATGGCTTCTTCTCTCTTTTTGATTCTCAATACAATGTTCTCCTCGATGCTCCTGGAGATCTATTTGATGTAATGACTTTTTGCGGTGTGTTTGTTGGGATCCGATGAAGTGCGAGTTTATGATCAGATCTATCTATGAGTATTATTTGAGTTTTCTTTGATTTATTATATGCATGATTGTTATAGCCTCGTATTTCTTCTCTGAAACTTTGGTTTGGTTTGGCTAACTAGATTGATTTTTCTTGCAATGGGAAGACGTGCTTTGTGATGGGTTCGATCTTGTGGTGTCCTCACCAAGTGTCAGAAGGGGTAGCGAGGCACACATATATCATTGCTATTAAGGATAAAAAGATGGGGTCTATTCCTACATGAATAGATCTTGTCTACATCATGTCATCATTCTTATAGCATTACTCCGTTTCTCCATGAACTTAATACACTAGATGCATGCTGGATAGCGGTCGATGTGTGGAGTAATAGTAGTAGATGCAGGCAGGAGTCGGTCTATTAATCTTGGAAGTGATGTCTATATACATGATCATCGCCTTGGATATCATCATAATTATTTGCTCTTCTATCAATTGCCCAACAGTAATTTGTTTACCCACCGTATGCTATTTTCTCGAGAGAAGCCACTAGTGAAATCTACGGCCCCGGGTCTATCTTTTATCATATTGTTTTCAGATCTATTATTCCAAAAACCCAAAAATACCTTGCTGCACTTTTTCTTTACTTATTTTATTTTGTGTTTTCACTAGATCTATTTATCCAATCTAATACAATTTTATCTATCTTTTTACCGTGGAGGGATTGACAACCCCTCTTACGCGTTGGGTTGCAAGTATTTGTTCTTTGTGTGCAGGTACCATTTACATAGTGTTGCTTGGTTCTCCTACTGGATTGATAAACTTGGTTTCATAACTGGGGGAAATACTTACCGTAGTTATGCTACATCATCCCTTCCTGTTCGAGGAAATACCAACGAAGATACAAGCAATCAGGAAAGAATTCCTGGCGCCATTGCCGGGGAGACATCATCAACATCTATCTGGTTCCTAATCACAAATCTCATCTCCTTGAAATTTACATTATTTTCCAATTTGCCTCTCATTTTCATCTCCCCACTTCTAAAATGTTTTTACATAAGCACAAAAATATTTGCCTTTTTTCTGTTTGCCTTTTTGCTCGTTTGCTATCTTTGCTTGTGTTACCATGTGCCCTCTATTTGCTTGCCTCTTCGCTTGCTAAAAATCTATTGATATGGATCCTCATCCACTTGCTAATCTTTTTAAGAGATCCAATTTGATGAACCAATTGCTAGTGAATTGAGTTCACTAGATTATCTTTATGAAGTTTTTCTTGAGATTCGTGAATCTGAAAATTGTGATGAAGTGTTAAAAGAAGAAATTTATAAAGTGATTCATGATAGCTCCTTGAATGAAAAGCATGATTGCAATGATGTTATTATAAATTCTATTAATGTCAATTGTGCTAATAATGTGCAAAACCCCAAGCTTGGGGATGATAATTTTTTTATGTCTACTACTTATTGCATTGATCATGATTGGGGTGATAATGTTTCTTATGATCTTGAAAATTTATTTAAGCCTCATGATGAATATGATATTAAGAATAATGTTTGCAATAATATTGAAAGTGGGTTTGGAAGAGCATCAACTTTAGGTAAAAATAATCCCACATATTTGGAGAGTATTCAATCTTACGAAATTTTTAATAGAAGTGGGTTTGGAGAGGTCATGACTTTAGTTGATGTTAATCCCACTATCTTGGAAGATTATAAAACTTTTATGCATATGGATCATGAAGAGAAAATTTTATATGATAGCTATATTGTTGAATTTGATTATGGTCCTACTTGTAACTATTATGAGAGAGGAAAATATCGTTGTAAAAATTTTTATGTTACTAATTTCCCTCTAGTTATGTTGAGATTGCTATTGTTTCTATCTTCTTCCTTGCATATGCTAGTTTTTGCTTGCCTTGATAATTTGCTTTCTTATAAAATGCCTATGCATAGGAAGTATGTTAGACTTAAATGTTTTTGTCACAAGTTTTATGATGCTCTCATTGTGCTTCAAATCTTGTCTCTCATGTGAGCATCATGAAAATTCCAAGCCCATCTTAATGGCTATAACGATAGCGCTCGTTGGGAGGCAACCCAATGAATAAAATAATTTTTTTCTCTTTTTATTTCTGTTTTTGTGTGTTCACACAATTATGAATCTGTTATGATTGTGTTTTTCATGTTTTAATTTGTGTTTGTGCCAAGTTAAGCCTTTGGGATAGCTTTGGGTGATAGTTGATTTGATCCTGTTGAAAAACAGAAACTTTTGCATCCAGTAACAGAATTGTTAAAATTTACTGAAGCAACAAAAAATTCTGAATATTTTTACACAAGATTGATATACAAATTGACTCTGTTGTCCTAAGTTTTCAACATTTTTGGAGTTAAATAAGTATGACTAAAATTCATGTCTTTATAGACTATTCTTTTTTTGACAGATTCTGTTTTCTTTGCATTGTGTGCTTATTTTGATTAATCTATGGATGGTATTGGGGGGTATAAGCCATGGTAAAGTTATAATACAGTAGTTATAATGCAATAAAAAAATATGAATGGGTTTGCAATAGTTCTTAAAGCAAAGATTGGTTTCCTTATACTAACGGATCTCACGAAGGTTTTGTTAAGTTTTGTCTGATTGAAGTTTTCAAGTTTTGGGTGAGATCTCAATGGATGAAGGAATAAGGAGTGAAAAGTGCCTAAGCTTGGGGATGCCCATGTCACCCTACTACTTCCTGAGCTTGCGTTGGTTTTTCCCTAGAAGAGGAAAGGGTGATGCAGCAAAGTAGAGATAAGTATTTCCCTCAGTTTGAGAACCAAGGTATCAATCTAGTAGGAGACAACGCACAAATCACCGAATACCGGCACAAACAATCAAACAACTTGCACCCAATGCGATAAAGGGGTTGTCAATCCCTTCATGGTTACTTGCAAAAGTGACATCTGATAGATCTAGATGAAACTAAATAAAAGATAAAGTAAATATTTTTGGTATATTTGGTTTATAGATCGGAAAGTAAAAGATTGTAAAATAGTAGATCGGAAACTTATATGATGGAAAATAGTAGATCGGAGACTTATATGATCGAAAATAGTAGATCAGAAACTTATATGATGGAAAATAGACCCGGGGCCATAGGTTTCACTAGAGGCTTCTCTCAAGATAGCAAATAATACGGTGGGTGAACAAATTACTTCCGAGCAATTGATAGAAAAGCGCAAAGTTATGACGATATCTAAGGCAATGATCATGAATATAGGCATCACGTCCGTGTCAATTAGACCGAAATGATTCTGCATCTACTACTATTACTCCACACATTGACCAACTCCTGCCTGCATCTAGAGTATTAAGTTCATGAAGAACAGAGTAACGCATTAAGTAAGATGACATGATGTAGAGGAATAAACTCAAACAATATGATGTAAACCCCATCTTTTTATCCTCGATGGCAACAATACAATACGTGCCTTGCTACCCCTACTGTCACTGGGAAAGGACACTGCAAGATTGAACCCAAAGCTAAGCACATCTCCCATTGCAAGAAAAACCAATCTAGTTGGCCAAACCAAACCGATAGTTCGAAGAGAATTACAAAGATATCAAATCATGCATAAAAGAATTCAGAGAAGATTCAAATAATATTCATAGATAATCTGATCATAAATCCACAATTCATCGGATCTCGGCAAACACACCGCAAAAAATTATTACATCGAATAGATCTCCAAGAACATCAAGGAGAACATGGTATTGAGAATCAAAGAGAGAGAAGAAGCCATCTAGCTACTAGCTATGGACCCATAGATCTGAGGTAAACTACTCACGCTTCATCGAAAGGGTAATAGGGTTGATGTAGAAGCCCTCCATGATCGAATCCCCCTTCGGCAGGGTGCCGGAAAAGGTCCCTAGATGGGATCTCACGGGTACAGAAGGTTGCGGCGGTGGAAAAGTGTTTTCGTGGATGCTTCTGGTGGTTTGTGAACATATGTGAATATATAGGCGAAAGAATTAGGTCAGGAGGGTCACGGGGGGCCCACAAGGCAGGGGACGTGCCCTACCCCCCTGGGCGTGCCCTCCACCCTTGTGGCCGCCTCGTGGCTCCTCCGACTTCATCTCCAAGTCTCCTGGGTGTCTTCTGGTCCAAGAAAAATCATCGCGAAGATTTTATTCCGTTTGGACTCCGTTTGGTATTCCTTTTCCGCGAAGCTAAAAAACAAGGAAAAAAACAGAAACTGGCACTGGGCTCTAGGTTAATAGGTTAGTCCCAAAAATAATATAAAATAGCATATTAATGCATATAAAACATCCAAAACAGATAATATAATAGCATGGAACAATCAAAAATTATAGATACGTTGGAGACGTATCAAGCATCCCCAAGCTTAATTCCTGCTCGTCCTCGAGTAGGTGAATGATAAAAACAGAATTTTTGATGTGGAATGCTACCTAACATACTTATCCATGTAATTTTCTTTATTGTGGCATGAATGTTTAGATCCATAAGATTCAAAACAAAAGTTAATATTGACATAAAAACAATAATACTTCAAGCATACTAACAAGGCAATTATGTATTCTCAAAATAACATGGCCAAAGAAAGCTTATCCCTACAAAATCATATAGTCTGGCTATGCTCCATCTTCATCACACAAAATATTCAAATCATGCACAACCCCGATGACAAGCCAAGCAATTGTTTCATAATTTTGATGTTCTCAAACTTTTTTAACTTTCACGCAATACATGAGCGTGAGCCATGGACATAGCACTATAGGTGGAATAGAATATGGTGGTTGTGGAGAAGACAAAAAGAAGGAGATAGTCTCACATCAACTAGACGTATCAACGGGCTATGGAGATGCCCATCAATAGATATCTATGTGAGTGAGTAGGGATTGCCATGTAACGGATGCACTAGAGCTATAAGTTTATGAAAGCTCAAAAAGAAACTAAGTGGGTGTGCATCCAACTCGCTTGCTCACGAAGACCTAGGGCAATTTGAGGAAGCCCATCATTGGAATATACAAGCCAAGTTCTATAATGAAAATTCCCACTAGTATCTGAAAGTGACAACATAGGAGACTCTCTATCATGAAGATCATGGTGCTACTTTGAAGCACAAGTGTGGTAAAAGGATAGTAACATTGTCCCTTCTCTCTTTTCTCTCATTTTTTTTATTTGCGCCTTCACTTTTTTTTGGCCTCTTTTTTTTTATTTTCGTCCGGAGTCTCATCCCGACTTGTGGGGGAATCATAGTCTCCATCATCCTTTCCTCACATGGGACAATGCTCTAATAATGAAGATCATCACACTTTTATTTACTTACAACTCAAAAATTACAACTCGATACTTAGGACAAAATATGACTCTATATGAATGCCTCCGGCGGTGTACCGGGATGTGCAATGAATCAAGAGTGACATGTATGAAAGAATTATGAACGGTGGCTTTGCCACAAATACGATGTCAACTACATGGTCATGCAAAGCAATATGAAAATGATGAAGCGTGTCATAATAAACGAAACGGTGGAAAGTTGCATGGCAATATATCTCGGAATGGCTATGGAAATGCCATAATAGGTAGGTATGGTGGCTATTTTGAGGAAGGTATATGGTGGGTATATGGTACCGGCGAAAGTTGCGTGGCACTAGAGAGGCTAGCAATGGTGGAAGGGTGAGAGTGCGTATAATCCATGGACTCAACATTAGTCATAAAGAACTCACATACTTATTGCAAAAATCTATTAGTTATCGAAACGAAGTACTACGTGCATGCTCCTAGGGTGATAGATTGGTAGGAAAAGACCATCGCTCGTCCCCGACCGCCACTCATAAGGAAGACAATCAATAAATAAATCATGCTCCGACTTCATCACATAACGGTTCACCATACGTGCATGCTACGGGAATCACAAACTTTAACACAAGTATTTCTCAAATTCACAATTACTTACTAGAATGACTCTAATATTACCATCTCTATATCTCAAAACAATCATAAGGAATCAAACTTCTCATAGTATTCAATGCACTTTATATGAAAGTTTTTATTATATCCCTCATGGATGCCTACCATATTAGGACTAAATTTATAACCAAAGCAAATTACCATGCTGTTTAAAGACTCTAAAAATAATATAAGTGAAGCATGAGAGTTCAACAATTTCTATAAAATAAAACCACCGCCGTGCTCTAAAAAGATATAAGTGAAGCACTAGAGCAAAATTGCCTAGCTCAAAAGATATAAGTGAAGCACATAGAGTATTCTAATAAATCATGATTCATGCATGTCCCTCTCAAAAGGTGTGTAAAGCAAGGATGATTGTGGCAAACTAAAAAGCAAAGACTCAAATCACACAAGACGCTCCAAGCAAAACACATATCATGTGGTGAATCAAAATATAGCCTCAAGTAAAGTTACCGATATACGAAGACGAAAGAGGGGATGCCTTCCGGGGCATCCCCAAGCTTAGGCTCTTGGTTGTCCTTGAATATTACCTTGGGGTGCCTTGGGCATCCCCAAGCTTAGGCTCTTGCCACTCCTTATTCCATAGTCCATCAAATCCTTACCCAAAACTTGAAAACTTCACAACACAAAACTCAACAGAAAATCTCATAAGCTCCGTTAGTATAATAAAACAAATCACCACTTTTTTTACTGTTGTGAACTCATTATTTATTTATATTGGTGTAATATCTACTTTATTCCAACTTCTCCATGGTTCATACCCCCCGATACTACCCATAGATTCATCAAAATAAGCAAACAACACAAAGAAAACAGAATCTGTCAAAAACAGAACAGTCTTTGAAGATCCGAATTGTTAAAATACTTATGTACTCAAAAACTTCTGAAAAATTAGGAAAACAGAGACAATTTTTATATTAATCTCGTATAAAAAAATTCAGGTTTTTTAAACGCTCCAGTGAATTATTAAAATTCTGTGACTGGACAGAAAAGTTTCTGTTTTTCAGCAAGATCAAATCAACTATCACCGTAAGCCATCCCAAAGGTTTTACTTGGCACAAACACTAATTAAAACACACAAAAAACATCTAACCAGAGGCTAGATGAATTATTTATTGCAAAACAGCAAGGAAAAATATTGGGTTATCTCCCAACAAGCGCTTTTCTTTAAAGCCTTTTTAGCTAGGCATTGAGATTTCGATGATGCTCACATGAAAGACAAGAATTGAAGCACAAAGAGAGCATCATAAAACACGTGAAAAACACATCTAAGTCTAACATACTTCCTATGCATAGGCATTTTATAAGCAAAAAAATTATCAAGACAAGCAAAAACCACCATATGCAAGGAAGAAGAAAGAAACAATAGCAATCTCAACATAACAAGAGGTAATTTTGTAGCATGAAAATTTATACAACCATATTTTTCTCTCTCATAATAATTACATGTGGGATCATAATCAAATTCAATAATATAACTATCACATAAAATTTTCTCTTCATGATCCACATGCATGCAAAGTTGACACTCTTCCGAAATAGTGGGATTATCATAAAATAAAGTCATGATCTCTCCGAACCCACTTTTATCAAAAATTTCATAAGATTGAATATTCTCCAAATATGTGGGATCTAAAGTCGACACTCTTCCAAACCCACTTTCAATATTATTGCAAGCATTATTATCAATCTCATATTCATCATGGGGCTTAAATAAATTTCAAGATCATAAGAAGAATCACCCCAATCATGATCATTGCAACAGGTAGTAGACATAGCAAAATTAGCATCCCCAAGCTTAGGGTTTTGCATATCATTAACAAAATTGACATTAATAGAATTTATAATAACATCATTGCAATCATGCTTTTTATTCAAAGATCTATCGTGAATCACTTCATATAGTACTTCATCACAATTTTCAGATTCACGGATTTCAAGCAAAACTTCATAAAGATAATCTAGTGCACACAACTCACTAGCAACAGGTTTACCATAATTGGATCTATTAAAAAGATTAGCAAGTGGATGAGGATCCATAAACCTTTGTTTCTGTTTTTCAATAAACACACAATTTTACCAAGCGAACAAGCAAACAAACCAAGAAAGACATAAGGGCAAACGAAAAGAAGGCAAAGAAAAAGTCAAACGAAAAGACGAACGGAAGAAGGGCGAAGAAAAGGCAAATCTTTTCGACAATCATTTTAGAAGTGGGGGAGAGGAAAACGACAGGCAAATGGCGAATAATGTAATGCAAGAGATGAGAGTTTGTGATGGGTACTTGGTATGTCTTGACTTGGCGTAGATCTCCCCGGCAACGGCACCAGAAATTCTTCCTGCTACTTCTTGAGCTTGCGTTGGTTTTTCCCTTGAAGAGGAAAGGGTGATGCAGCAAAGTAGAGATAAGTATTTCCCTCAGTTTGAGAACCAAGGTATCAATCCAGTAGGAGACAACGCACAAATCACCGAATACCGACACAAACAACCAAACAACTTGCACCCAACGCGATAAAGGGGTTGTCAATCCCTTCATGGTTACTTGCAAAAGTGAGATCTGATAGATATAGATGAAACTAAATAAAAGATAAGTAAATATTTTTGGTATATTTGGTTTATAGATCGGAAAGTAAAAGATTGCAAATAGTAGATCGGAAACTTATATGATGGAAAATAGTAGATCGGAAACATATATGATGGAAAATAGTAGATCGGAAACTTATATGATGGAAAATAAACCCGGGGGCCATAGGTTTCACTAGAGGCTTCTCTCAAGATAGCAAATAAAACGGTGGGTGAACAAATTACTGCCGAGCAATTGATAGAAAAGCACAAAGTTATGACAATATCTAAGGCAATGATCATGAATATAGGCATCACGTCCGTGTCAAGTAGACTGAAACGATTCTGCATCTACTACTATTACTCCACATATCGACCGACTCCTGCCTGCATCTAGAGTATTAAGTTCATGAAGAACAGAGTAACGCATTAAGTAAGATGACATGATGTAGAGGAATAAACTCAAGCAATATGATGTAAACCCCATCTTTTTATCCTCGATGGCAACAATACAATACGTTCCTTGCTGCCCCTACTGTCACTGGGAAAGGACACCGCAAGATTGATACCAAAGCTAAGCACTTCTTCCATTGCAAGAAAAACCAATCTAGTTGGCCAAACCAAACCGATAGTTCGAAGAGAATTACAAAGATATCAAATCATGCATAAAAGAATTCAGAGAAGATTCAAATAATATTCATAGATAATCTGATCTTAAATCCACAATTCATCGGATCTCGGTAAACACACCGCAAAAAAGTATTACATCGAATAGATCTCCAAGAACATCGAGGAGAACATGGTATTGAGAATCAAAGAGAGAGAAGAAGCCATCTAGCTACTAGCTATGGACCCGTAGGTCTGAGGTAAACTACTCACGCTTCATCGGAAGGGCAATAGGGTTGATGTAGAAGCCCTCCGTGATCGAATCCCCCTCCGGCAGGGTGCCGGAAAAGGTCACTAGATGGGATCTCACGGGTACAGAAGGTTGCGGCGGTGGAAAATTGTTTTCGTGGATGCTTCTGGTGGTTTGTGAACATATGTGAATATATAGGCGAAAGAATTAGGTCAGGAGGGTCAAGGGGGGCCCACAAGGTAGGGGCACGCCCTACCCCCTGGGTGCGCCCTCCACCCTTGTGGCCGCCTCGTGGCTCCTCCGACTTCATCTCCAAGTCTCCTGGGTGTCTTCTGGTCCAAGAAAAATCATCGCGAAGATTTTATTCCGTTTGGACTCCGTTTGGTATTCCTTTTCCATGAAGCTAAAAAACAAGGAAAAAACATAAACTGGCACTAGGCTCTAGGTTAATAGGTTAGTCCCAAAAATAATATAAAATAGCATATTAATGCATATAAAACATCCAAAAAAGATAATATAATAGCATGGAACAATCAAAAATTATAGATACATTGGAGACGTATCACACCCCAAGGTAATATTCAAGGAGAATCAAGCAACTAAGCTTGGGAATGGCCCAGAAGGCATCCCCTCTTTCTTCTAACAACCATCGGTAATTTTACTTGGAGCTATAATTTTTATTCATCACATATCATGAGTTTTGCTTGGAGCGTCTTGTATCATATGAGATTTTTCTAGTTTTGCTTTTTAGCTTGTAGCAATCATCCTTGCTGGACACACCTATTTGAGAGATCCATAATTATGCTTTGATTTGTTAGAATTGCTCTATGTGCTTCACTTAAATTTTTTGAGCTATGGAATTGCTCTAGTGCTTCACTTATATCTTTTTGAGCACGGTGATGCTTTAATTTTTGAAGAAATACTCTCATGCTTCACTTAGATTAATTTGAGAGTTAGTAAATTTTTTGAAGAAATTCTCTCATGCTTCACTTATATTATTTTGAGAGATGAAAATTTTTATGCTCATGTTCTTCACTTAAATTTGTTTGAGCTTGTCAAAAGCAATGGTAATATATGAAACTAGTCCCAAAGTGATAGATATTCAAGAGGGATATAATAAAAACTTTCATGAAGATCATTGGACAAAATAAACTTGATTCTTTGTAATAGTTTTGAGATATGATGATAGTAATATGTGAGTCATGTTGGTGAGTAATTATGCTTTAGTAAGAATATTGGTTTTAAGGTTTGTGATTCCCTATGCAAGCACGAAAGTCAATAGTTATGCAATGAAATTACATCCTACTTGTGGTGCATTATTCGATGTTAGTTATGCTTAATGCTCGTTTATGAGAATTTTCATTTCTTGGTTGGTTGCTTCTCAATCTATTTGCTAGCCTTTCCTTGTACTAAGTGGGAATACTACTTGTGCATCCAAAATCCTTAAACCCATTATGCCATATGAGTCCACAATTACCTACTTATATGCGGTATTTCCGTGCCATTCCAAGTAAATTTGTATGTGCCAACTCTAACTTTCAAAATGAATTTCCTTTTTGTGTGCCCGTACTGCTCATGAAGCGGCAGGGGTGGCCAATATTTTTCCATGCTAGATGTGTTATTCTCAAGATGAGTGTTTATTCACTTGTCATTGCACGAGAGCGTGGCTGTAATTGGGATGCCCAGTCACGAAATGAAAAAGAAATTTACTTTATGTTGTCAAATAATAAATTCCTTGGAAAGTGTTGGTATGGAAGGCACCCGTGGATACGGCTAGCCATGGATTGTGAAAGAATGGTGGAAAAAGGAATAAACTTTATTTTATGTTTGGGAACCGACTATGATGTATCTAGCATGGAAAGTATTGGGAATTACTCAGTCGTTTTCGTTGACGGGAAAAGCATGACTCTCAAAATATTTTATCTCTCAATTTAACCTTTGAGCTCTGGCGCCTCTACAAATCTTTGCTTCCCTCTGTGAAGGGCCTATCTATTTACCTTTATGCAATTTTTATTTTTATTTGAGTCTCCATCTTCTCTTATAAAGCACCAACTAGGGAGCAATATGATCATACTTGCGCATTGGATGTAGCTAATATTCGAGTGTGTTTCATGAATGGATCAATGATTGAGCATGATGGGCTAGGGATAGCTTTCTTTAGTGTTGATATTTTGAAACAATTGGTTGCTTCTTGATATGCTTGAGTATTGAAGCCTTTACGTCAATTATAGACTATTGCTTTGAACCATCTAAAATTCCAAATGTCCATGCTACAGAAGAAAAGAATATGTGATAAACATGTTAGGCAGCATTCCACATCAAAAATTCTGTTTTTATCACTTACCTACTCGAGGACGAGCAGGAATTAAGCTTGGGGATGCTGATATGTTTCCAACGTATCTATAATTTTTTATTGTTTCATGCTATTATATAATCATTCTTGGATGTTTTACCTTCATTTTATAGTAACTTTATATCATTTTTTGCGACTAACCTATTGACATAGTGCCGAGTGCAGTTGCTGTTTTTTGCTTGTTTTTTACTTCGTAGAATATCCATATCAAACAGAGTCCAAACGCAATGAAACTTTTTGGAGATTTTTTTTCAGCCCAGAACACAACTTGGGAGCCAAGGAAGTGCACGAGGGGAGGCCCGTGGGGCCCACCACCAACCTGGGCGTGCTAGAGGCCCCTGGCACGCCCTAATGGGTGGAGGGGACCACGGAGGTCTCCTCCACCGCCTCTCAGCTCTATAAATACCCAGATATTCCAGAAACCCTAGGGGAGTCGTCGAAACACAATTCCAGCCGCTGCAAGTTCCAGAACCACGAGATCCAATCTAGAGCCCTATTCCGGCACCTTGCCGGAGTGGAACACGATTAGGGAGGGGTTCATCATCCTCATTGGTGCTCCTCCGATGATGCGTGAGTAGTTCACCATAGACCTACGGGTTCGTAGGTAGTACCTAGATGGCTTCTTCTCTCTTTTTGATTCTCAATACAATGTTATCCTCGATGTTCTTGGAGATCTATTTGATGTAATGACGTTTTGCAGTGTGTTTGTTGGGATCCGATGAAGTGCGCGTTTATGATCAGATCTATCTATGAATAGATCTTGTCTACATCATGTCATCATTCTTATTGCATTACTCCATTTCTCCATGAACTTAATACACTAGATGAATGTTGGATAGCGGTCGATGTGTGGAGTAATAGTAGTAGATGCAGGCAGGAGTCGGTCTACTAATCTTGGACGTGATGCCTATATAGATGATCATTGCCTTGGATATCGTCATAATTATTTGCTCTTCTATCAATTGCCCAACAGTAATTTGTTTACCCACCGTATGCTATTTTCTCGAGAGAAGCCACTAGTGAAATCTATGGCCCCCGGGTCTATCTTTTATCATATTGTTTTCAGATCTATTATTCCAAAAACCCAAAAATACCTTGCTGCACTTTTTCTTTACTTATTTTATTTTGTGTTTTCGCTAGATCTATTTATCCAATCTCATACAACACTACTAGGAAAAAGCCTAGTAGTAGCGCGGGTTAAATAGCTATTAGTAGCGCGGGTGCCTGCGCTACTACTACGGCGCTACAGCTAACTGGTAGTAGTAGCGTGGTGCATCCCACGCTACTAGTACGTGTATTAGTAGTAGCGCGACACGCGCTACTACTAACTATCTGTAGCGCGTGTCTGTGACCCTCGCTACTACTATTAATTTCGAAAACCAAAAAAAAATCTCGATGCCGTGCGTGCTGTCAATGGTGTCAATGGCCCGATCCAGCGACAACAGGGGTCGCCGGAGGTGTGGACGGGCAGTGAGAGACCAGATCCAGCGACGGCTGTTGAAGAGGGACCGGATCTAGGGCAGAGCAAGACGACGGTGTGCGGATCCTCTTCCGGGCCAAGGCAGAGAGCTCCTGGTTGTCCATGTCGATGACCTGAGCAGGCATGGGCATAGGAGGTGAGTAAAACGGGAGGGAGAGGGAGAGGGAAAAAGAGAAACAAGGGAGAGAGGAAGGAGATGGAGGGCACACCGGGGATGGACGCCGGTCGTGAGGTGCTCCGTCTTGGTGGCCTGGAGGCGAGGGGGAAGACGGGCAAGCTCCTGGACGGCAGCAACGCGAGGAGGTGGCCTCGTTGGTGCCATGGAGGAGGAGGTGTGCTTGGGCAGGAGCACCATGGAAGAGCCTATGGAGAGAGGGGGGAGAGTGAGGGAGAGAGGAGAGATTCGGTCGAGGATATATGGGGACTTCACCTACCTTGTACTTAGTAGTAGCGAGGGGTATAAACCCGCGCTACTACTAACTTGATAGTAGTAGCGTGGGTTTATACCCCGCGCTACTACTATGGCATGTCCCCGGGGGGCACGGCAGAGACCACTTAGTAGTAGCGAGGGTTATAAACACGCGCTATTACTATCAACTTAGTAGTAGCGTGGGGTATAACCCGCGCTACTAGTAAGTAGCGGTAGCGAGGGGTATAAACACGTGCTACTAGTAAGCGTCTGCCTACAAGCTTTTCCCTAGTAGTGCAATTTTATCTATCTTTTTACCGTGGAGCGACTGACAACCCCTCTTACACGTTGGGTTGCAAGTATTTGTTCTTTGTGTGCAGGTACCATTTACATAGTGTTGCTTGGTTCTCCTACTAGATTGATAACCTTGGTTTCGTAAGTGAGGGAAATACTTACCGTAGCAATGTTGCATCATCCCTTCCTCTTCGGGGAAATACCAACGCAGATACAAGCTATCAGCACCCGTTTGGTGGGCTCGGGAACCCTGCACACATCGTTTGGGGCCGTAATGGAAAGCTCGGCCGGACTTCCTTGTGGATGGAACTCAAATAGGTGATAAACTTGGACTAGAGTCTCGTGTGGTTAGTCAGGTCGTGGCCGACACCCTCGCTGGGATTCCGCTCGAAGGTTGCCAAGTACATGTCGTGTAAACGACGATAAGTGGTGAGAGCGTTTGTGTGAAGAAGTACACCCCTGCAGGGTTATAAATGATCTATTCGAATAGCCGCATCCTCGGATATGGGCTATTTGGAAAGCTTAAATTGTTCATAGACAAGTTGAAATGGATACTCTAAAATGCGCAAGATAAGCGTGAATGCTATGGATGTTTTATTTACACATATCAAGCATATTGTGTGTATGTTATTGAAATGCTTGGTATGTGTGGGATCCGACACCTAGTTGTTTATTCTTGGTAGCCTTCCTTATGGGGAAATGCATCCTAGTGCTTCAACTGAGCCGGCAGCTTGCTACTACTCCAGAACACATGGATTGACCGACATGTGTCCTTCTTTGCTCCTATGTCTGTCCCTTCGGGGAAATGTCACGCGGTGTTTACCGGAGTCCTAATAGCTTGCTACATCCCGGATACACTCGCTGCTGACCGACACGTGCATTGCTGGGTCATGTATGCATGTCCCTGTAAGTTTGTGCCACCTTGGTTTACGACTAGTCATGTCGGCCCGGGTTCTGTGTCATATGGATGCTAGAGACACTATCATATACGTGAGCCAAAATCCCAGCCAAGGTAAGTCTGCAGCCATGGGGATACCGTGCGTGAGGCCGCAAAGTGATATGATGTGTTACTTGCTAGATTGGTGTGACTTAGGATCAGGGTCCCGACAGCTTTGGTATTAGAGCCTGACTGTCTGTAGGATTACCAAGCCAAACTGGTCAAAGTCATGTCTAGAAATGCTTTAGTCATATAAGGGAATTGATTGTGGAAGGGAACGTAAGATTCTTTTTACTCCTTTACCTTATGTCCTTCTGATCTGAGTCACCCTCTTCTTTCCTACGGGGATTAAGAACTAGGCTTCTCTTTTTCTATCAGGATCACGCGTTACTTATCCCTAGACTTATAGGAATGATGGATCCAAGTCTCAGTTCAGTTTCTAGTACTTCCATGTGTTAACAGTTGGTCTCAGAACCTTGATATTGTGATGTTGAGTGGTTATGCCACCATTTTGCAGGATGTCTCAAAATCTTTTGAGCATTTACAGTCATTATGTTGTCCGAGTTGTCCCAGGTTTTTAAACAATCTAATGCATTTGCAAATCTTTCCTCCATGTTTCCGATGTCCTTTTGGGTCAGATTAAGCACACTAATCGGTGTGTTGCGGTACTCCATTGCCTCGACATATATGTTGAAGCTATTATTATGACACTAGGGTATCTTAGAGAACCACCTAGTAACCCAACCTTGTGTTGTGTTCTCAGTGTGATTGTTCTGGCCACCATTCTCGAAAGCATATCGTGATGTTATTTAGTTAGTAGGTATTCCATTCCTGGGTTCTTGAACCAAAGATTCACTCTACTTACTTTGTGTTGATAGTTCTTGATCATTCCTTTAGGATATTAGTAGCCTTTGTGACAGTCCTCAAGATCCGTGGTATATCATTCTTCCAATACCACGGACCATCATGGCAGAAGTTCCTTTTAACCAAAAGATCACAACAAGAGTGCTCTTGATGAGTTCTCCATTCGATAATTGTGACACTGCCAGTCCTTCCTCTTCTGCATGGGTTACCTGGAAGAACTGTGTTGAACTTGTTCGACATGCTAATCTATACATCCACAACTCAGAAAATCGTATGTTCATTTGAGATGTCCCTCTTCAGTTGTATTCCGACCATCGTCTATCAATTGATATTCAATAGTATGTCATGCATTCGTGGTCATCGATGCATATTATTCTTGTGGTACGTCAATCTGTTCTATTTCAGGATGACTAGGGGAAACAAACTCTGGTACCTCATCCATATCTAGGATTGCGTCAAAGTAGTTGTATTCCGCAGATCAAAATGCCAATCCCGCTTTTGTCCTGTTCTACTCTAGAGTATTACCCTCTTTCATGTCAAGAATATCATAGGAATTGCACAACCTCTTATGAATTCTTGATATAGTGATACTTCTCACCATCGTCCTTCATTCATTGGCCTCCATGTTGTTGTAACCGGAATGCCGATAAGTGAACTATGATGTGTGAAATCTATACTCCTAGCAACCCTGTTGCTTGGTAGTTAATGGACAATAACTTCATTCTTAGTGTGTTGATTATTGAATCGCTATCCTAAGATTGATCGTGCTACCTAGTCCATTTTCCTGGTGCACTCTTTGATCAATGAGTTTGGATTGTGTCAATCCCTTGATCTTTTGATCATTTCGTCTTGCCCTGAAAAGCAAGATTGTTCTCGAGCTTAGTAACATATCGGTGGCTCATAATTTTTCGACTATCTTCTCGAAAGTATTACTAGAGGTTGTCCCCTGGCCGTTATGTTGAGTTCATGATCAAATGGTTTCCCTATAAACCACCTCTTCTCCAAGAATCTATGTTGGTTACCCTTGAGCTATTTGGTTAAGCTAAACAATAACTTGGAGAGTTGGAAGATAAAAGCTTTGCCTGACTTAGTTCACTCCGAAGGGATATCTTTTGAGTGTGTTGAAGAAAGGTGATATCTTCATCGATTGATCCTCGTGATCAGTTGTCGGCCTATTGTCTTATCCAATCTTTGATTTGAGTGTGGGCCATCGTCAAATCAAATCAGAACCAACCATGTTCGTAATGGTGTCTAACTCATGGATGTTCCTCGAGCATACACCATTATATCATTTAGTCTGACCAATGCTATCACTTTTGTTCACATAGTTGTGGAATTCCATCTTCATGGAAATCTCGATGATTTGTTGTTGAGCCCATCAACAACATCTTATCTTCTTCATCATTCGTGTTGAACATCCAACTAGTGTTGGAAACTTTGAAAGCATTTTCTTCGTGCTAGTTCATGAAGCATATGTTTTGATGAAAGAAGTGACTTCCTCTAATTCATGTGCATTTGGTGCAAGTTGCAGCCGTGAATTCGAGAAAGTTAGTTTTGCTTCCTCTGGAATCATCCCAAATCAGTCATGCATGTGCGAAGTATTCTATGGTTTGGAGATTTGCAGCCTCCATTTCATATGTAATCATGTGCACACAAAGCCACTGATTGGCTTGTTCAAGGAAAAGGAGTCTGATGTGCTAATCCTAGGTCATGCACGAGACCTTGTTACTCTAAATGATGGTTCCCAACCAGAACTCGGTAGTAATTTTGTTGTAACATTTCTATGTGGCCACGATTGTCTTGGACATTCTGTTCACATGTATCTTGCAAAATAGCTCATGTTTTGGAGCTTGCTTCCGTAGTTCATTTCCCGAGAATCTTGCAATGTCATCTCATCAACTTGTGTAGCAACCTTTCTCCTTCAGACATGCTAAGTCTGGAATATCATGACACCAACCATATCTGAATCTCAGGAAGATATGATGGTTGGAACATTTCCCAAGAATTATAATATTGGTCTTTCCAAACGGTAAAGTGGAAGTTGTGGCCAACACACCTAGCCGGAAGACCTATTATTGTAGTATCTTGATTGAAGGAAAATTGGTCGCTTCCCCATGAGGATTTCATATGACTTATTCTAGAAATTGTTCTTTATGGATTTTCGTGCTCCCAAAGTCCGACCTTTTACTTGATGTTCTAGATACCAGACTACCTATAAACGGGTTACACTAGAACATCAAGGAGAACATTAGAATTGGAGTGCTAAATGTCTCTCGGTCGATCATCCAGATTTTGTTCCCTTGACTTGGCTAAGGTGAACTCTGAGAAAGTGTTGTCTTCCTTTGCATCTGCATTCTCCATCATTGTTCATCATGGTAGTATGATGTGTTGCCAGGATCCTTGGCACGGATGTTGGTAAAACCTTGATGAATATGGAGATGCTCAAGTTCTTGAAAGCACGCTCAGTCACTGGGTTATACCCTCGATATCAGTTGGAATGTGCCTTCCATTTGCCGAATGTTCCATAACCATAGTTTCCATTTCATTCTGAGTATGCCATTTCTTCGAACTCCTTCAAAAGATCATTTGTGAATTGCCTTAGTCTGGTATAGAGAGTTTCAATGATCTTTGTATCAAAAGTAATCCTTTTTGCCACTCAAGGGAATAAATTCTACGAGTCACCTTCCCTAAGGTGCCCCATTATGGAATCATGGCAATTAACCCCTCGCTATTTTGAAACCTATGAACCATCTTGTTCAAGTGTGGAATTGTTGCTTACCAAATTGAACCTTCGTCATCTGTTCCTCTCCATCCCTCTCGATGCGTGTTTTGTGTCTCAGCTTAAGAGTTGTTTCAACGTCTCACTCCATGAGTTGATCGTGAGTTGCTCGATCTTCGTGGAGATCGATTCTCATAGAGTTTCTCCTGTCCCTTTTGCCGCTGTGTTTGGATGAAGATCTCGAAAGCAAAGATGTCAAAATCAAGATGATGAAATGAATCAGTATCTTCGACAAGGGAATTTGGATCGAGAAGATTGTCAGTTCCATGTCCCATCTGTCTTCTTACCTCACGTCTTGAATCTCAGGACGAGATTCTTGTTTAGTGGGGGTGAGCTTTCATGGCCCTAGAATAATTGTCTGCAAATAGTTGCATCTGCATCCATGCATCATGTTAATGCAAATGAAAGTTGAAATGGGGATGATAAACCCTAGCACCCAAAATAATTCAAATAGGTTCAACCTAATAATATTTTCAACGAACCCCAAATGCCTTCAGAAAAGTTCACCATTTTTTATAAAGGTTAAAACCTCTGCCAGAAATGATGCACATGTTTTAGGACATTCTGGATTTTTGAATTAAACTATATGGTATTTGAATTGGGGCAATTAAATCCTATAGTTATTTTAAATGTTGCAAATATTATGTAAGTTAGTAAGGGCCTTTGAAATAATTCATAGATGTCCCACAAAAAGTTTCAGGATTTTCAAAATGGTTTGGTTTAAAAATCAAATTAAAAGCAAGTTGCATAAATAGAAAACAGAAACAAAAAAAAACAGAGAAGAGAGAAAGAGCTACCACAGCCCACTTACCTGGAGGCCCAGTCCACCTCTTCCTCCCTGTCGTCTTCCTCCCCCTCGCCCCAAAGCAGCTGCGTGCCCGCACTCTGGCGCCCGCCACCACCGCAGCAGCCACCTCCTGCTTGCCCCTCCTCGTCCCGATCTACGTTGGAGACACCTGAACTCTGCCCCCTCTCCTTTTCCCCTCACCTCTCTGGCCTCCCCCCCCCCCCCTCTAGCTCCTTCCTGAGCTCCACCTAGAAGCAGCCGGAGCCCGCCGCTGGCCGTAGCCATGGCCACCGACCATCCCACTCCTAGCCAGCATGTCCATCGGCCCCGCCTCATCACCTTATGTCGACAAGCCAACAGCCATGACCTCGGGAGCCCTGCATCGCTGGTATCTTCGTCGTCTTCAAGCTTCGGCAACGCCCACTGCCATCGTCGATTCGCCATCACCAGCGCGTCCCCGAGCTCACCGACGACACCATCAGACGCGTTGTGAGCTCCCGGTCACTTTCCTGCTAATCCCATGGCCTATCGCTCATCGTAGACGCCGATTCAAAGAAGTCTGAAGCTCGCCGCCGCACGGTTTTGTCACCGTCGTGGCCTGAGCTTGAACCACCCGCGCCCTTGCACCGCATCGTGCTCCTGGTGCCTCCAGGAGGCCGCCTAGCCCCTCTACTCGCTCGCATGCTTGCTCTATCACTGTGCCTGTGCAGTCAGTAGCTCCGGTCGCCGCCTTCGTTGTTGTTACCGCCGCTACAGGCCACCCCCGTGACCCACCGCTCACACCAACCGGCGTACCTCGTCGCGCTGATCACAACGGTGCCACGCGCGCATCCAGCCGCTGCCGGAAACGGCCGGCCAGCGATCGCCATTCCGCCGGATTAGCACCGGAGGTTAGCCGGTGGTTAACCCCACTGTCAACACTAATTAACCATGCCCACAGTGGCTGACAGCAGGGCCCCACACTGGTCAAAGCTGCAGTTAACGCGGGATTAAACCCCGTTTAGGCATTGTGCCACTGACGTGTGGACCCCACACGTCAGGTTTGACCCCTGTTGACCTGCTGATGCAGTTCTGATGCAGGGGTAACGTCATATTATCTTTTCTATTTTTTCTAAATTCTAAAATGATTTTGGAAATTCCAGAAATTATCACAAACTTCAAAAATTCATAGAAATTCAATCGTAACTCCAAATGAAATAATTTATATAGGAAAAATTATCAGAAAAACATGAAGAATTTGGTTATGGAATTTTCATTCATGTTTGAACAACTTATACTCGCTAAATTGTACAACTCATTAAAGGGCATTTCAAATGCTTTTTGAACCTCTGGTTCAAATGAGCTTCATTCAGTCTTGCTATTAGTTGCATTAGCTCAAATCATAGCATATTGCCATGTCATGATCATGCATCACATTGTTGCATTGTATTGATTGTGTTCCCTCTCTGTTGCCGGTGTTGTTCCCTCTCGGGAGAAGACGGTTCCGACGTTGTGATCGTTGACACCGATGAAGAGCATTACTATCTTCAAAAGTGCCAGGCAAGCAAACCCCCTTGATCACTCCAATACAATCCCACTCTCTCACTCCTGCTCTCTTTTACTGCATTAGGACAACAACGATTCAACTGTTACATGCTGTGGTAGTTGAACCCATTCATCTGCCTGACCTGTCTGTGCCATAGTAAATAGTTGAAACCCACTAGCATGGCTAGGAGTTGTTTCAGCCATGATGTGCCTACTCATTCATGCTTGCTTTCTATGCCTGCTATGCTTAGAGTTGTGTCGGGTCTGATTCATTTGGGATGGATTGGGATGGTGGTGAACATGTCCTACTGTTGAGAGCTAAGTGTGTGAACACGATTTGGTAAAGGTAGCGATGAGAGGCCATGTAGGAGTACATGGTGGGCTGTCTCATTGGGACCATCCTTAGGAACCGAGTTCCGTGTTTGTGATCCAAGACAGTTACTACCACACATTGGGCTCCGGGCACTCCAAGCTCTCTTGACTTATTAATCGCCTTGATCTCTGTCCAGGAGTTGCAACTAGTTTCTGGTGTTTGTAGGATATGCGTTGGAGGCCGTGTGTAGCGCTGACCCTAGAGGTGGGCTATGATGCGGTAGATACACCATGGCACGGTGTACCGAGGCACCCGTTTGGTGGGATCGGTAACCCTGCACACATCATTTGGGGCCGTAGTGAAAACCTCGGCCGGACTTCCTTTCGGATGGAACTCAAATAGGCGATAAACCTGGACTAGAGTACATGTCGTGTAAACAGCGATAAGTGGTGAGAGTGTGTGTGAAGAGGTACACCCCTGCAGGTTTATAAATGATCTATTCGAATAGCCGTGTCCTTGGATATGGACTACTTGGAAAGCTTACATTGTTCATAGACAAGTTGAAATGGATACTCTAAAATGCGCAAGATAAGCGTGAGTGCTATGGATGGCCTTCTCGTAGGGTGACGGGAGCAGATCCATAGTGGTGTATTGATATGGTGAATATGTGGACTCGTGTGTGCTTTCTCACCTCAAAGAAAAATGCTGGTAGTCGTAGCGTAGGATAGCCACTGAGTCAAAGCTGGCTTGCTGCCGTCAAACTCCACAACCCCCTTGTTGATACTGATGCATATGTAGTTAGTTCTGATGTAAGTCTTGCTGAGTACATTTGTACTCACATTTTCTTAATTTATGTTTTTGCAGAGGAGACTTCAGTCTCACTAGTAGTTCCACGTGGGCTTGACAGTTAGCTTGGGAATCCCAGACAGAGGTCTGGTTCCTATGGAGGGTGTTGTAGATAGACAGGTTTTCTAGCCTTCTTTCTTTTCAGCTGTCTGTACTCAGACAGGTTTATGCTTTCGCTTGTTGCTTGTATGACTTTGTATGTTGGGTCATGAGATCCATGTCTGTAATATCATACTATGTATGGCTCTCTGAAGCCTTTCAAATAAATACTTAGAGTCGTAGAGTTTTGTTGTGATGCCATGTTGTATTTACAAATATCGAGCATATTATGTGTATGTTATTCAAATGCTTGGTATGTGTGGGATCCGACATCTAGTTGTTTATTCTAGGTAGCCTTCCTTATGGGGAAATGCCTCCTAGTGCTTCCACTGAGCCGGTAGCTTGCTGCAGCTCCGGAACACATGGATTGACCGGCATGTGTCCTTCTTTGCTCCTATGTCTGTCCCTTCGGTGAAATGTACCGCTGTGTTTACCGGAGTCCTGATAGCTTGCTACAGCCCGGTTACACTCGCTGCGGACCGACATGTGCATTGCTAGGTCATGTATATCTGTCCTTGTAAGTTTGTGCCACCTTGGTTTACGACTAGTCATGTCGGTCCGGGTTCTCTGTCGTATGGATGCTAGCGATACTATCATATACGTGAGCCAAAAGGGGCAAACGGTCCCGGCCAAGGTAAGGATGCAGCTGTGGGGATAGCGTGCGTGAGGCCGCAAAGTGATATGATGTGTTACTTGCTAGATCGTTGTGACTTAGGATCGGGGTCCGGACATTATGCAGGCATCCACATCCATTTACTAAGGACAAGTAACAACTTCATATCCTAGTTCATTGTTGTTTCAACTAGGCAAGTAGTTTTCTCTTTTCCTTATTAGTAAAAGGGCCCATGCGTTGCGACGGGAGAGGAAAAACACACTTTCTTAGCCAGTGTCTCATGTAGACCCTCCGCCCCTCCACACACACATATATCATGTCCCCACACTCGACGACATCAGCCAACTCCTTGGAAAATCATTGACACTACCACACGGGAAACTATATGATAAGTGGTGTTTCACAAAACCATAAAGGTAGGACAATTTTGTAAGTGTACTGAAGATGTGTGCAATTTAGACAACATAAATATCTACCTGATTGCGAACATCTATTTCATACTCAATGCTATCCAACAAATAACACATTAGACTGAAACGGCAAAGCCCATCTTAGTACTCAATAACCAGACGTACATAAGATCATTATTATTTTTCTTGTTGATTGATATATGTGTAAGGAGCAAAAAGGTAAATGATACTTGGGATCTTTTAAGAAGAATTTGTATTAGTAAAACTTACAAAGGCATAATTGCATATCCTCCACCACTATTCTTCTTCAAACCATAATTCGTAAAATATTGTGAAGCAAACGATTAAACTTCAGTTTTCAAGCACCAAATCACATCAAGATCAAAGCGTCCATTGTTGGTAGTTCATCAGCAAACACTAAAGGTTACAAATATAGCAGGCAACAATTTAAGGGTCATGACATACTAATCATCATGTTAGTTTTACAAATACAGCACATCGGTAGTACCGCAGACATTGGTCTTTGTCACCATTGCATGAAATAACTTGATTAAAAATAGAATTTGCAGAACCATCATCTATTACATTAGTATGCAAAATATCCATATCATGAGAAGAGATTCATACATGTCCTTAAATCCCAGTGAAAAAAATAGCGTGATATCAAAAAATAGCGAGACCCTCAAAATATGATATTAGCACGCTATATCGCGGTATAGCGTGCTATTGACGAGACATTGTGCACTGATTTATTTAGCGAGATATTTCTCAGAATACTATAGCATACTATTAGTGATGCTATAGCGTGCTAGTTTTTTCACTGTTAAATCCTGAGGTCGGTCGGATGATATGTGATGATCAAGTATAGAAACTCCTACAGCATCAACAATTTTTTTTTAATTTCTGACGACTCAAAATCACGAGTCAAGATGGTTAATCATATAATAAGATTGGAAGAGATCAAGAGAGTTAGATAAATTATTTCATTTGCAAAAAAAGAAAGATAAGTACATTATTATACACGGATTAATGTATGGTCGTTTGTGTAACTCCCAGAGCATGAGGCACCGGCGGGACCTATCAAAACATCCTTTTTTTATATTCAAAGTTTGAGATTGCTAACCAGGCCTGCCACTTGCATCGCCCAGTCCGTATGGGTCTTATCCATAGATTAAAATCGCCCGCTATTCGGCCGCGTCCGCCCGCTAATCACGGCTGCAAAAACTTCCCGCGGCCTGGCAGTAGTACAAAATCGTAGGAGATCGCGCCGCTATCGCCCGAGATTGCTCCATTCCTTCGTTAGCCATCACGGGGAAAATCTCTGCCACTAAATCGTTTTGCCCGCGATTTTAGGAAAACGTTTGGGGCCGGCGGACCCGCCGAAGCTTCGGCCGGCGCGTCCCGAGTCAGCGCGCTGCGCTCTCGCACACAGCCACAACGCATCGCACGTGGCCCGTTTGCCGCCCACGACTTTTCTACCTTATCCCTTCCTTCTCTCCGACCACACACACATCTCTCTCTCTCCCATCTCGTCTCTTCCTTTCTCTGCGCTGCACCGCTGCTCTCTCTCTCCCATCTCGTCTTTCCTTTCTCTACGATGCGCTGCTGCTCCAGCCACTCCCCGTCTGCAAGCAGCGTCGTGCCTTGCGATGAAGACGAGAGCAAGCCGGAGCTGCAACCATGGCGACAGGTGCTACAACCGTGACAGCATAAGCTACATCCGGCTGCGCGGGGAGCTGCAACTGTGGCGGCCGGGAGGGGGGGAGCTGCGACAGTCGTGCCCCCGTGCTACAACCGTCGACAGCAGAAGCTTCATCCGGCGACTGCAGAAGCTACGACGGGCTCTATAGGAGCTGCAACCGACGAGTGGACTCTGGGCCATCGCAACAATCCCGCCGCTGGTTCCAGCTTTTGGTTCCCACGGTTCCAGCATCTGCTCTCGCTGCAGTCGCAGAATCACGTATCCACCATCTCCAGCACTGGTGGCTGCCGGTGGAGAAGCTGCAACCGGCAATCGCAGAGCTGCATCCGCGTGCGGAAAAAGCTGCAAGGGTACACAACGACTGCGGGCGCGAGCGGTGACTTGGGCAACAGGGGTGACCATGCTGAGCATGGCGTGCTGGTTTTTGCTACAACGGTCACCGCGGCTAGCTGGAACCGTGCACACGGGATGTTGCAAGCGGTGACCACCTCGAGCACGGTGTGCTGGAGAGCTGCAATGGCGACGGCGGGCGACCCTTGGGAGCTGCAACGGCGATGGCGACGACCAGGAACCGCGCCTGTAACACCCCCTGTCATTAGCTACAGTAATCACTTTTGATAATGACATGTCAGCATGATTAACAGTGCATAACCATCATTAGCATCATATTGCATTTCAACTCCTAAGTCAAATTCAAATTTAAATGAAAGTGAAATATAAAAGTTATCCAACATAAAAACTAAAATGTTCAGTAAATAACAAATAATGTAGAGGCTAGTCTAAAATTGAAACCAACAAATAATAAAATAATTAGGTGGCACTAACATAATTAAAACAGTGAGGATTAATGCATATTAATTATTATAAAAATTGGTGGGAGCTCATATTGACTCCAAACTAATTTTTGGTAGTGTTAGGTAATGCCTAGTATTTGTTGGAGCAGATCCTATGTTTTACAAAATACAATATGAGGCCTAACTATTTGCTAAACTTAGACAAGTGAATAAATAAAAAGAAAAGACAAAAGAAAAACAGAAAAAGAAAAAAAAAGGACCCCCACCCCCCCGGCCCAACTGGGGCGGCCCACTTCCCACCCCCTGGCTATATGGCCACAAGGCCGACCCTACCACCACCCCTTCCCCCCCCCCCCCCCCCACTCCCTCGACTGGATCTGGATCGGGAGGAGCCCGATCCCCACCACTGATTCCGTCGCCCGTCGCCGCGACGACCTCGCCGCCCCGCGCCAGGATGCCGCCGCCCGGAGCCCGCACCACCTCGCCGGCCTGCCTCCTCCTCCCCACCGGTCTGCCTCCTCCCACGCCGTCGTCCCCATCGACCACCTCGCGCCCCACTGCCCGTGCCCTACGCCCACAGTGAGCCCGCGTCATCCCCTCTCTGCTCCGGCCACCGTACGTACCGCGCCCGCCCCTGGGCCTCGCCGTGCCGCAGCCGCACGCCGCTCCCCTCACCGCGCACAGCCGTCGCGCCACTCGCCGTGTGCCCCGCCTTGCGCGCTCCGACCGCCGTGGCCCCTGCCTCGCCGCTCGCCTCCCGACCGCGCCCAGCTGCGCTTTGCCTCGCCCGTGCATCCCCGGTCGCGCACCGTGCGCGCGCCCACACGCCCGCGCCGCGTCGAGCCCGCCTCCGCCTCGCGTTCTCCCTAGCCGTACCCCGCTGCTGCTTCTGCCGCTGTGAAGCTGCTGCTGCTACCCTGCACCACCGCGCCCCGCACCGCCCGCTCGCGCCGCTCGGCCGCTCCGCCCGCGTCCCAGCCTCGCCTCACCTCGTCGCTCCCCACGCCGGCGCGCGCGCCCGTGGCCAGCGCTCTGGCTCGCCCCTGGCCGTGCCCGCGCCCGCTGTGCCGTATCGGGCTGGCGCCCAGCGCCCGTCGCCCGCGCCCGTTAGGCCCCTGGCCCGCTGACAGTGGGGCCCCGCCCCGAAAATGTTTTAGGAAATAAAAATAAAAAAATAAAAAAATAATAAAAATAATTAAATTAATTAATTAATTGATTAGTTAATTAATTAGGTTAATTAACTCTGTTTAGACTAATCTAATTTAATTAATTGTTAATTAATTAGTTAACCTAATTAACTAAATCAGTCAACCCTAATTAACTAAATCAGTCTATGACAGGTGGGACCCACCCTGTCAGGACGCCTGCTGACGTCAGCATGATGTCATGCTGATGTCATCGCAACACTGTTTCGGATAATGTTGATTTAATAATTAATTAAATTCCAGAAATTAATAAAAACTTTAGAAAATCATATTAAATAATCCGTAACTCCGATGAAAATACTTTATACATGAAACTTGCTCAGAATTCTGATACGAACCAGGATATGCCCTCCGTATTCCCGTCAGACGCTCGCAGCTATAAGAACATTGAACTTTTAGACCGTTTTCAGTAAATGAATAGTGCCCAACTTTAATTAAATCAATCCGAATAAATTCCTAAATTAACTAAATCATTTAGTTAGGCAGTAGAACACCCCGGCATATCATTTAGGCATCTCATACATGTTGTTTGCATTATTGCCGTGAATTTATTGTTTCTCTCCCCCTCCTTCTCTCTCTTGATAGACGCCGAGACCGACGACGCTGCACCCGGGTACAACTACTCTACCGACGAGCAGCCCGTTGACGACCTTCCTCTCTTGCCAGAGCAACCAGGCAAGCCCCCCCCCCCCCCCCCCCCCCCTTGAGCATTCCAGATATCGCCCATTCTATTCTCCTGCTTGCATTAGATTTTGCTACTGTTAATGTATGCCCGTATTCTGATGCATAGCCTGCTGTTGTAACCTGTTCATTGCTACCTTACCTGCCTATGATAAACTGTTTAGTTTAGGTTGGAATGAACCATCAGTGACCCCACCACCTTACCCTTGTTGCCCCTGCTTGATCATCGATGACTCGATCAACGTGATCGTCGACCAGAGACCGACACCTCACTTCACACCCCCTTAGTTGTACGACTCTGCGTAGTAACTATCGAGTGCCGAGGGTGATACCTCGTAACGCACTCCCGATGAATACTCTGCAGTGTAGCTGTTCGGTCGTGGTCATCGAGGGTGATTCCTCCTTCTCCACTTCCGATACGACTCTGTCGTGCAACCCTCAGTGTGAACCTCGAGGGTGATACCTCATACGTTCGCCCTGATGATTTCGTCGAGTGGAATCCGCCGAGGGTGATTCCTCGGGTTTCCCCCTTGATGTTATGACCACACGATTACTTGACCTCTGTTACAGGCGGGTCCACCCTGGTGGGTACCCGCTGGGGATCTATGATTTCGGGTGTACCGGAAGGGCACTCGAGTGTGACATGGCGGCGGAGCATCAGAGACTCTGATTGTCTCCGCTTGATACTAATTGAGCCTATTGGATTTGGGTGTGTGATCTGAGTGGGTCGACGTGCCCTATACGCACTACCACCACGCGGGATAATGGTTATGGGACCCTCTGCGAAGTATGTTTCTCTGAAAGCTCGTCTGACGTCATGATTCACCGTGCGGGCTGATTGTCGGGATTGGGCTGGATACTTCACTGACGAGTTCAGTGTCGCGCGTGCACCCCGGCCAGTCTCGCAACGCGCAGGGTGCCCAGGGCAATGGCCCGAGACCTCTGGGTGCATAGGTTAGTCCGGCGTGCTGACCTCTCTGCCGAGCCTAGGTAGAGCGCTGCTTTATGTTGATCTTCCGAGGACGGGCATTACCCAGCAAGTGTGTCCGGCCAGAGTTGATCGAGCGTGTTGGGTAACAGTAGTGCACCCCTGCAGTGATGAATCTTCTATCGATAGCCGGTCCTACGGTAAAGGACGCTCAGTTTGTGTATCCCGATCTACTACTTAAACTGGATACTTGTTACTTAATTGAAGCTTTGGGATCGCTTTCTCGCTTGGGAGTCGAGGAAGGATCTTTAAGCTGTACTTCAACATGTTTGCTAAATAAAATGCCATTCTACTCTCTTCTACTGCTGCAAGATGATGGCCTTGTGAAGATGTTTGAAGATGCTAGTCTTCGATAGGACTAGGCCTTCTCTCTATTCTGGCATTTCTGCAGCCCAGTCCACATATACAGCCTTTCTCCATTGATAATGTTGCATATGTAGTATAGATCCTTGCTTGCTGAGTACTTCGGATGAGTACTCACGGTTGCTTTACTTTCTCTTTTCCCCATATACCCCACCTTGATGATACATCAGACGATGAAGTCCAGGAGCCAGATGCCACCACCGGAGCTTACTACCAGGAGGGTCCAGAGGGTACTTACTACTGGATCGAGCCAGCTGACCAGGATTAGGATCGGAGGCTCCCAGGCAGGAGGCCAACGCCTTTCGATCTAGTGTTGCTGTTTGTGCTAGCCTTCTTAAGGAAAAACTTGTCTAACTATGTCTGTACTCAGATAATATTTGTATGACTGACTTATGTATTCGGATCTTCGGATCCCTGGTCTGTAATATTGTGGACCTCCGTTTAAATTGTGTTAGAGTTGTGTTGTGATATCTTCCCGTGAGTCCCTGTGCTTGATCGTACACGTTTGCGTGTATGATTAGTGTACGATTGAGTCGGGGGCTCCACAAGTTGGTATCAGAGCCAACTGCCTGTAGGACGCCCCCTTCCAATTCCTTGGCCGAAGTTGAGTCTAGACATCGAAAAACTAATTTACTAACTTGGCTGCGTGGCTTACGGGCCCACATCGCCAACTGGGTGGTATTAGGATCTTTTATTTCTCGTCTATACTCTGGGACTCTGATCTCTCTTCTACTCGGGTTAAATAAATTTTACTAACGCCGACACTTAGGATCTCGTAAATCCCATCTACCCGGAGAGCTGGATATCTGTGCGATTTCCCTGTCATTGATCTGATTAGTCTGATAATCATTTTCCTTTCCATTGTTTTGTTTAACCATTCTCTCCGAGTTGTGTTAAACTTCTCATTGTCATTTGACAAATCTGAATTTCCTCTGTTTCAGATGGATTGTTTGTTTCCACCGCGTCCTACGACACAGCTTGTGCTTCGCACTTGGGCTCGTAATACCCCTGGGTTTCCAGCTGTCCTGATCGCTCTCATGACCAGACTTGGCTACCGTTGGTATCCTGAGTACTTGGTTTACGAGGACTACCGTGAGTTCAATCAGGAGCAGTACCATGCTGATGTTCGTATCTATGATCAGCAAAATGACTCAGACACTGAGCTACACCTTTTCCACGGTATCGGCGTGACGATTGAGATGGCAGTCCATGATGCCGCCTACTCTGCCGTCGCACGTCTCCGAGGACAGTTCAGCGATATCTTGGATGACTCGGAGTTCCAATACATTTCGTATGCCCCTGCTGGAGATGCTACTGGATACTACACAGCTATCTTTGCCCTGTTCGAGCCTCGTCGCTATGACCCGCGCGTTCTGATTCAGTGCACTCAGGCTCTGGATCACACTGTTCGGGCTCTT
Organism: Thinopyrum elongatum; assembly: GCA_011799875.1. NCBI lineage: Eukaryota > Viridiplantae > Streptophyta > Magnoliopsida > Poales > Poaceae > Thinopyrum > Thinopyrum elongatum. Next base: position 571,131,305 of record CM022299.1, read on the forward strand.
GCCATCGAGTTGGTAGCCACTCGAGCAAGTCTCTACGATGCTATGACGCAGTTGCTACCCGCTGTTCGCGTAGGGATACATCCTGAGCACATCCTTTACCCGCGCAGGACTCAGATGTATGCTGGTATTGATTGGCCTGCTGTTGGAGGTCATACTCCTGCACGTGGACCTCTTCTTACAGCTCGAGACCGGATTCTGCATCAGAGTGCACATGGAGCACAGGATCCTTCCGCGACGAACATCCGTCGTCCGCACTTGCAGTTACCCCGTTTCGGTGGTTTTCTCCGACGTTGATGTAGCCTTTGCTATGTCTCGTTGTGTACTTCCTTACCGCGTGACTGCGCGCCGCCTAGTATGTCTAGCTTTTGAATTTGCGCCGTTATGCTGTCCGCATGTACCCGACTCTGTGTATGGATCTGTATGTCTTAATCAACTACTGTTATGTATCTGTTACACTACTTAAATTATTGTCGAGTTACATCATGTTTGTCACTAAACGCTAGCAATTGCTTTTACTAAACTACCCCCTGTTGATACTTAGCAGGATGGTTAGACCAGGTGGTCGTGGTCGTGGTCATGCCCCTGAACGCCCACCACCGCCAGACTATATGGCGGCTATGATGCAACAATTTGAGCTTAACCGCCAGTTCATGGTTGGAATCATGGCTCAGTTTCCGCATCAGAACAACCAGAACCAAAACCCAGCTTCAATAACTTTGACAGAGTTTATGCGACTCAACCCAACTCAGTTCCGCAATTCTGACAAGCCACTGGATGCTGATGACTGGCTCCGCGACATCACTCACGAGATGGAGTCAGCTAATGTCGCCCCTGCCAACTACGTTAACTTCGCGGCCTTTTTCTCAAAAGGACCCGCTGCTCAATGGTGGGACACACACAAGCGTACTCTGCATGTTGGAACAGTCATCACCTGGTATGAGTTCCAGGCTGCTTTCCGTACACGTTACATCCCTCAGGCAATTATGGAACGCATGAAGACCCAGTTCCGTAACCTCACTCAGGGCAACAAGACTGTCAAAGCTTATCAGCGGGAATTTCTAGACCTCTCCCGCTATGCTGAAGAAGACATCGCTACAGATGCACGCAGACAAGAGAAGTTCCGTAATGGACTACACCCCGACCTCAAGCTTGCACTAGCTGCTCAAGACTTCAATGACTTTTCAACTCTGACGAACAAGGCTATTCTTGTTGAGACCGCTCAGATGGAATACAAGGACTCGCAGAAGCGCTATCGTGATGCTGGCTCATCTTCGGGCTCAGCATCGAAGCGTCGAGTTTGGATTCCCAACAATGCATTCCGTTTCAATACCTCTGCGCCAAAGAACAACTATGCTTCACCACGTCTGCCTCCTCCACCACCGAGGCAGCCTAAAGCTCAAGCTATTCAAAACAATGCTCCTCTTCGTCCTGAAGATGGTTTGTGCTTCAAGTGCCGCAAACCAGGTCACCAGGCTAAAGACTGCCGCCAGAATCAGAATCAGTTAGCCTTTCCCCGTGCTGGCCGTGGCAATGGTCGTGGCAACAACCAGACCCGCAACTATAATACTGGGTCTGCTGCACATGGTCGTGGACACGCCTACAACATTAACATTGAAGAAGTCCAGGATCAACCTGCTACTGTGATGGGTACCCTTCTTGTGAACTCAGTACCTGCTTCTGTTTTATTTGATTCAGGAGCATCACATTCATTCATCTCTGGAAAATTTGCATTTATGCATGGCATTCGATATGAGAAAATGCATACTCCGTTAGTCATTAAAACTCCCGGAGGTCACTGTCATGCTGACGTGATAGCACCTAACGTTACCGTCGAAATTAAAGGGTTGGAATTCTTTGCCTCGCCCATCGTCTTGAAATCTTCCACCATAGACCTCACTCTTGGAATGGATTGGTTGAAAGCTCACATTGCTTCGATCAATTGTGCCATTAAAGTCGTCCAACTTCTTCACCCCTCCGACGAGATAGTGAACTATACCGCCCGCATTACTCGGGACGCCGAAGCTCAGATATATGCTCTGAATGCTTTGAACGCCTCACCTCTGGAAGGAATCGAGAACGTTCCTGTCGTTCGAGATTTTCCAGATGTCTTTCCAGAAGAACTTCCAGGAATACCCCCGGCTAGAGCTGTCGAGTTTGTCATCGACTTGAAGCCTGGCACCGTCCCTATTGCCAAGCGACCTTATAAGATGCCTCCGCATCATCTACTTGAGCTTAAGGAAGAAATCGACAAGTCGCTTAAAAGTGGTTTCATCCGCCCCAGTTCCTCTGCTTGGGGAGCACCTTCACTCTTCGTTAAGAAGAAGGATGGAACTAAACGTTTGGTTCAGGATTATCGGCCCATTAACCAAGCCACAATCCAGAATAAATACCCACTACCCCGGATCAATGATCTTTATGATCAACTCGCTGGATCATCGGTGTTCTCTAAACTCGACCTGAGGTTGGGTTATCACCAGATCTGTGCCCGTGAAGAGGATATTCCCAAGACTGCATTCGTCACTCGTTATGGCTCCTATGAATACACCGTCATGTCATTTGGCCTAACGAATGCCCCAGCTACGTTCTCCCATCTGATGAATTATATATTCATGGATTACCTCGACAAATTCATCGTGGTTTATTTAGATGATATTCTGGTTTATTCTAAGAATAAAGAAGAACATGCTGAACACCTCCGTTTGGTACTAGAAAGGCTTCGAGAACACCAGTTGTATGCCAAGTATTCCAAATGCGAATTCTGGTTGTCTGAAGTAACTTACCTTGGACATGTAATTTCCAAGGATGGAATTGCTGTTAACCCCGAACGAGTTTAGGCTATTCTTGACTGGACTCCCCCGAAGAATGTTAAGCAAGTTAGAAGTTTTCTCGGACTTGCAAGTTATTGCCGTCGATTCGTTGAGAACTTTTCCAAGATTGCAAAACCATTGACGAATCTACTTCACAAAGGTGTTAAATTTGAGTGGACAGAAAAATGTCAAGAAAACTTTCAGACACTAAAAGATAAATTGACATCTGCCCCAGTATTAGCACCCCCGGATTCCCAAAAGGATTTCGTGATATACTGTGATGCCTCCCGTCAAGGATTAGGCTGTGTCCTAATGCAAGAATGCAAAGTGATTGCTTATGCCTCCCGACAATTGCGTCCTCACGAAGAAAATTACCCAGTGCACGATCTCGAACTTTCTGCGGTTATTTATGCCCTGAAGCTATGGCGACATTACCTTCTCGGTAACCGTTGTGAGATATATACGGATCATCAAAGTTTGAAGTATTTATATACTCAACCGGATCTGAACCTTCGTCAACAAAGATGGTTCGAGACACTAGCCGATTATGATATGAATATCTCATACACCCCTGGCAAGGCAAATGTAATGGCCGATGCTTTGAGCCGTAAGGCTTATTGCAGCAACCATATGGTTCAGGAATCACAACCTCTTCTTTATGAAGAGTTTCGTAAATTGAACCTCCACATTGTTCCACAGGGTTATCTCAATACCCTGGTTGTCGAACCAGATTTAGAACACAGCATCAAAACTATGCAACGGTATGACTCTGAAGTTGAAAGGATCAAGCGGTACCTTGAAAAAGGAAAACCGTCGGAGTTCCATCTTGATAATGATGGGATCCTATTTTTCCAACGCCGTCTCTTCGTACCTAAGTTCAAAGATGAGAGGGAACACGTTATGATGGAAGCTCATGACACTCCTATGTCAATTCATCCTGGTAGCACAAAGATGTACCGTGACATTTGTCAGAGATACTGGTGGCCTAATATGAAGCGAGATATTGCTCGTTATGTTTCTGAGTGTGACGTTTGCCGCCGCGTTAAAGCTCAACATCAAAGGCCCGCAGGAACTCTGCAACCCCTTGCAATTCCTGAATGGAAATGGGACAAGGTCCAGATGGATTTCATTACTGGTTTTCCCAAATCTCAGAAGGGTCATGATGCTATTTTTGTCGTCATTGACCGATTCTCTAAGGTTGCTCACTTTCTACCAGTTAAGGAGACAATCACTGCTAGCCAGTTAGCAGACTTGTATGTTTCCCGAATTGTGTCACTCCACGGTGTTCCGTTGGAGATCAGTTCTGATCGTGGCAGCCTCATCACCTCCAGATTCTGGAATAGTTTCCAAGAAGCTATGGGAACACATCTGTCTTTCAGCACCGCTTTTCACCCTCAGTCACAGGGTCAAGTTGAACGAGTTAATCAAGTGCTCGAAGATATGCTTCGAGCTTGCGTCATCTCATTCGGTAAGAAATGGGAGGAATCTCTCCCGTATGCCGAATTCTCTTACAACAATAGCTATCAAGCTAGTCTGAAGATGGCACCGTTTGAAGTTCTTTACGGACGTAAGTGTCGAACCCCTCTGAATTGGTCAGAAACTGGGGAACGCTCACTCGTCGGACCGGACATTATTCAGCAAGCAGAAGACCAAGTCCGCATTGTCCGTGAACATTTGAAAACTGCTCAGTCTCGTCAGAAGAGCAACTATGACCGAAAGCACCAGGAAATAGTCTATCAACCTGGCGAGCAAGCTTACCTCCACGTCACTCCGTTGAAAGGCACTCATAGGTTCGGAATCAAAGGCAAGTTAGCTCCTCGCTACATTGGCCGGTTCCGTATTCTTGCCCGTCGAGGAGAAGTGGCATATCAATTGCAGTTGCCGCCTAATCTTTCTCAAGTACATGACGTCTTTCACGTATCCCAACTCCGTCGCTGCTTCAAGGATCCTATTAGAGCTGTGGATCATGAAGTGCTTGAATTACGGGAAGATCTGTCTTATCCAGAATATCCCATCCGTGTTCTTGATGAAGCTGAACGTCGGACTCGTCAAAAGTCAATCAAATTCCTCAAAGTTCAGTGGTCAAATCATTCTGAAGATGAGGCCACATGGGAATGCGAGGATCGTCTTCGCGAAGAATACCCCTCTTTCTTTCAGTCTTCCTCTTAATTCTCGGGACGAGAATTCTTAATAGATGAGGAGAGTTGTAACACCCCTGTCATTAGCTACAGTAATCACTTTTGATAATGACATGTCAGCATGATTAACAGTGCATAACCATCATTAGCATCATATTGCATTTCAACTCCTAAGTCAAATTCAAATTTAAATGAAAGTGAAATAAAAAAGTTGTCCAACATAAAAACTAAAATGTTCAGTAAATAACAAATATTGCAGAGGCTAGTCTAAAATTGAAACCAACAAATAATAAAATAATTAGGTGGCACTAACATAATTAAAACAGTGAGGATTAATGCATATTAATTATTATAAAAATTGGTGGGAGCTCCTATTGACTCCAAACTAATTTTTGGTAGTGTTAGGTAATGCCTAGTATTTGTTGGAGCAGTTCCTATGTTTTACAAAATACAATATGAGGCCTAACTATTTGCTAAACTGAGACAAGTGAATAAATAAAAAGAAAAGACAAAAGAAAAAGAAAAAAAGAAAAAAAAAGGACCGCCACCCCCCCGGCCCAACTGGGCCGGCCCACTTCCCACCCCCTGGCTATATGTCCACAGGCCGAACCCTAGCCACCACCCACTTCCCCCCCCCCCCCCACTCCCTCGACTGGATCTGGATCGGGAGGAGCCCGATCCCCACCCCCGATTCCGTCGCCCGTCGCCGCGACGACCTCGCCGCCCCGTGCCAGGACGCCGCCGCCCGGAGCCCGCGCCACCTCGCCGGCCTGCCTCCTCTGACGCCGTCGTCCCCATCGACCACCTCGCGCCCCAATGCCCGTGCCCTACGCCCACAGTGAACCCGCGTCCTCCCCTCTCTGCTCCGGCCACCGTACGTACCGCGCCCGCCCCTGGGCCTCGCCGTGCCGCAGCCGCACGCCGCTCCCCTCACCGCGCACTGCCGTCGCGCCGCTCGCCGTGTGCCCCGCCACGCGCGCTCCGACCGCCGTGGCCCCTGCCTCGCCGCTCGCCTCCCGACCGCGCCCAGCTGCGCTTTGCCTCGCCCGTGCATCCCCGATCGCGCACCGTGCGCGCGCCCACACGCCCGCGCCGCGTCGAGCCCGCCTCCGCCTCGCGTTCTCTCAAGCCGTACCCCGCTGCTGCTTCTGCCGCTGTGAAGCTGCTGCTGCTACCCTGCACCACCGCGCCCCGCACCGCCCGCTCGCGCCGCTCGGCCGCTCCGCCCGCGTCCCAGCCTCGCCTCACCTCGCCGCTCCCCACGCCGGCGCGCGCGCCCGTGGCCAGCGCTCGGGCTCGCCCCTGGCCGCGCCCGCGCCCGCTGCGCCGTATCAGGCTGCCACCCAGCGCCCGTCGCCCGCGCCCGTTAGGCCGCTGGCCCGCTGACAGTGGGGCCCCGCCCCAAAAACATTTTAGGAAATAAAAATAAAAATAATTAAAATAAAATAAAATTAATTAAAATTAATTAATTAATTAGTTAATTAATTTGATTAATTAACTCTGTTTAGACAAATCTAATTTAATTAATTAGTTTAATTAATTAGTTAACCCTAATTAACTAAATCAGTCTATGACAGGTGGGACCCACCCTATCAGGACGCCTGCTGACGTCAGCATGATGTCATGCTGATGTCATCGCAACACTGTTTCGGATAATGTTGATTTAATAATTAATTAAATTCCAGAAATTAATAAAAACTTTAGAAAATCATATTAAATAATCCGTAACTCCGATGAAAATACTTTATACATAAAACTTGCTCAGAATTCCGATACGAACCCGGATACGCCCTCCGTATTCCCGTCAGACGCTCGCAGCTATAAGATCATTTAGTTAGGCAGTAGAACACCCCGGCATATCATTTAGGCATCTCATACATGTTGTTTGCATTATTGCCGTGAATTTATTGTTTCTCTCCCCCTCCTTCTCTCTCTCGATAGACGCCGAGACCGACGACGCTGCACCCGGGTACAACTACTCTACCGACGAGCAGCCCGTTGACGACCTTCCTCTCTTGCCAGAGCAACCAGGCAAGCCCCCCCCTTGAGCATTCCAGATATCGCCCATTCTATTCTCCTGCTTGCATTAGATTTTGCTACTGTTAATGTATGCCCCTATTCTGATGCATAGCCTGCTGTTGTAACCTGTTCATTGCTACCTTACTTGCCTATGATAAACTGTTTAGTTTAGGTTGGAATGAACCATCAGTGACCCCACCACCTTACCCTTGTTGCCCCTGCTTGATCATCGACGACTCGATCAACGTGATCGTCGACCAGAGACCGACACCTCACTTCACACCCCCTTAGTTGTACGACTCTGCGTAGTAACTATCGAGTGCCGAGGGTGATACCTCGTAACGCACTCCCGATGAATACTCTGCAGTGTAGCTGTTCGGTCGTGGTCATCAAGGGTGATTCCTCCTTCTCCACTTCCGATACGACTCTGTCGTGCAACCCTCAGTGTGAACCTCGAGGGTGATACCTCATACGTTCGCCCTGATGATTTCGTCGAGTGGAATCCGCCGAGGGTGATTCCTCGGGTTTCCCCCTTGATGTTATGACCACACGATTACTTGACCTCTGTTACAGGCGGGTCCACCCTGGTGGGTACCCGCTGGGGATCTATGATTTCGGGTGTACCGGAAGGGCACTCGAGTGTGACATGGCGGCGGAGCATCAGAGACTCTGATTGTCTCCGCTTGATACTAATTGAGCCTATTGGATTTGGGTGTGTGATCTGAGTGGGTCGACGTGCCCTATACGCACTACCACCACGCGGGATAATGGTTATGGGACACTCTGCGAAGTATGTTTCTCTGAAAGCTCGTCTGACGTCACGATTCACCGTGCGGGCTGATTGTCGGGATTGGGCTGGATACTTCACTGACGAGTTCAGTGTCGCGCCTGCACCCCGGCCAGTCTCGCAACGCGCAGGGTGCCCAGGGCAATGGCCCGAGACCTCTGGGTGCATAGGTTAGTCCGGCGTGCTGACCTCTCTGCCGAGCCTAGGTAGAGCGCTGCTTTATGTTGATCTTCCGAGGACGGGCATTACCCAGCAAGTGTGTCCGGCCAGAGTTGATCGAGCGTGTTGGGTAACAGTAGTGCACCCCTGCAGTGATGAATCTTCTATCGATAGCCGGTCCTACGGTAAAGGACGCTCAGTTTGTGTATCCCGATCTACTACTTAAACTGGATACTTGTTACTTAATTGAAGCTTCGGGGTCGCTTTCTCGCTTGGTAGTCGAGGAAGGATCTTTAAGCTGTACTTCAACATGTTTGCTAAATAAAATGCCATTCTACTCTCTTCTACTGCTGCAAGATGATGGCCTTGTGAAGATGTTTGAAGATGCTAGTCTTCGATAGGACTAGGCCTTCTCTCTATTCTGGCATTTCTGCAGCCCAGTCCACATATACAGCCTTTCTTCATTGATAATGTTGCATATGTAGTATAGATCCTTGCTTGCTGAGTACTTCGGATGAGTACTCACGGTTGCTTTACTTTCTCTTTTCCCCATATACCCCACCTTGATGATACATCAGACGATGAAGTCCAGGAGCCAGATGCCACCACCGGAGCTTACTACCAGGAGGGTCCAGAGGGTACATACTACTGGATCGAGCCAGCTGACCAGGATTAGGATCGGAGGCTCCCAGGCAGAAGGCCAACGCCTTTCAATCTAGTGTTGCTGTTTGTGCTAGCCTTCTTAAGGCAAAACTTGTCTAACTATGTCTGTATTCAGATAATATTTGTATGACTGACTTATGTATTCGGATCTTCGGATCTCTGGTCTGTAATATTGTGGACCTCCGTTTAAATTGTGTTAGAGTTGTGTTGTGATATCTTCCCGTGAGTCTCTGTGCTTGATCGTACACGTTTGCGTATATGATTAGTGTACGATTGAGTCGGGGGCGCCACAGCGCCGGCGGATGCTGCAAGGTCGACCAAACTGACGGCAATTTCTTGCATTAGGAGGCGGGTGAGCGAACGGCGGTGAGAGGCGGCGGGCTGATGGTGCGGCGGTGCTTCGAGGCGGTGAGCCGGTGGTGTCCATGGCGACGTTTGGCCGCGCTCGATGCATCGGTGGCGGCCGCTGAACCAGGATTCTGTTTTTTATGCAGGTGTGCGTACACGAATAGGGATGAATCGGAGGGTGTTGCCTTTTCAATCCTAGGGCTGGTAGCAGACCGGCCGAAAGTTTCGGCCGGCGCACCGGCGCCTAATAGTGGCCGCGATTTTAACCTATGGTCTTATCTTACTCCTGCCGCTGGCTCCTGGTTAAATGGGTATTGCATCCGGGAGTCTCGTTAGCGTGTTCGCCGCTCGGGGAGCTCTTGTCCCATTTCTAATCTCTAATTAAATCCTCTTCCTTGCGTATCTTCAGCAGCAGCTTCCGAGTGAGCGCCCTCCAGCAGTAGGTGCCCCCGTTGTAAGGGTTGCCGCAGCGAGGTGATTCGCAAGGGATGCAGCTTCACGCTATTGTGCAACCAGCAATAGTCGTGCTCTCCGATGAACAACGCGTCCCCATCCCAGTATCTGAACCGCCCGAGGATCGTCATGCACACCCGTGCGTCCGATTCCTCCATGATTCTCAAATCAGCTTAAGCAGGTACAGTAAGCGCACAAAGGCGCAAAAGAAAATTACAGGGGAGGGCAGGAGAAAGCCCAAAACTGAAGAAAGAAACAAAATGAAGGGGAAGGCTGGCAATAGAACCAAACCGAAACCCCTGGAGGCCGACATCTCGAGTAGCGAGCTCCGCTGAGCAGCTTGTTCCACCACTGACAATGAACCACAACAAGGCCTAGGGAGAAACATATGGGCACCAGACCAACCACTCGCAATGGAACATCACTAGCACGAACGAAGGGCGTCGGAAGCCGAGTTCGTGCGGCGACACCGGTGTGCGCCGGCAAAGCCAAAAGACAACGCACCACCGAGACCGAAGGGCGCGGCACCGGTGTACCGCCGCCGAGCGAAGGGCGGCGTGCTGCCGAGGCCACCACAGGATGTCCCCGCGAACGTCGTCTAGGCCACCATGAAGCACAGCCCTGATGGAAAGGAGACACCGAAGTAGAAGCATACTGAGAAGCATCACTGGCGCGAACGAAGAGCGTCGGATAGCCGAGTTCGAGCGGTGGCACCGGTGTGCCGCCGGCGAAGCCGAGAAGGCAACGCGCCACCGAGACCGAAGGGCGCAGCACCGGTGTACTGCCGCCGAGGTCGAAGGGCAGCGTGTCGTCGAGGCCACCCCAGGATGTCCACGCAAGCTCCACTCGAGTCGCCAAGAACAATGGCCAGCCAGGATCGGAGCCGAGGTGGAGATGAAGCAGCAAGAGGCGAGTCCACCCGAAGCAGAAGAAATCCAAGAAGATGCCCCCAAGGAGGAAACGCGTAGAGACGTCGACACCATCTGACACGGGGGAACCCCGGGTCCGAGATTTCTCTCGGGATCTGAGAAGCATGGGGGGGGAGGGAAACAATGCCAAACTCGACGCCTCCAAGAAGGGAAAATGGCGGCTGTATCCGTCATCGTCGATGAAGTCTCCAGATCGAAGCGTGCGATCTTCGTTCCCAGTCCTTCCCTAGCTATGACGGATACATTGCCCCATCAGTGGATCGGTGCACACCGGGCGAACGTTGGGCTCGCGGGTCGCACTGGTTGCATGCACAATCCTCCAGATCTCGCCGCCTTCCGAGACAGGGGCGGAGCTAGGTAGAGCTAGCCGGTGTCACTGGCACCGGGTCCAATTTACACTTGCTTAATGTAATCCATTGATTTCGTGTGTAGGTCATTGAATTGTTTGGCATGTAGACATGTGTTCTTCTATGTGGACACCGGGTGATTTCCAGTGTGGATCCGCCCCAACTTCCCACCATGCACACATGGAGTTCTTGCTCCATGACGTTGATGAAGCCCCTGGCCACCATCGAGGAAGGAGAGGAGGACTATCATGTCTTCCGACTTGCTGTCCATGAAAGTTCTCTTCAAAGAGAAGCCCGCTGCCACTGCTTTTGCAGATGCCACAGAAGCGGCAGAGGTCGCTCAAGCCATCACTCGTCGCCCACATCGGTTGTGGAGTCGACGTCGCTGGAGCCTCTCTATTATCCATAGTAGGCTGTAGGCGCCCTAGTCACGCATCTCTCCCCACCCTCGATGGAATGGGCACCGCCGACGTCGCTTCGCCGAGATTCAGCCTGGTGCTTCTTCCTTCACGCATACCCGTGCTACGACCCTCTCCTCTGACGCCCAGCCTCGTTGTCGCCTCACCTGGGCCTACAACAATATTTGTTTGATTCGGCTGCGCTACTAAAGGGAGACAAGAGTTGCATGGACTCCGGAAGGACAGGAAACGTGATAGATTGGAATTAGAAATAATGGATCTTTAAAAAAAAGGAATTAGAATTATGGGAGATCGGGACGGACGGTGAAAACACGGGGATGTTTATGTTTTTCGTCGCCGTGTTCGTTTTCTTCCCTTTTGGGTCGGGATGGAATTTGTTTTTGTTTTTTTGCACGGTGAATCGGACAAAGACAGAGAGCCCAGCCGCACGTACGAGCGAGACCTCCTCGTCAGCGCCTTAGGCGTCGCTTCGCTTCACTGGCGCCCGTAGCAACCTCGCATGGGCCGGCCCAGCTAGCGCGCTTGCTCTTGCCCTTCGTCGGTTCGACGGAGGTGCGTTCGTTCGTTCGTCCTTTTGTTTTTTTTTTTGTGTTCGTCCTGTCGTTCACAAATCTGAAAAAACATGGATTAAAAAAATTACGAATTTGAAAAAGTTCTTCAATTATGAAAAACGTTCATCCATTTTGAAACACATTTCACAAAAAATGAAAAAAGTTCATCAATTATGAAAAAGTTCATCGAGTTTGAAAAAAGTTCATGAAATTTGAAAAAAGTTCATCGAATTTGAAAAAAGTTCATCGAGTTTGAAAAAAGTTCATTCAATTTGAAAAAAGTTCATCGAATTTCAAGAAAAGTTCATGGAATTTGAAAAAAGTTCATCAAACCTTAAAAAAAGTTAATCAAAATTGAAAATAGTTCATCAAATTTGAAAAAAGTTCATCAAAATTGGAAAAAAGTTCATGAAATTTGAAAAATGTTCATCAAAATTTCAAAAAAGTTCATGAGATTTGAAAAATGTTCACCGAAATTGAAAAACTGTTCATTGAAGTTGAAAAAGTTCATAAGAAATTGAAAAACGTTCATCAATTTTGCAGAAAAAAAGCATGAAGAAAGAAATTTTCTTGAATTAGAAAAAAGGAAGAAAAAAAGAAGAGTAAAAAGGAAAAAAGAAATGAGAAAGAAGAAAAGAAAGCAAAACATGTATGTAACCACAAGAATAGAAGTGGTCTGATGGTTGTCACGTCTAAGACTAGCGAGCTCGTCGCGGGATCGAATCCCAGGTCTCGCACAGTTTTTGCAGTTTGGAAACAGAAAAAAAAATCAAAATGGGCCGGCCCAGATGTGACTAGGGGGTGTGCGCCAGTAGAATTAACAGTATCGGGCGCTAAAGGCGCCGAATAGGATTTGGCCATACGAGCCATGGTTGTAGGGGTAGCCATGATTTTTTTAGGATGGGCCACAGGTAATAGATCTATATGTTAATTTCAGCCATCGATCTTTATGGTTAACATAAAATCAATGGATATGAAGGGATGACATATGAAGAACTATGAAAGGCTTCGTCCTTTTATATTAGACTAGGAAACATGCCTGTGTGTTGCAACGGAAGAAGAAAAAAATTCTCGCGATTTCTTATTAAGAAATATTCCGGCGTCTTCCGATTAAAAGAGAGAGACTCATTCATGGTTAATGCTAATATGTGTTTCGAGGATGCACGATATTCAGGTCATAACATGTTTAATAACGTAAAAGTGTGGTCATTTCTAGTAATTTTAAATACAAAAACAAAACCCTTTTTGAATTAGTTTTTTGTTTTTAGAAAATAGAAATATTTGAAAAATAGATACATTCGAGATTAAAAGGACCATTGTTGAGAAAAATGTTTGGAAATTATGAAAACAAATGATAGTGCTGCATACCTGCATAGTTACCATAGATGGATGGATCTACAGACACATCAATTCGTTGGCAAGTTAACGTGTTAATAGGCTGTAAACGATTTTGCATGTGCCAAACTTAAAATATATTTTAATATTTAAAATGGTATAGTTGACTCTAAACCAATATCATAACGCTAGTAATTATATTATAAATTTGGAGGGAAATGTAGTCAGAAATTTCATCAACATGAGTTATGTACTAACATAGGTCTTAATTAACACTCACAATGCTTGTAGAAAAAGAAGGGATGACCAAGGATACGACCTGAAAGTTACGACGAGTATGTTCTGGCCAGCGCTGTAGCCGAAGGCGTCGCCGCAGACATCACAGTCGGTAGTGCCCGTTGACGAGCAATTTCCTGCGCGGTGCCTTGTCCGTGTCAGGCACCTTAGGTGAGTTCGGTTGGACCACGGTAAACTTCAGCAAATATGGATGTACCAGAAAATGTAGAGATTTCAAATTAGCAATATTACGGATCAAAGGTTAAGCGATAGATGTGGTGTCACCTGGCGGCGAGCAGCACTTGGTGTTGTCTTGGACTATGATGGCTGAAAGTGCAGAGAGCAGCGGCGTTGACACTTGCAAAGCCTGCCCAGATGCCATACTACTTCATTGGCGCCTGTACATGCAGCAGCAGCGGGTGCAGCCACGGCACGACGGCGCAGACGAGCGGGTGCTTTGACGGCAGCGTCAGCCCAGGCCCCTCCACCATGTCCCATCTTGGCCGCGCCGCCTGCGGGCTGCCACTTGAAGCACTGCACCCTGGTCGACAACGCCGCCTGCCCCAGAAGCATGCGACGCGCCGGGGTACATCCGCCGCTCAGACCAGAACGACATCATTTGGAACTGCAGCCCGCACACATGCGTCCCGGCGTTCGTGCCCCCCTCCAGGAACCTCTCCGGCCGGAACTCCAGCTGCTTCGCTGCTGACATGTTCAAGAACACGGCCGCGCCGGCCGGCATGTCGTATCCGGTCTCCTTACATTGCTCCAGGGACAACCGCACCACCAGGGGGCCCATTGGGTGCAGACGCACCGTATCCTTGGCCACTGCCAGTACGGCAGGTTTGGGATGTCCGACTCGTCAGCCAGTCGATCCTTGCCGACCACCGTGTCCCTCTCCTTCTACCCCTTCTGGAGGAGATCCGAGTTGTTAAGCAACTCCGAAAGGCCCCACTCCACCGTGATGCTCTTCGTGTCTGTCCCTGTCGCGAGATGTCCTACACCAATTAATGATTTTTAAGCTTCGCCGCATCGTCGATCCACAGATCGAGCAATTGATCGAGTAATACCAGCATGAAAGCCTTGATGTTGTCCTTGCCTCCTTGGTGAGCTGCATCTCGACGGCGCCAACTTCTTGCATGTGAGTATGCCAGAATATCCTTCCCTTGCTCCTCGCCGGCGGTGTCGTTGTTCTCCCACTGCTGCCACTGCTTGACGTCCCTCGCCATGAGTACCATCTCCATTATGACCTCAAACCTGCGGTGCATGGCGTCCAAGCGCTTGCCAAGGCCTTGCACGTCTTTGAACATGCTGATGTAGTCCTGCAGGTTGAACATGCCTGTGAGCTTGGTCGTCTGGGCAACTACGCTCGACAGCTACCAGGTTTCGTTGTTGTCGCCGGCCCAGCGGAAGGGCATGATTAAATAAGAGTTAGCAGCAAGGCAGCAGAAGAGGAGATCCGATCGCCCAGGCGGGGTACCGTGCTTGTGAAGGAAACGTATGGAGCTGACCGAGCAAGAGGAGAGAGTTCTTTATTTTGTTCGAGTGACAAAAGTACATGACGGTTCTTTTAAATCTCGGCGGTCCATCTTTGTGGTTAACGGATATAAAGAGGCGATGGAAGGAGAACCATGAAATCACTTATAGATGGCATAAAGGGCGTAAATTTTGTCAACTTAATCTATTAAATCTCAGCCGTTAATCTTAAAAGTTAACGGATATAAAAGGGTGACGTATGGAGAACTATGAAAGCCTCCTCCCTTTAATATTAGGCAAAGATAAAGATTTTCTTTGTAGAAAGTTTTTATTAAAAAGGGTTCAGTCTCTCCTCATTGAATCATACGAAGGCCTTAAGAAAAACTTCAAGTGCAAGCCAGTCTTATTTCTCAGAGAGACTTCATTCCCAAGTTACTTTTAGTAGAGATAAATTTATTTGCTTGCCCTTAAGTGTGTTGAAACCTTGAATGAGCTAGCATATATAGTTATTTTATCTCCCTTCAAAAAAATTCATAACTTGAGATGTGGGGGACTTATAATCATCAGACAAATAAATATGCACTAATTATTTAGGTCACATCAACTATCAAGCACGCTCTTCAATAGAAAGCAATGACCTCACACATCAAGATATCCCTAAACTCATTGGAAGGGATCATCCCTTATTCAAGAGAAAATGATAGTTTAACTTTATTGGAAATAAACCCTAATTTTATTTTGCAAGAAGAAAATTGCATAAAGGTAAAGATACAAAGTGCACATAAATCTCCCCCAAGCTTACAATCAAGCCGGGGAGATCTAGACACTAAGCGTTATATGCTCACTCCTGGGAATCTTGCAAGGCAGCACAGATACTCTTGAGTTTCTTCTTCATCCCCTCGATCACACCTTGCTGGTCATCTACAACCTGGGTCAAAACCTCAAGTTGCGCAGTGTTATTGTTAAGGGCCTCAATCATAAATCCAGCCTTATGAAGTAGGCCATCAACTCGTGCCTCCAAGTCTTTACTCATCAACCAGTAAGAATCAATCCCATCTCCGATCACACTAACACAAGCCTTAGAAACTTTCTCCAATTACCGAATCTTTTCCTTCATCTCCTTTGGAGTTGGTGGCTCCTTTCCCCACTAAGACCGAGGAGGCCCCAGAGGATATAACGGAAGAGATCCGCGGATATTGAATTGATAGAGATTAGGAGGGTACCCATCTAGAATAGTGTCATCGTCTCCTTCTTTGGCTTCTTCCTCCTCGATCTTCACCACCTCGACCTTCTCCTCCATCCCCTTCTTCTCCTCACGAGGCTCTTCTTTGATGCTTAGCTTCCTCAGGTCTTCCCACCCTGAGAGCACAACATCATCCAAGTTGGGGAAGGGGATGATGCGAGCATAGGTGGACGAGGTCTTCTTGCTTATGGCGGCGATCATGCGTGTTCCTGCAACTAAAAGGCTTTTTGGAAGAGATGGGAAGCAAAGGAAATGAGATATTAGATGGTTTTAGGTTTATGGACGTCCCTTCCTCCTTTTTATGAAGGCTAAACCTATAGGTAATCACGAGATATGGGATAAAGGGTTAGTTAGAAAGAAATCAAAACTAAATCCGGAGAGAATCGTGCCAGCAGGATCAAAGACGGCCTTCCATGTGGGCGCATGCGCTCACATGGCCGGTCGTTTGACCTGCTGCGGGATCGTATCTTTTTTTTACCTGCCGTGGAGAAGGGACAAAACGACCGCTTACACGGGCGCGTCTGGTCATTTGGAACACCATCGTTGGCTCTATGCTCACAACGTTCGCTGAGGGCATTCCAAACGACCGCCCAAACGGGCGCTCGCATCCGTTTAAAACATCGTCTTTAGCTCTGTCTCCCGGAGCTTTCTTGTCCCTACTTCATGCGACCACCAAGGCGGGTGCTCACGGTCGTTTGGAAGTCCGTCTTTGGGTTTGTTGGTTGCTACGCCAGTTTCTTCCTTAGAAAATTTTTGCTCCTGAAAGATTAGTGCCAAAGCTTCCAACTAGAGGTGAAAATTCCAACTTTTTGAGACACGAGACTTAACAAAACTATCAAAACAAAATAATTTCTATTTACTTATTCAGATACATCTTACCGGAGTGCTGATCTATATTCTCCCTTACGGAGGTCTTCGGCTTGCTCGATCGCGAGGAGACTTACCTCTTCTATATCCCCCTCTTCCTTTTGTTCGTCAGCAAGGTATATCTTTAAGCATTGTCCATTCACGATCCAAGGACCATTCTTTCCTCCTTTAATATGAATAGCTTCGGAGTTGTACACCTCTTCTATCTCATAAGGCCCTTCCCAGCGAGACCTAAGCTTCCCTGGAAACAACTTGAGACGAAAGTTAAATAGGAGGACTTTGTCCCCTGCAGTGAAAGTTCGCTTCAGTATCTTACAATCATGCCACATTTTAACCTTTTCTTTGAATAGCCTGGCACTCTCGTAAGCACTATTGCGAAGTTCACCTAGAGCATGCATATCCAACAACCTTTTTTCTCCAGCTTGTTTAAGATTAAGGTTGATATTTTTTATTTCCCAAAAAGCTTTATGATCTAGTTCTAAAGGTAAATGACAAGCCTTACCATACACCATTTTGTATGGTGACATCCCCATGGGATTCTTGTAGGTGGTGCGGTAAGCCCAGAGAGTCTCATTCAGCTTTGCTGCCCAATCTTTTCTGGACTTCTACACCGTCTTTTGCAGTATTGTCTTTATTTTCCTGTTAGAGAGTTCCACCTGCCCACTAGTCTGTGGATGATATGGTGAAGCTATTCGGTGATTCACCCCGTACTTACGAAGTACTCTTCCGAATATTCCCTGTATAAAATGAGATCCACGATCAGTGATAATAATTTTAGGAACTCCAAACCTGGGTAAAATGATGTCTTTTATCATTTTTTACGAAGTAGCCGCATCTGCATGCTTGGTTGGAAGAGCTTCAACCCATTTTGTAACATAATCTACAACCACAAGAATATGAGTGTACCCATCTGAGACAAGAAAAGGTCCTAAATAGTCCAATCCCCAAACATCAAAAGGTTCACAAACTAGACTATAGTTCATAGGCATTTCTTGTCTCCTTCCAATGTTACCTATGCGTTGACACGCGTCACAATTTTGAACAAACCTATGAGCATCTCTGAAGAGTGTAGGCCAGTAAAATCCTGATTGAAGCACCTTGGCGGCGGTTCTATCTCCAGCATGGTGTCCTGCATAAGGACTGCTATGGCACCCTTCCAATATAGCATTCATTTCATGTTCTAGAACACAATGCCTTATCATGGCATCTGGTCCATGACGATATAGGAATGGTTCATCCCAAAAGTAATACTTCAGATCACTGAAGAACTTTTTCCTTTGATGATAACTCATATCGGGCGGCATGTACTTTCCTACAAGAAAGTTAGCATAATCTGCAAACCAAGGTTCTATTTTTTTTAATCATAGCCAAACTCTCACCTGGAAAGGATTCATTTATAGGCACTGGATCATAAGGTATTCTTTCCATGCGTGATAGGTGGTCTGCTACTGGTTTGCCTCCCTGTGCGGTCTAGTACCTGCAAATCAAATTCCCGAAGTAGTAATATCTACCTAATCAACCGGGGTTTAGTGTCCTTCTTTGCAAGGAGGTAACGTAAAGCACAATGATCAGTGTGGAATATCACTTTTGAATTAATAATATAAGGAAGAAATTTTTCACAAGCAAAAACAATAGCTAGCAACCCTTTTTCAATAGTTGCCAAATGTACTTGGTCTTCATCCAAACTCCTGCTAGCATAAAAGATCATGTTAAGTTTTTTATCAGCTCACTGCCCTAGAACAACTCCTATAGCATGATTGCTTGCGTCACACATGATCTCAAATGGCTCATCCCACTTTAGAGGTTGGATGATGGGGGCTGTAATCAAGGCACCTCATAATTTCTCATAAGCCTGCACACAGGTCTTATCAAAAGAGTAAGGCACATCTTTATGCAATAGTTCAAGCAGAGGTTTAGATATTTTATGGAAATCTTTTATAGAAACTAGCATTGCCCCATAGAAGTTTGCATACCTTTCACATCTTGAGGGTAGGGTAAATTTTCTATTACCTCAATTCTATCTTGATCTATCTCAATACTCTTACCTGAGACTCTATGTCCTAACACAACACCTTCTGAGACCATGAAATGACTCTTCTCCCAGTTCATCACCAAACCTATTTCCTCACATCTCTGCAAAACCTTTGTTAGATTATAGAGACAATTATCAAAGGATGTGCCTTGAACAGAAAAACTGTCCATGAACACGTCAACAATCTTTTCAATATAAGGAAAGACTTTAGATATGCATTTTTGAAATGAGGGTGGTCCATGACATAGACCAAATGGCATTCTACGATATGCATATGTACCATACGGGCAAGTGAAAGTAGTCTTGTTGGTCTTCATGTTTGATTAGTATTTGATAGAATCCAGATACCCATCGAGGTAACAAAAATAAGAATTGTTGGCCAATCTCTCCAATATCTCATTTATAAATGGCAATGGGTAGTGATCCTTATTCGTATATTTGTTTAATTTCCTAAAATCAACACATATTCCATATCTAATAACCGCCATAGTAGGGACTAGGTCATTGTTTTTGTTAGTTACTAAGGAAACCCCTCCTTTCTTTGGAATGCAATGGACCGGACTTACCCATTTGCTATCTGATATGGGATATATTACCCCTGCATCAAGGAGATGTATTACTTCTTTTCTTACCACATTCTTGGATGCCAAATGAAGTCTCCTTTGGTTGTCAATAACTAGCTTAGCCCCTTCTTCAATAGGTATTGCATGAGAATATATAGAAGGATGTATCCCTTTTACATCCCGGATTGAATAGCCCAAAGGTTTTTGATGCTTACTCGGTACTGCTAAGAGTTTTTCCTTCTCTTTACCTGAAAGGTCAGCATTAACAATAATAGGAAATCTTTTTGTATTATCCATAAACTCATACCTCAACCCCTTGGGTATTGGTTTCAAAGACGGAGGAGGTAACTCCTCATCTCCATTTCTCTCGAGTGCTTCATAAACTTTATTAAGGCACGGGCATACTATTGGTGTAGCATCCATTATCATTTCGATCTCCTCTTTCTCTTCATCTTCATATAAGGATCCTGGACTCACCATTACCTGCTCAACTTCATCCTCTATTGTTCGGAGATGGATTTCAGCCAGTTGATTTAATTCTTGCTCCTCATTATCCCGAGCTTCATCTTCATACGGCTTACTTAATACAGAGGAGAATGGGAACTTTACCATCTCATATCCCCACTTCATGGAGATGGATTTCTTCTTTATGTAGGCTCCTGCAACATTCAAAAAGGAGGTTCCAAAAACAATTAGGCAATCTTTATCCTGAGAGATCATTAGTACATAAATGTCAATGGGATAAATGAGAGAGCCTATTATTATGTTGACATCTTTGAGAATGCCATAGGATTTCCTTTCGGTTTTATCTGCAAGCTTGATAATAACTTTAGTAGGTTCAAGGGTGCAAGGAGCAATCTCATCATAAATTTTAGCATAAATACTATAAGGAATAATATTAACCGGTGAACCGGGGTCACATAACCCAAAATATACCTTGCACCCAAAAGAACATGATAAACTTTGCTTACCTGCATTTTTACCTTCAGTACACCCTTTGAGATAAGAAGTAGTATCCCTATCCAAATAGACTTGTTTATTCAGCACCGGTATAGGTATAGCAAGTTCTTTTACTAAATTGACATAGGGTGGAATCCCACATTTTCCATCTTGAATTTCTTCTTCTCCTTTTCTGAGGGTGTTCCTCTTGGAAATATGAGCAATTTACCATATGATTTTATTAACAGAAATAGTAGATAAAACATGACTATCATAGTAGAGATGAAACAAGTCA
Source organism: Thinopyrum elongatum (assembly GCA_011799875.1). NCBI lineage: Eukaryota > Viridiplantae > Streptophyta > Magnoliopsida > Poales > Poaceae > Thinopyrum > Thinopyrum elongatum. The sequence continues at coordinate 571,151,951 of CM022299.1, forward strand.
TGTAATCTAAAGGAGAATAAGCAAATGGCATGTGCACATATGAACTAGAAGAGAACATGTGTAGAACAAAGGCTAGAACAAGGAAGGCTAGAGCAAGAAACTGAGGCAAGATCTTAAACAGAGAGAATACGAAGACATACGGAACAGCGGCAGAAGCACTGGTCTTGGGGTCGGTGTCCTCGCCAGCCATGTCGTCGAAGAGGTTGTTGACATCAGGGAAGAAATTGTCGTCAGGGAAGTAGTCGTCGGAGTCCGGGGCGTCCGTGTTGAAGAAGTCAGTAGTCGCGCGGAGCGCCCTCCAAAAACCTTATCACCCTTCTCTCGTACAGAACTCAAAGGGGTGGGGTTTCAGAGGCCTACTGTTCTGACCTGCAGTGCACGCCACAAGCCAGGATGTGGTAGACCGTAGCAGTAGCTCAGTGCTTAGGAACGATGGCGAGAGGAAGATGATGTTTCTGATATGTCTCTCTCGAAAGGAGCGACCTCTCTTATATAGGCACAGGAGAAGGAGGCAAACAAGCTGCGACGGGAGGTGAAGCAAAAGAGGGAGACGAAGCGAATAGGCAGCAGGCGAAGAGGTGCGCCGTTCGGATTCAACCTCCACTACAACGAAACATTTCAGCTCCCGTGTGATCGTTCGTTGATACGTCCATTTTGCATCATGTTTTCCTACTGTTACTTATATTGTTTTTAGATATAATAATGCTTTTTGGAGTAATTCTAATGCCTTTTCTCTCATAATATGCAAGGTTCACACAAAGAGGGAGAATACCGGTAGCTGGAATTCTGGACCTGAAAAAGCTACGTCAGGCCACCTATTCTGCACAACTCCAAATGAGCTGAAACTTCACGGAGAATTTCTATGGAATATATAAGAATTATTGGAGCAAATAAGTACCAGAGGGGGCCCACCAGGTGGGCACAACCCACCTGGGCGCGCCAGGGAGCCCAGGCGCGCCCTGGTGGGTTGTGCCCTCCTCGGCCCACCTCTGGTGCCCCTCTTCTAGTATATAAGTCATTTTGACCTAAAAAAATAAGGGGAGGACTTTCGGGATGAAGCACCGCCGTCTCGAGGTGGAACTTGGGCAGGAGTACTTTTGCCCTCCGGCGGAGCAATTCCACCGGGGGAACTTCCCTCCCGGAGGGGGAAATCATCGTCATCATCATCATCAACAACTCTGCCATCTTGGGGAGGGAAATCTCCATCAACATCTTCAACAGCACCATCTCCTCTCAAACCTTAGTTCATATCTTGTGTTCAATCTTTGTACCGGAACCTTAGATTGGTGCTTGTGGGTGACTAGTAGTGTTGATTACATCTTGTAGTTGATTACTATATGGTTTATTTGGTGGAAGATTATATGTTCAGATCCATTATGCTATTTAATACCCCTCTGATCTTGAGCATGATTATCATTTGTGAGTAGTTACTTTTGTTCTTGAGGTCACGGGAGAAATCTTGCTGCAAGTAATCATGTGAACTTGATATGTGTTCGATATTTTGATGGTATGTATGTTGTGATTCCCTTAGTGGTGTCATGTGAACGTCGACTACATGACACTTCGCCAAATTTGGGCCTAAGGGAATGCATTGTGGAGTAGTTATAAGATGATGGGTTGCAAGAGTGACAGAAGCTTAAACCCTAGTTTATGCGCTATTCCATAAGGGACCGATTTGGATCCAAAAGTATAATGCTATGGTTAGATTTATTCTTAATACTTTTCTCGTAGTTGCGGATGCTTGTGAGGGGGTTAATCATAAGTAGGAGGCTTGTTCAAGTAAGAACAGCACCTAAGCATCGGTCCACCCACATATCAAATTATCAAAGTAGCGAACACAAATCAAACCAACATGATGAAACTGACTAGATGAAATTCCCGTGTACCTTCAAGAACGCTTTGCTTATCATAAGAGACCGTTTTGGCCTGTCCTTTGCCTCAAAAGGATTGGGCTACTTGCTGCACTGTTGTTACCATTATCATTGCTTGCTTGTTACAAATTACCTTGCTATTCAAACTGCTTGCTACTTATCATTTCAGTGCTTGCAGAAAATACCTTGCTGAAAACTACTTGTCATTTCCTTCTGCTCCTCGTTGGGTTCGACACTCTTACTTATTGAAAGGACTACGATTGATCCCCTATACTTGTGGGTCATCAAGGCTCTTTTCTAGCGCCATTGCCGGGTAGTGAAGTGCTTTTGGTAAGTGGAAATCGGTAAGGAAAAATTATTAATACGTGCTGAAATTTATTGTCACTTGTTACTATGGAGAACAATCCTTTGAGGGGTTTGTTTGGGGTATCTTCACCTCGACTGAAACCACAATTAGTTACCCCTCAAGCTACTGCACCTACTAAAAATATTGGTTATGAAATTCCTTCGGGTATGATAGAACCACTGCTAGCTAATCCTTATGCAGGAGATGGAACCGAACATCCCGATATGCACTTGATATATGTAGATGAAATTTGTGGATTATTTAAGCTTGCAGGTTTACCCGGAGATGAAGCTAAGAAGAAGGTTTTCCCTTTATCTTTGAAGGGAAAAGCATTGGCATGGTATAGGCTATGCGATGATATTGGATCCTGGAATTGGAATCGATTGAAATTGGAATTTCACCAAAAAAATTATCCTATGCATCTAGTTCATCATGATCGGAATTATATATATAATTTTTGGCCTCGTGAAGGAGAAAGTATCACTCTAGCTTGGGGGAGGCTTAAGTCAATGTTATATTCATGCCCCAATCATGAGCTCTCAAGAGAAATTATTATTCAGAATTTTTATGCTCGGCTTTCTCGTGATGATCAATCCATGCTTGATACTTCTTTTACTTGTTCCTTTATGAAGAAGACTATTGAATTCAGGTGGGATCTTTTAGAAAGAATTAAACGCAACTCTGAAGATTGGGAACTCAACGAAGGTAAAGAGTCAGGTATTAAGCTTAAGTATGATTGTGTTAAATCTTTTATGAATACCGATGCTTTTCAAAAGTTTAGCACTAAATATGGACTTGACTCTGAGATAGTAGCCTCCTTTTGTGAATCATTTGCTACTCATGTTGATCTCCCTAAGGAGAAGTGGTTTAAATATCACCCACCTATTAAAGAACCGGTAATAGCTAAAGATGAAACTATTATTTATAATGTTGATCCAGTCGTTCCTACTGCTTATATTGAAAAACCACCTTTCCCTGTTAGGATAAAGGAACATGCTAAAGTTTCAACTGTGGTCAATAAAAGTTATATTAGAGCTTCCAAACATGCTGAACAAATCAAAGTAGAACCTAGTGTTGCTATGGTTAAAGATCTCCTGGTTGAAAATATAGATGGGCATGTTATTTACTTTTGTGATGAAGCTGCTAGAATTGCCAAACCCGATGAAAAAGATAAACATAGACCTGTTGTTGGCATGCCTGTTGTCTCAGTTAAAATAGGAGATCACTGTTATCATGGTTTATGTGACATAGGTGCTAGCGTGAGTGCTATTCCTTTTACCTTATATCAAGAAATTATGAATGATATAGCACCCGCTAAAATAGAAGACATAGATGTTACTATTAAACTTGCTAATAGAGACACCATCACACCACTTGGGATTGTTAGAGATGTTGAAGTCTTGTGTGGGAAAATAAAATACCCTACTGATTTTCTTGTTCTTGGTTCCCCACAAGATGACTTTTGTCCCATTATCTTTGGTAGACCTTTCTTGAACACCATTAATGCTAAAATAGATTGTGAGAAACAAACTGTCAGTGTTAGTTTTGGTGATGAGTCTCATGAGTTTAATTTTTCTAAGTTTAGTAGAAAACATCATAAGAAAGAATTGTCTAGTAAGGATGAAATAATTGGTCTGGCCTCTATTGTCGTGCCTCCTACAGATCCACTAGAACAGTATTTGCTAGACCATGAAAATGATATGCATATGCATGAAAGAAATGAGATAGATAAAAATTTCTTTGAACAACGACCTCTGCTTAAACATAGTTTGCCTATTGAAACTCTAGGAGGTCCTCCTCCACCTAAAGGTGATCCTGTGTTCGAATTAAAACAATTGCCAGACACATTGAAATATGCTTATCTTGATGAGAAAAAGATATATCATGTTATTATTAGTGCTAACCTTTCAGAACATGAAGAAGAAAGATTATTGAAGGTTCTAAAGAAGCACCGAGCTGCTATTGGATATAATCTTGATGATTTAAAGGGCATTAGTCCCACTCTCTGTCAGCATAAAATTAATATGGAACCTGATGCTAAACCCGTTGTTGATCACCAACGACGTTTAAATCCTAAAATGAAAGAAGTGGTAAGAACTGAAATATTGAAGCTTCTGGAAGCAGGTATAATCTATCCTATAGCTGATAGTAGATGGGTAAGTCCCGTTCATTTTGTCCCTAAGAAAGGAGGTATTGCCGTTGTTCCTAATGATAAAAATGAGCTTATCCCCCAAAGAATTGTTACTGGCTATAGAATGGTAATTTATTTTAGAAAATTAAATAAAGCAACTAGAAAAGATCATTACCCTTTGCCTTTTATTGATCAAATGCTAGAAAGATTATCTAAGCACACACACTTTTGTTTTCTCGATGGATATTCTGGTTTTTCTCAAATACCTGTTTCACAACCTAATCAAGAGAAAACCACCTTTACTTGTCCTTTTGGAACTTATGCTTATAGACGTATGCCTTTTGGTTTATGTAATGCACCTGCTACCTTTCAAAGATGTATGACTGCTATATTCTTAGATTTTTGTGAAAAGATTGTTGAGGTTTCCATGGATGGTTTTTTCGTTTACGGAACTTCTTTTGATGATTGCTTAAGCAACCTTGATCGAGTTTTGCAGAGATGCGAGCAAACTAATCTTGTCTTGAATTGGGAGAAGTGCCACTTTATGGTTAATGAAGGTATTGTCTTGGGACATAAAATTTCTGAACGAGGTATTGAGGTGGATAAAGCTAAAGTTGATGCAATTGAGAAAATGCCATGTCCTAAAGATATCAAAGGTATTCGTAGTTTCCTCGGTCATGCTGGTTTCTATAGGAGATTTATTAAAGAATTCTCTAAAATTTCTAGGCCTCTTACAAATCTTTTACAAAAGGATGTTCCATTTGTTTTTGATGATGATTGTGTAGAAGCCTTTGAAACACTTAAGAAAGCCTTGATTTCTTCACCTATTGTTCAACCACCTGATTGGAACTTGCCTTTTGAAATTATGTGTGATGCTAGTGATTATGCTGTTGGTGCTGTTCTAGGACAAAGAGTGTATAATAAATTAAATGTTATTCATTATGCTAGTAAAACTCTAGACAGTGCCCAATGCAATGATGCTACTACTGAAAAAGAATTTTTAGCAGTTGTGTTTGCTTGTGATAAATTTAGATCTTACATTGTTGATTCTAAAGTGATTGTTCACACTGATCATGCTGCTATAAAATATCTTATGGAAAAGAAAGATGCTAAACCTAGACTTATTAGGTGGGTTCTTTTGCTACAAGAATTTGACTTACATATCACTGATAGAAAGGGAGTTGAGAATCCCGTTGCTGATAACTTGTCTAGGTTAGAAAATATCCTTGATGACCCACAACCTATTAATGATAATTTCCCTGATGAACCATTAGCTGTGATAAACGTTTCTCATAACACTCCTTGGTATGCTGACTATGCTAATTACATTGTTGCTAAATACATACCACCTAGTTTCACATACCAACAAAAGAAAAAATTCTTCTATGATTTAAGACACTACTTTTGGGATGACCCACATCTTTATAAAGAAGGAGTAGATGGTATTATTAGACGTTGTGTACCTGAGCATGAACAGGGACAAATCCTACGGAAATGTCACTCCGAAGCTTATGGAGGGCATCATGCGGGAGACAGAACTGCTCACAAGGTATTGCAATCTAGTTTTTACTGGCCTACTCTCTTCAAGGATGCCCGTAAGTTTGTTTTATCTTGTGATGAATGTCAAAGAATTGGTAATATTGGTAAGCATCAAGAAATGCCTATGAATTATTCACTTGCTGTTGAACCATTTGATGTTTGGGGTTTTGATTACATGGGACCTTTTCCTTCCTCTAATGGGTATACTCATATTTTGGTTGCTATTGATTATGTTACTAAGTGGGAAGAAGCTATTCCAACTAGTAGTACTGATCACAACACCTCTATTAAAATGCTTAAGGAAGTTATTTTCCCAAGGTTTGGAGTCCCTAGATATTTAATGACTGATGGTGGTTCACATTTTATTCATGGTGCTTTCCGTAAAATGCTTGCTAAGTATGATGTTAACCATAGAATTGCATCACCCTATCATCCTCAGTCTAGTGGTCAAGTTGAACTTAGCAATAGAGAAATAAAGTTAATATTACGAAAAAACTGTCAATAGGTCCAAGAAGAATTGGTCTAAGAAATTAGATGATGCACTTTGGGCTTACATAACAGCATATAAAAATCCTATGGGTATGTCTCCTTATAAAATGGTTTATGGAAAAGCTTGTCATTTACCTCTTGAGTTAGAACATAAAGCATATTGGGCAATTAAAGAACTCAACTATGATTTCAAACTTGCCGGTGAAAAGAGGTTATTTGATATCAGCTCACTAGATGAATGGAGAACCCAAGCTTATGAAAATGCTAAGTTATTTAAAGAAAAAGTTAAAAGATGGCATGATAAGAGAATCCAAAAGCGTGAGTTTAAGTTGGAGAATATGTTCTTTTGTACAACTCTTGTTTCAGATTCTTTGCAGGAAACTCCTCTCCAAATGTGAAGGACCGTATGTTATCGAGGAGGTTTATCGATCTGGAGCTATCAAAATAAATAATGCCGAGGGTACTAACCCGAAGGTTGTCAATGGGCAAAGAATAAAACATTATATCTCAGGTACGCCCATTAATGTTGAAAGCAATATTATCCAAACTATAACACCGGAAGAACACATAAAGGAAACCTTCCAGAATACTCCAGAATCGTGAAAAAGGAGGAGGTACGTGATACGGTAAGTAAACGGACTCCGAAAAATCCGCAAAAATATTTTCTGTCAGTTTTGGAATATATCAAAAATTAGGAAAATAAAAAACAACCAGGAAGGCACCCCTGGTGGGCACAAGACACCAGGGCGTGCCTGGCAAGCACGCCCAGGTGGGTTGTGCCCACCTCGGGTACCTTCCGGACTCCGTTTTTCTTCCGTTTGCTTGTTTCCCAAGATATAAAAAAATCTTTACATACCCCCCGAACCTATTGACCACCGTATCGCGGAGAAATCTTCTGTTTTCTTTTCTTGCTGTTTTCCTGATAGATCTGAAAATATGTCGTCTCAAGATTCCGAGGAGGAGTGCTTAGTTTCTTATTAGCCTTTAGATAAAAATATCTTCAAGGATACCTATCCCTATATATGGTTCTCCGATGAAGAAGATGAAGATGAACCAGTCCCTCCTCGTTTCAAGCACGAAAGCATGGAGGCGTTATGCAAGAGGATAATAAAGCTTGAGATGGAGAATGAAGAGTTAAGGATAGATAATTTTTACCTTCGAAATAAGTTGGAGAAAAAGGATAAGATTGATACTACTTCATCACCACCACCTCCTTCTTCATCACCAAAGGAAACCTGAGTATCGGGTATGGGCACTCCCCTTGGCTTGTGCCAAGCTTGGGGGAGGTGCCCCGGTATCGTATCACCTCCACTATCTTTTGCCTTTACTTATTTTAGTTCGATCCATAGTTATCTTTTGCTTTAGATGAATAAAAGTTTAGTTCGATCCTTTCTTTTCGAGTGTTTGCTTAGTGATCTATCTTTGTAATCGTGTGCGAGATATATAATAAAGTTTAGTTTGAGTTTTGTTTTCTTTTTCTTTCATGATCAATAAAAAGAAAGGAAATAAATGAAAAAGATCATATGCTAATCTTATGGTAAGTAATGACATCACATAAGGAAGAGTATAAGTAGAAAATTTTATTGGAGACTTACAAACATAGCATTGGTCAATGATGCAATTCATGAAAGAATTAATAAGGGAAGAAAAGATTCACATGCAAATACACTATCTTGGACATCTTTTGTGATTGTGATCCCCCATCAAAATATTATATGCTAAAATTGTTGACGTTGGACAAGGAAAACAACGTAATGATTTATGTTTGTTCATATTCACATAGAAGTTATATTGTCATAGATCCTTTAACATGTGGTGCTTGCCCCCCCCATCTTTGCTAGCCAAAAATTCCGCACTAAGTAGAGATACTACTTGTGCATCCAAAACCCTTAAACCCAAATCTTGTTTTGAGAGTCCACCATACCTACCTATGGATTGCGTAAGATCCTTCAAGTAAGTTGTCATCGGTGCAAAAAGGCAATAAAAATTGCTTCTAAAAGTGTTGGATCATTTAGTGTAAGAGAAAATTGAGCATTGTACGAACTTGTGATGGCAAAGAATAAAAGCGACAGACTGCATAATAAAGGTTGCTATCATAAGGGGCAATATAATGTGACATTCTTTTGCACTAAGAGATTGAGCATACAAAGGAAAAGCGCATGGCAACCTCTGCTTCCCTCTGCGAAGGGCCTATCTTTTACTTTTATGTATTTACTTTTATGCAAGAGTCAAAGTATTTCTCTCTATTCCTTTTTATTTTTCTCTTTTGGCAAGCATCATGTGGTGAGGAAAGATCTAGGCACATATATCTAGTTGGATATGGGTAGCATGAGTTATTATTGTTGACATCACCCTTGCGGTGAATATGTTGGGTGGCGAAAACTATAAGCCCCTATCTTTCTATGTGTCCGATTGAAACTTTTTGCTCATGTGTATGCGGTGAGTGTTAGCAATCATAGAAGACTATATGATGGTTGAGTATGTGGACTTGCCAAAAAGGCTCCGATACGTGACCTTCCTGAAAAGATGATGAATTGTAGTTGCAAAGTTGACTGAGAACATAGTTTGTTGGTTTTCAATAGAGTTTATGCTTTATACTTGGATGTTGTGATGAATTGTTACTTGTTCATGAGAAGTCTATGATAAAAGTTATATGATAAAGTTTTATGTTAAAGTTTGTCGCTGTTATAATAATATACATGATGATTCTATGTCCGTATTTTTGTTTTTATCGACACCTCTCTCTCTAAGCATGTGGACAAGTTTTTCGATTTCGGTTTTCACTTCAGGACAAGCGAGGTCTAAGCTTGGGGGAGTTGATACGTCCATTTTGCATCATGTTTTCCTACTGTTATTTATATTGTTTTTAGATATAATAATGATTTTTGGAGTAATTCTAATGCCTTTTCTCTCATAATATGCAAGGTTCACACAAAGAGGGAGACTACCGGCAGCTGGAATTCTGGACCTGAAAAAGCAACGTCAGGCCACCTATTATGCACAACTCCAAATGAGCTGAAACTTCACGGAGAATTTTTATGGAATATATAAGAATTATTAGAGCAAATAAGTACCAGAGGGGGCCCACCAGGTGGGCACAACCCACCTGGGCACGCCAGGGAGCCCAGGCGCGCCCTGGTGGGTTGTGCCCTCCTTGGCCCACCTCCGGTGCCCCTCTTCTGGTATATAAGTCATTTTGACCTAGAAAAATAAGGGGAGGACTTTCGGGACGAAGCGCCGCCGTCTCGAGGTGGAACTTGGGCAGGAGCACTTTTGCCCTCCGGCGGAGCGATTCCGCCGGGGCAACTTCCCTCCCGGAGAGGGAAATCATCGTCATCATCATCACCAACAACTCTCCCATCTTGGGGAGGGCAATCTCCATCAACATCTTCAACAGCACCATCTCCTCTCAAATCCTAGTTCATCTCTTGTGTTCAATCTTTGTACTGGAACCTTAGACTGGTGCTTGTGGGTGACTAGTAGTGTTGATTACATCTTGTAGTTGATTACTATATGGTTTATTTGGTGGAAGATTATATGTTCAGATCCATTATGCTATTTAATACCCCTCTGATCTTGAGCATGATTATCATTTCTGAGTATTTACTTTTGTTCTTGAGGTCACGGGAGAAATCTTGTTGCAAGTAATCATGTGAACTTGATATGTGTTCGATATTTTGATGGTATGTATGTTGTGATTCCCTTGGTGGTGTCATGTGAACGTCGACTACATGACACTTCACCATATTTGGGCCTAAGGGAATGCATTGTGGAGTAGTTATTAGATGATGGGTTGCGAGAGTGACAGAAGCTTAAACCCTAGTTTATGCGCTATTCCATAAGGGACCGATTTGGATCCAAAAGTCTAATGCTATGGTTAGATTTATTCTTAATACTTTTCTCGTAGTTGCGGATGCTTGCGAGGGGGTTAATCATAAGTAGGAGGCTTGTTCAAGTAAGAATAGCACCTAAGCACTGGTCCACCCACATATCAAATTATCAAAGTAGCGAACACAAATCAAACCAACATGATGAAACTGACTAGATGAAATTCCCGTGTACCCTCAAGAACGCTTTGCTTATCATAAGAGACCATTTTGGCCTGTCCTTTGCCTCAAAAGGATTGGGCTACCTTGCTGCACTTTTTTTACCATTATCGCTGCTTGCTTGTTACAAATTACCTTGCTATTCAAACTACTTGCTACTTATAATTTCAGTGCTTGCAGAAAATACCTTGCTGAAAACTACTTGTCATTTCCTTCTGCTCCTCGTTGGGTTCGACACTCTTACTTATCGAAAGGACTATGATTGATCCCCTATACTTGTGGGTCATCATTCGTATACCCATCGTGCGTGGCAAAAATTTAGACATTGGCTCGGCTCATTCCCGCAACCCGCGGCGCGTTGTGACGAGGCGGGCGGCGGAGGAGGATTACGCGTGAATGTCCCTCTTGTTCTCATGCTCATACATGTGGGGAGACAACCTCCCTTATAAGGAGGTCCAACTCCCACCAAACTAGCAATGTGGGACTAAACTTTAGTTCCACCTCTTGCCTTGCACGAATGGGCTTTGTGGGCCTCTAGGATTTATTAGGAATTTCTGAAACTGCTATTGGGCTGGCCCAAAATAGAAAAAATTCCAGCAATCCCCCACCAGATCCCAGAGGCACAAAAATTTTTGCCTTTGTTTCCAAAACACTGTTTTATATACAGGTACTGCAGTGGAGACTGTTAAGTTGAACTTCCACCTAGAACTCTATGCTACACTAGTAAGCAACTTAAAAGTGGACTGGGCCTTGAACTGCAAGTTTTCTGCGAATCTAGCTTCACACAAATCCTTGTCCGATACTAGGCTACCGTGGGTCTTCCCCATGGGTGGAGCTTATGCGTCATACTTTGAGACCTTTCATGATTTTATTAGAGAGCACCGTACTCTCATAGATTGCGATGTTTAACAATCAGACTCATATAGGTGTGTTCTTCAAAAGATGTTCTACAGGACAACATCTCTGCTTCCATGAGCCACTTAGAACACATTAAGATATACATCAACCTGCCATGTAGATTAGGAGAGTATTGCATCTTCATGGGGTGGTATTGTTAATAGTAAGTATACTCTCCTCTCAGTTGATCAACAGCTTGTCTTCCACATCTAATTCACGGGATCTCCGATCACATAGACTAGGTTACCACTGTGAACAACTCATATAGTGGGTCTCATACCCATCTCCTTTGATGCATTATCTATCACATTACGAGATAGACCCTTAGTAAAAGGATCTGCCAGATTTTTAGATGTTTGGATATAATCCAATGCAATAACTCCGGAGTTTTTCATTTTCCTGACAGATTTTAACCTTCTCTGAACATGTCTTGATGACTTCATGTTATCCTTTGAGCTGCTCACTTTAGCGATCATAGTTTGATTATCGTAGTTTATAAGGATACCCGGTACAGGATTCTCAACAACCGCAAGTCATTCAAGAGCCGACGAAGCCAATCTTCTTCGACCGTAGCTATATCTAGTGCTGTGAGTTCTGCTTCCATTGTTGACCTCGTTAAGATGGTCTGCTTGCAAGACTTCCAAGAAACAGCGCCACCTCCATGAGTGAATACATATCCGCTCGTGGCCTTTATCTCATCAGCATCTGAGATCCAGTTTGAGTCACTATACCATTCCAGTACCTTTGGGTACCCAGTGTAGTGAATTCCATAACACGCAGTGCCTTTCAAGTAACGCATAACTCTCTCTAGAGCTTTCCAATGCACATCTCCTGGTTTTGAGACAAACCGGCTCAGTTTGCTAACAGCAAAAGAGATGTCAGGTCTTGTAGCACTGGCTAAATACATAAGCGAGCCAATAATCTGAGAATTTTTCAATTGATCTCTAGCAATTCTTCGATTCTTTCGAAGCAACACGCTAGCAGCATATGGTGTTGGAGAGGGCTTGCAGTCACTGCCAAAGCGACTCAAGATCTTTTCCACTTAGTAAGATTGAAGCAATGTAATCCCACCATCATCGTCTCTCAACAGCTTGATGTTCAGAATAACATCAGCCACTCCTAAATCCTTCGTCTCAAAACTACGAGATAGGAAATCCTTGACCTCCTTAATAACATTCAGATTTGTTATGAAAATCAATATGTCATCAACATACAAGCAAAGGATAACTCCCTCGCCCCCACCATGGTGATAGTACACACATTTGTCAGCTTCGTTTACAACAAAGCCTGCAGCCGTTAAAGTTCTTTCAAACTTCTCATGCCACTGTTTGGGTGCTTGCTTGAGTCCATATAAAGACTTCAGCAACTTGCACACTTTTCCTTCCTGGCCATCTACTACAAACCCATCTGGTTTTTCCATATAAATTTCCTCATCCAACTCTCCATTTAAGAAAGCAGTCTTAACATCCATTTGATGAACGAGAAGACAATGTGAGGCAGCTAGTGAAAGTAGTACTCGAATAGTGGTTAGTCGAGCCACAGGTGTGGTTTTGGTAATTGAATGACAATCTCCATGGACTAATGTTTTCAGTGAGATATATTTGAAGGGTTGTCCATAGATGGTGCCACAAGGATATTGGACTAAATCAAGGATGAAGTCCATATATATGAAGATAGTGTCTCAAGGATATTGGATGGAATCAAGGATGAAGTCCATATAGATGAAGTTATATGTGCTCTAAGCTTTGGTATTAAATGACAATTCCTATGGAGCATCAAGTGCATTGGATCTTATATGAAGATATGTTCCATAGTGATGCTTGAAGTTATTTGGGTTGTTATGTGAAGATTGCCATCAAAGCATCCGAAGAAGTCCTCATGGTATCCCTCTCTGGATACCCCTTGCACACGGGCTTGTACCGTGTGCACGGGGTCGAGTGTCAACTCTCTGGATACCCCGTGCTCACGGGGCCTAGGTGTTGGCTCTCGAGATCCCATATCCAGTGAGGTTTCAGTTCTTTGGAGGATCTCAAAGATTGACATATTTGGGCTTCTGAGGATCAAGGCTTGAGAGAATAATCAAAGAGAAGAATTTGAGTTATGGTTTCAAGACAAGATCATGGTGAGCTCATGTGTTGGGTTTCGGTTGATCAAGTCTTGAAGCAAGCAACTAGAGTGAAGAATTCATGGTGCCTCTCAAGAGCTTGTGATGGAGTTCTTAGAAGGGCAAGTGGTGACCAAGATGATATTCATAGTGGAACTTGATATGGTCATGAAAGAGTCTTTGGTGATATAGTCTTGAAGCAATGAAGGTAAATGAAGAGTTCATTGTGGCTTTCAAGAAACCAAGATGGAGCTTGAAGTAAAGATGTTGGTTGACCAAGATGAAGCTCAAAGATTATATCTAAGTGGTCAACCCACAAAGCACAAACATTGTACCACATGAGATCAAGTGATCTAGTGGTATGGTAAGTAACTGTGAATTGTGCTTTGTTACCTAACCCATGCTATGTGTTTGTTATGTCTATGTGGGTTAGGTGTTTCTCATGGGCTTGCAACAAAAGGAAAGATTTCAAGTAGCCTATGTGTGGATGACATCAAGAGGTGATGGTCATCGGGTTAGAGGAGTCCAAGTGCAAGATGAGAAGCCGGAGGTTATATACTTTGAAGCTTGCGGTCCACATCATGATAATACACATGTGAAGGTGGGCTTAAGTTAAGGCTTCCCTCATTACAATATGAGGAAGCAATTCGAGTATCTTCACCAAGTGGTTGTGGACAAGAAAGGGATTCCAACTTGAGGCAAGCATTAAAGTCATCATCAAGCTCAAGTTGAATATGCAAGGCAAACGTATAACTTAGCTAGGTTTTCCTAGTTTTGCCGGTCTCATAGTGCTTGGTGGGAGACCGGATTATAGGTTCGATAGCCGTACTATCAAGGGGGACTCTCGGGCAAGTAGCTTGATCGCGTCGCATGTAGAGAGCTCAAACCTTTGCATTACTTGCATCATTCTTTCTTGTTGATCTTGGGTGGTTCTCTATGTGAGGACCTTGGGCTTTTCCATAGCTTCAAAACGAGCCCAAGATCATCGAATTCGGAGTCAGTATGCCAAAGTTATCATCGTTTGAGTGGGCTGCTGCTGGCTGTCCTGGGTACCCCGTGGACACGGACTTGTACCGTGCACACGGGACCCCGTGTGCACGGGGTCTAACCCCCCGTGTGCACGGGGTGCCCAGGAAATGCCCGTTGAACCCCAACGGCTAGTTTCTGTGTTTGGCTATTTAAGGGCTGCGTCCCCCCTCCGGTTTGGGGGCTGTTGACACACCTTCTAAACACCATTTTGAGCCTCTCTCCACCTCTCCCAAACCCCTATCTCCCCTCTATGTGAAGGGGGATTTATGGATGGATTTGTGAGCCATTTGTTGATCCTATCCATTGCATCCCCTCTCTTCAATCTCCTACTTTCTTGAGTTGCATCTTGTGAGATTGAGAGAGTGGGTTGAGCATTTGTTGCTTAACCTTGCATTGCATTTGTTGCATTGGTTTGAGCTCCCCGCATCGATTAGTTCGAGTGAGAGCTTGTGAGTTTATTACTCTTGGAGGCTTCCACCTCCTAGACGGTTTGGTGACATATTGTGAAGATTGTGAAGTGGCCTAGGTGGTCAAGGTTCCCCCGGAAGCTTCCTCTTGTGGTGTGCTCCGGGGAAGGGTGTTGAAGTGGCCTAAGTGGTCAAGGTTCCTCCGGAAGCTTCCTTGCTTGTGGTGTGCTCCGGAGAAGTTTGTAAAGGTGTGGTGGTCGCCTTCAAGACCAACCCCGAGTGAATCGAGGATCATCCGTTGGGGGTGACTCGAAAGGGAGAATACGGTGAGCCACTTGGTGGCGCCCCGAAGCTTTGGCTTCGGCACCGCTCTAACGGAGATTAGCACTCTCACGAGTGTGAACTTCGGGATAAATCCGCGTCTCCGACTCACTTGTGGTTATCTCATACCCTCACCCTTTACTTACCGCAATTCATACTTGCTCATATTGATATATCTTGTGCTAGTTGAATTGCTTAGTTGTTCCTACATTTCCATATCTTGTGATATAGTTTGTGCTTGCTAGTTTCCTTAAGTGCCTATCTTGTTTAGCATAGATTGTTGGTGCACTTAGTTGAGCCTAGCATATTTAGGTTTTGTGCTTGAAAGGTATCCGTTTAGTTTAATTCCGCATTAGGATAAAGCCAAATCCGTAACAGTTTTAAAACGCCTATTCACCCCCCCCCCCCTCTAGTCGTCATCTAGATCCTTTCAATTGGTATCAGAGCTTTGGTCTCTCCTTGCTAGGCTTCACCGCCTAGAGAGTAAAGATGTCGACTAGTGGTTTAGTGCACGATGACACTTTTTGTTTTAGTGGCACAAACTATCACTTGTGGAAAATTCGCATGCTTTGTCATTTCCGGGCCATGGATCCAAATTTTGTGCGAATTGTTCTTGTATGGGCTCCTCCTTGGAAGGATGAACTTTTTCCCACTATTGAAGAAAATGATAATATGCTTTGTGGGTATGGTGCTAAGAATGTCTTAATCCGATCTATATCCCTCGAAGTGTTTGAGTCAATCATGACTTGTGTGTCGGCTCATGAGATGTGGACCAAACTTGGAGTAATATATGGTGGGTCCAATCTTGATGAGGTTCATCATCTTACGGAGGAGTCAATTGAGGAGTTCTCCACATCTTCATATCATGAAGAACTCCATATTGCTTCTTCCTCCGTGTGCTTGGACATTTCAAATACTTCCACCTCACCATCATATGACATGTCCCAAGGTAATAACATGGTGAGTGGAAATATCATTTGTGATGATGATGTTGTGCTCAACATTGATGATCTTTCATGCATAAATGCTAATGTTGTAGCTTCTTTGGACTTGAACACATCTAGCAAAAATGACATACATTCTTGTGTTAATAGTCCATGCATATCATATAGAGATTCCTTGAATACTTCATGTGATGATATGCTTGATACTCCTTGTTTCCATGATATATATGCTTCTATTTCCTCTAGTTGTTGTTTGACTAACAATGTAGAGGAAATAAGGAAAAATAGTGCACACATCATTAATGAAGAAATTGCTAGAAGAGCAAAGAAGGACATCACCACATTGGAGAGGAAATGCTATGAGTGTCAAGAGGATGGACATGGATATCCTACTCTTGATGATGAAGAATCTCCCTCTCCAAAAGAATCATCACCAACCTCCGATGTTCACATGTGCCTCATGGCAAGAGGTATTACCGAGGTATCATCTACTCTTTGTAGTGATAATGATGAGTGTGATGATGAAACTAATATTGATATGAGTCAAGAAATTTATGAAATTGGTAAAGCTCTTCATGGGGTTAATAAGAACACTTATGTGATGTTTAAAGATCTTATTGCCCATTTTGGGAAGTGTAATGATTTACTTCATGAAGAGCAAGAACTTAATGAAAAACTTGACTGTAACCTTCTTGATGCTCTAGAAACTCTTAGAGACTTAGAATCTTCTAAAGAAGAGATTGAAGTTGCTCGTGATCAACTTAGAGAGGATTTTGAGCACCTTGACCTTGGCTACAAGAATGTCAAAGGCGAGCTCACCAAACTCTCTAAGTCTTATGAGGAACTTCAAGCTACTCATGTGAAGTCTCTAGTTTCTTCTAGCTCCTCTCATATTGTTAATAATGCTTGTGCTACTAACTCTACTTCTTGTGAAGCATCTATCTTGAAGGAGAATGTTGAGCTAAGGGCTCAACTTGGTTTGCTAACTAGCAATTATGGGGAATTAGAAGAAAGTCATGAAAAGCTCTCGGGCTCTCATGATGATCTTCTTATCTCCCATGAAAGGCTAAAGTTAGCTCATGAGGCTATTGTGACTAAGGTAACATCTTGTGAGCCTCATGTGGACATTAGCACTATTTCTACTCAAAATGCTTTATTGACATGTGCTAGTCCTAGTGATTCATCTAGACATATTATTGCCAATTCTTGTAATGAACTGCTCTCCTTGCGTTGTTGCTCTAACCATGAAGCTTCTACTTCCTCTAGTACTTTTGTTGATACTAACCTTGTAGAGGAAAACAAAGAGCTCAAGGCCCAAGTCACGAATTTGAAGAAAGACATGGAAATGTGTCATGAAGGAAATTCCACTCTCAACACTATCTTGAGTGTTCAAAAATCCCCTCATGACAAGGGTGGACTTGGTTTCATCTCCAACAACAAGAAGTCCAAGAAAAAGAAGAAGGGACAAGACCAAGTCAAGAATGAGGCCAACACTACATGCTTCAAGTGCAAGAATGTTGGACACCATGTGAGATCTTGTCCATTGAAGAAGAAGGCTTCAAATGTGAAGCAACAAGGGAAGCGGCCTCAAGTTCAATCTCAAGGTCAACCTCAAGTTCAATCTCAAGGTCAACCTCAAGCTGAAGAAAGGCCACTATCAATAATTAACCAAGGAAATGCTCCCCAAGTTGAGAAAGTAAAGAAGAAGAGAAGGGGGAGCACATGTTGCTATATTTGTCGTGAGAAGGGACACATATCTTCATCTTGTCCCAACAGTAACATCCCTAAGCCTCCTCTAGTCAATGATCATTATTCACTTAGGAAGGATGTTGTTGGCAATTTGTTTGCCAAGTTTGTTGGCGCCCAAAGTGGGTTGGAAATGGAAAAGGCCATTTGGGTTGCCAAGCCTATTGTGACTAACTTCTTAGGACCCAACTTGGTTGGGGACCATCAAGCTCAACCTTGATCAATAGGTGTGTGGAGGACATTGGAGATTTGGCTAGTTCATGAAGAAAAGAATATTCATCATTTATTTGTTCGAGCCAAGTCATGTGGATTATCTTCATATTATCTATCCAATGTTCCTCCTTGCGGTAACTTGTATTTTTATTGCTTACATTGAAAGTTACTCGCCCCTTGCATGCTTAGGTTTTGTATCTAGCATGTGCATTTATTTGTTGTGCTTCCTAGTATGCTTGATTTGTGTTATCTAGCATGTGTAGGTTGCATTGCACATCATATAGTGGTGTTTGTAGTCTTGAGCCTTTATTGTATCTTGTTTGGCTCTTGCGAGATATTAGTGGATCATCACATTATGGGGGAGTGTTATGTTTTGTGCACATCACAAACCCAAAATGTGAATATGAGAAATGCCACATAGTATTGATATTCAATATTATCTAGTCACTATGTGGTATGTCAAGATCATTTGAAATTCAATTTCTCAAAGTATCCACTAATTATCTCTTGTTGGTTGATTATTTGCCTTTGTTGCGTGCTTTGTCTCGGTGTCATGTGAGGTTCTTCAGTAAGTTTCTGGACACCCCGTGCACATGGGGTCTCTGACCTCCGTGCGCACAGGGTACCACGAAACTTACTGGATACCCCGTGCGCACGGGGTCCTGGACCCCCGTGCGCACGGGGTGGTGGTTTCTCCTCTGGACACACCGTGCGCACGGGGCTGACCTAGCCCGTGCGCACGGGGTCCAATGGGCAGAAATGCCCACCCGGCCAAGTACGCTATAAAGCTCTCTTATGCTTTGGATTGATTTTGATCTTGTGCTTCTTCGGAATCTACCACCGAGTGTTAATTCCAAATACCATTTGTATTCTCTTACAATTGGTATTTCTTCATGTGGTAGAACTTTGTGATCATCTTCTTCTCGGCTTGTGCTTCAACTTGCCGTATCTCACTGCTCGTACTTTCTATTATCTACTTGAGTGAGATAAGCCTTTGAGCATGTGTGTAATGTATATCCTATATGCTCATTGGTTTTTGCTTAGTTCATATGTTGTACTTTGTGTGCGGTCCTGTGTGGATTCGTCACTTGATATAATTTGGACAACTTGAATGCTTTATGTTATTATTGGAGTATTCTTCGTCTTTGTGTTCTTTCGACCAAATTGTATCTCTTTGGATCTTGGTAGGCATGTGCATGCATATTTATTTATATTCTTCTCCATGCCTTGCTTGCTCTACTTGATCCTCTCTATAGGGTAAACTCCATAATATCCTTAATGGTTAAAGATGTGCATGAATTTCGAGTTCATATACATTTGCACATATTTATTGTGGAGTTTGCCCTATGTATTGTGGTTGTGCTAACTACTTCGGACCCAATATGTTTGGGGACCAAATTGTACCTTAATGTGTTTTAGGTACTTTGGATAAGCATTGGATGCTTGGCTCATTCACGAGGAAGATGGAGACACCGTGGGAAATTATTAGAGCCAAGCTTGATTGATTCTTCGATTTGAGGGAGAATATAAATGAAAACCCGGTTCTGTTGTAAGTGTTTCATTCTCATCATGAAAACCCGGTTAACTATATTTGGGTCTTTTTATTGGATATGCATCAAGCTCCCACACTTACTTATTCTCAATAAATCCACTGGATGTATTGAGGAAATGGCGAATGAGGAGTTTGATGAGGATAACGGCTTCCTTGTAGAGCAAATTGTTTCAAGTGTTGTAGGTGATGAGGCTCCTTCCCAAGCTACAAGTACAATGGGGATTGGTCATATTCTTCCACAAGAAACACCCCATGTCCATGTAGAAGAAGAAGGAGTAAGAGCCCCTCTTGTGGATCCACCACAAGGGAAGTCATCACCCCCAACACAAGAGCAAGATGCTATGGGAGATCATGTACCTATCCAAGAACAAGATTAAGTCCCTCATGTTCGCGTGCTAGATCAAGGGCCCCTTGAACCAATGCTCTCTCGGTAACAAGTTCTTACTTCATGCATTTATTTAAATTAGAGTCAACATTATGTATGTTGCATCATGGCATGATTAGTACTTGTTGAGTTTGTGTTTATTGCAAAAGCTTAAACCTCCTTATTGCATCTATGAGACTTTTGAGAAGAAGCATATCATGGGGATCTATAAGACCATGCTCATGGTTCACTTATCCCAAATATGCCAATTAAGCAACTTATTGCATACCAATTCCTCAAAGTGCTCTTATGTGCAATATTGATATAATTGCAAGAAACAGACTTTTTGGTTGTGGAATTTGCTCTCATGCTGAGTAATTCATTTTTATGCAAATGAGATCAATTTACGCCATGTGCCTTGTGTCATGTGCCATGTGACAAAGCTCTTGTGCTAAGATCAAGTTTGTATAATAATGGATTCATTCTTGGATATCATGTTCTTATCTTTTGTATCTTTTTGTGTGTGCAAGTTTCTCTGTGGATGCTCATCTCGATGATTATTGGCCACGTAAGAAACTTATACACATGAGAAAGTGCATATCCCTCTTTGATATTCTTTATTCCTTGCCAGTCACTTGGATTGTCTCTTTTTATTCTCTGGTGAATCTGGTAAGAGGTTGAGTAGTGAGTGCTTGTATGTATTGCATATATCTTTGCACCCATGAGTTGTTGGATATATTTTGGACCCATGCTTAGTCAAGTGATGATCCTATTTTGTGCACGTTGTATCCAAATACAAAACTAAATAATGCACAAATCATGGGGAGCTTCTCTATATTCTTTAGAACACTCCGATGATCATATCATAATATCTTTTTGGTGCATTCTATGGATCCTCAATATAGTGTGAATTTCTTCGTTTGTTCGTAACTGGATATGTGCATTTGATTCCACTCACAATATGAGAAATGCACAAACTAAGGAGGAACTCATACTATATTGGTCTTCTAGATTTTTCCTCCATTTTGGCACTTGTTGCCAATGGGGGAGAAGTTTAGAGGGTTTAGGAAAAGTGGGTTGGTTCTTGTCATTCATGCATATCTACCATTTGTTGTGTTTGCTTGTTGCATGGATGTGTATATAGAGAAAACTCCACCAAGTTATTTCCCATGCATATATTGTGGGGGAGTTTGCTCTATATAGTGTGGTTCTACTAGCATCAAATTCTTGTGTAGTATTTCGATGCTAGTACAACTGGTTTTGATAACATCAACTATCTTTGGGATATTTGAGGCTATCAAAACCACCTCAAGTATTCAATTTATTCTCGGATAGATTGCATACTTGTTTTAAATTCATTATATAAACCCTCTTGTTGAGATTGTCATCAATTACCAAAATGGGGGAGATTGAAAGTGCATCGAGCCCCTAAGTGTGGTTTTGGTAATTGAATGACAATCTCCATGGACTAATGTTTTCAGTGAGATATATTTGAAGGGTTGTCCATAGATGGTGCCACAAGGATATTGGACTAAATCAAGGATGAAGTCCATATATATGAAGATAGTGTCTCAAGGATATTGGATGGAATCAAGGATGAAGTCCATATAGATGAAGTTATATGTGCTCTAAGCTTTGGTATTAAATGACAATTCCTATGGAGCATCAAGTGCATTGGATCTTATATGAAGATATGTTCCATAGTGATGCTTGAAGTTATTTGGGTTGTTATGTGAAGATTGCCATCAAAGCATCTGAAGAAGTCCTCATGGTATCCCTCTCTGGATACCCCTTGCACACGGGCTTGTACCGTGTGCACGGGGTCGAGTGTCAACTCTCTGGATACCCCGTGCTCACGGGGCCTAGGTGTTGGCTCTCGAGATCCCATATCCAGTGAGGTTTCAGTTCTTTGGAGGATCTCAAAGATTGACATATTTGGGCTTCTGAGGATCAAGGCTTGAGAGAATAATCAAAGAGAAGAATTTGAGTTATGGTTTCAAGACAAGATCATGGTGAGCTCATGTGTTGGGTTTCGGTTGATCAAGTCTTGAAGCAAGCAACTAGAGTGAAGAATTCATGGTGCCTCTCAAGAGCTTGTGATGGAGTTCTTAGAAGGGCAAGTGGTGACCAAGATGATATTCATAGTGGAACTTGATATGGTCATGAAAGAGTCTTTGGTGATATAGTCTTGAAGCAATGAAGGTAAATGAAGAGTTCATTGTGGCTTTCAAGAAACCAAGATGGAGCTTGAAGTAAAGATGTTGGTTGACCAAGATGAAGCTCAAAGATTATATCTAAGTGGTCAACCCACAAAGCACAAACATTGTACCACATGAGATCAAGTGATCTAGTGGTATGGTAAGTAACTGTGAATTGTGCTTTGTTACCTAACCCATGCTATGTGTTTGTTATGTCTATGTGGGTTAGGTGTTTCTCATGGGCTTGCAACAAAAGGAAAGATTTCAAGTAGCCTATGTGTGGATGACATCAAGAGGTGATGGTCATCGGGTTAGAGGAGTCCAAGTGCAAGATGAGAAGCCGGAGGTTATATACTTTGAAGCTTGCGGTCCACATCATGATAATACACATGTGAAGGTGGGCTTAAGTTAAGGCTTCCCTCATTACAATATGAGGAAGCAATTCGAGTATCTTCACCAAGTGGTTGTGGACAAGAAAGGGATTCCAACTTGAGGCAAGCATTAAAGTCATCATCAAGCTCAAGTTGAATATGCAAGGCAAACGTATAACTTAGCTAGGTTTTCCTAGTTTTGCCGGTCTCATAGTGCTTGGTGGGAGACCGGATTATAGGTTCGATAGCCGTACTATCAAGGGGGACTCTCGGGCAAGTAGCTTGATCGCGTCGCATGTAGAGAGCTCAAACCTTTGCATTACTTGCATCATTCTTTCTTGTTGATCTTGGGTGGTTCTCTATGTGAGGACCTTGGGCTTTTCCATAGCTTCAAAACGAGCCCAAGATCATCGAATTCGGAGTCCGTATGCCAAAGTTATCATCGTTTGAGTGGGCTGCTGTTGGCTGTCCTGGGTACCCCGTGGACACGGACTTGTACCGTGCACACGGGGCCCCGTGTGCATGGGGTCTAACCCCCCGTGTGCACGGGGTGCCCAGGAAATGCCCGTTGAACCCCAACGGCTAGTTTCTGTGTTTGGCTATTTAAGGGCTGCGTCCCCCCTCCGGTTTGGGGGCTGTTGACACACCTTCTAAACACCATTTTGAGCCTCTCTCCACCTCTCCCAAACCCCTATCTCCCCTCTATGTGAAGGGGGATTTGTGGATGGATTTGTGAGCCATTTGTTGATCCTATCCATTGCATCCCCTCTCTTCAATCTCCTACTTTCTTGAGTTGCATCTTGTGAGATTGAGAGAGTGGGTTGAGCATTTGTTGCTTAACCTTGCATTGCATTTGTTGCATTGGTTTGAGCTCCCCGCATCGATTAGTTCGAGTGAGAGCTTGTGAGTTTATTACTCTTGGAGGCTTCCACCTCCTAGACGGTTTGGTGACATATTGTGAAGATTGTGAAGTGGCCTAGGTGGTCAAGGTTCCCCCGGAAGCTTCCTCTTGTGGTGTGCTCCGGGGAAGGGTGTTGAAGTGGCCTAAGTGGTCAAGGTTCCTCCGGAAGCTTCCTTGCTTGTGGTGTGCTCCGGAGAAGTTTGTAAAGGTGTGGTGGTCGCCTTCAAGACCAACCCCGAGTGAATCGAGGATCATCCGTTGGGGGTGACTCGAAAGGGAGAATACGGTGAGCCACTTGGTGGCGCCCCGAAGCTTTGGCTTCGGCACCGCTCTAACGGAGATTAGCACTCTCACGAGTGTGAACTTCAGGATAAATCCGCGTCTCCGACTCACTTGTGGTTATCTCATACCCTCACCCTTTACTTACCGCAATTCATACTTGCTCATATTGATATATCTTGTGCTAGTTGAATTGCTTAGTTGTTCCTACATTTCCATATCTTGTGATATAGTTTGTGCTTGCTAGTTTCCTTAAGTGCCTATCTTGTTTAGCATAGATTGTTGGTGCACTTAGTTAGCCTAGCATATTTAGGTTTGTGCTTGAAAGGTATCCGTTTAGTTTAATTTCGCATTAGGAATAAGCCAAATCCGTAACGTTTTAAAACGCCTATTCACCCCCCCCCCCCCTCTAGTCGTCATCTAGATCCTTTCAATGGCGTTAACTAAATCAGTTAGAGTACGGTTCTTTCTTTCGGCTACACCATTTGACTGAGGTGAATAGGGAGGCATCCTCTTATGGATTATACCATGTTCCGCACAAAAAGAATCAAATTCATTGGAAAAATACTCTCCACCACGGTCGGACCTAAGCCTCTTGATTTTACGATCAAGCTGGTTTTCCACTTCAGCTTTATAGATCTTGAAAAAGTTCAAAGCCTCATCCTTAGATTTCAGAAGATACACATGGCAGTATCTAGTGGAGTCATCAATTAACGTCATGAAATATTTCTTTCCACCTTTTGTCAAAACACCATTCATTTCACATATATCTGAATGTATGAGCTCTAGTGGTGCAAGATTTCTCATTTCCGCGGTCGTGTGAGACTTACGAGGTTGCTTAGCTTGCACACAAACTTGACACTTAGATCCCTTGACAGTGGTGAAACTAGGGATTAAGTTCAACTTGGCTAGTCGCGACATGCAACCAAAGTTAACATGACAGAGACGTGAATGCCACATATTTGATTCTCTATTGTCGCAAACATGATTAACAACTTTATTGCAAACATCTGACAAGGACAAACGAAACAGGCCTCCTGACTCATAGCCTTTACCAACAAAAGTTCCATACTTGGATATTACAAATTTATTCGACTCAAAGACAAGCTTGTAGCCATCTCTACACAGAAGAGATCCACTAACAAGATTTTTATTGACGGAGGGGACATAATGCACGTTCTTCAGCCGCACGATCTTCCCTGAAGTAAACTTCAGATCGACCATGCCAACACCATGAACAGAAGCACCTGAACCGTTGCCCATCAGCACGGTGGAAGTCCCTGCGTTCTGATAAGACGAAAACATGGAAATATCACCGCATACATGCACATTAGCACCCGTGTCAATCAACCAATCAGGAGAATGACATACTGAAAGAATAGTGGGAAATATACCATACCCAGCATCCTTCATGTCAATGTCACCAATGACAACATTAAAGGTCTTTCTGCCTTTCCCAAGATGACGCTTGTCGTAACGATTAGGGCAACAAGGAGCCCAATGGTCAGGATCTCCGCACACATGACAAACACCTTTCTTCTTGTCATTCTTCTTCTTGAAGTAGGTGTGTTGTACAGCCTTGTTCTTCCCATCAAACTTTGCTTTACCATCAAACTTGCTCTTGTTCTTGAACTTGTGGGGCTGGGAGTTTTTCTTCTGTACCAGATTGGCACTAGATCCTCCCTCAATACCTCGAGCACGTGTGTCTTTTGCTCTCGCCTTTTCTTCCACATCAAGAGTACCAATGAGATCCGGAACGGAAAACTCCTGCCTCTTATGCTTCAGTAAGGTAGCAAAGTTCCTCCACGAGGGAGGAAGCTTAGTGATGATGCCTCCAGCAACAAACTTGTCCGGTAACATACAATTGAAGTGCTCAAGTTCTCTAGCAAATGATTGTATCTCGTGAGCTTGCTCAACCACGGAGCGCTCAACGGTCATCCTGTAGTCATAGAATTGCTCCATGATGTACAGCTCAGTGCCAGCATCCGAGACCCCAAACTTGGCCTCGAGAGCGTCCCACATATCTTTTCCATTGTTAATTGACGCATCAGCATCAACTATGTTCTCACCAAGAACACTCAAGAGAGCAGCCTTAAACAGGGTATCCATTTTCTGAAAAGCTTGTTCCTGTTGAGCATCATAATCTCCTTCAGGTTTGCCAAGAGTGGCGTCATAGCAACTCATGGTTTGAAACCATAATACTGCTCTCACGCGCCACCTCTTATAGTGGATACCCTCAAACATAGGAGGTCTCATGGAAGCAGCAAAACCACTCGGGGCAAATTGCCTATAATAAGGTTTTTGGATTGTTGGAAATATGAACAATTTACCATATGATTTTATTAACAGAAATAGTAGATAAAACATGACTATCATAGTAGAGATGAAACAAGGCATGTAATCTAAAGGAGAATAAGCAAATGGCATGTGCGTGGCAAAAATTTAGACATCGGCTCGGCTCATTCCCGCAACCCGCGGTGCGTTGTGATGAGGCGGGCGGTAGAGGAGGAGCGCGCATGAATGTCCCTCTTGTTCTCATGCTCATACATGTGGGGAAACAATCTCCCTTATAAGGTGGTCCAACTCCCACCAAACTAGCAATGTCGGACTAAACTTTAGGTCCACCTCTTGCCTTGCACGAATGGGCTGCGTGGGCCTCTAGGATTTATTAGGAATTTCTAAAACTGCTATTGGGCTGGCCCAAAATAGACAAAATTCCAGCAGTTCCTACCAGTTTTTTTATCATTGGGATTGCAATAAGCTTCTTTTCGCTTTTCAGGCGGAGTAGTTTTTTCTTTATAGCTTCCACCATGCGAATAGCCTTAGACTCCCTGCTGAATTTTAAATACTTCTCCTCTGGCAAGTTTAATAACTTAGAAAAATCTTTCAAGACATGCAGCATGGGGTCAGTTCCAATATTTAGCTCATGACGTAAAAATTTTACATTCGAAGATCTAAGAAAAGATTTAATGCTATCATAAACAAGATCAACTTTACTCTTTTCCTTTGAACAAAGGTACCAGTTCTCAGCATTGTACCTCATCCTGCCAAGTAAGTTCCAAGCATCTGATATCTCAATTCCCAAAAAGGGGCCTTTAGAGGCAAGATCTAAAGCTTGTTTACTTTGTGGATTAAGCCCACCATAAAAGAAATTGACTACCTAAAAGTCAGGATAATGATGTTCAGGGCAAGCGAGAAGTATTTCACGATACCTTATATATGCCTCCACTAGTTTCTCACATTCCCGTTGTCCAAAGCTGCTTAACTTCCTCCTGATTTTATATAGCTTCCCTTGTGGATAGTAATGAGAGGAAAAAGCGGCCCTTAATTTGTGCCAACTACTCAAGGTATTTATATCTTGACATCTTAGCCATTTTTTAGTTCCTCCCTGGAGAGAATGGGGAAATACTTTCGCTTTGAGCTCGCCAGTTAACTCCTACAACTAAAGGGTTCCACATGCAAGATCAAACTTGTTAATATGCTCATAAGGACATTCAGTTGCTTCAGCTTGGAATACATTTTCTTTTATCATAGCAAATAACCGAGGTTTTATCTCATATACTTTACCGGGTAGGTTAGGACCAGTTATTATGTAGTTCTCTCCTCGAGCTGGTCCTGCTACTAACTCAGCACCTACCTGATAGACTTGTTCTTGTAAGACCATGGTTGCTCTTCATCTGCAAAGGCCGTTAGATCGCAAAATAACTCAAAACTCAAGGCAAGGCCCAAAAGCGCTCAGCTCCCCGGCAACGGCGCCAGAAAAAGCTTGATAGTCTGCAAGTGCACAAGATTTAGTTGTAGCCTTTTCGAAGTAAGAGTATCGATCCCACAGGGAGCACAGGAATTAGGCTTTTGCGCCTTTGTAAGGAATTATGTAGCTTTGTGCCTGCAGATAATTGTAGACTTGAAGCAGAGTGAGGGCGGATTTAAATAAGGATTGAACAAAATGGTGACGTGTAACTAAATAGCATAAAAATAAAATAAAGGCGGAGACAATAAAGAACGGTGAAACAACAGAATTAAAAAGGCGTTCCCAGGGAATCTGGAAATTCCCATTGGTATGTTTCTAGTACTACTATGCATAAGCATAGCATGGAATGGATACTTGAGCCACTTTTGATGATTATGCTAGGCGGAGCCGGGTACAGAACACGTTCTACTCATGGTAGACTTCGTGCCATGCACGCCACCATCATAGCCTCCCCCAGAAGGTTACAGCTCATGACAATTAAGGGTTTACCCCGTGGACACGGCCACACTAAGGGTTCTCCGTGATCCCCGGTCACTTGTAAAGGTTAGGAGCAGTAGGCTTTTAGTGTCACCTCAAATTACCTCCACATCCTAAACCTATGCAAAGACAGTGATATACTTCATGGCCTTCAAAGGCACAAATGCTAAGTGGGGCCCCTTCACAACATTAACGAAGTTATTAAACTAAGCATTCAACAGGTGATCTCATATCCACATTATACGTTTCAGATCCTACACATACCAAGGTTCATTCATATCCCCAAGAACTAGAGGGGTCTACTCACACATAAGAACAACAAGCATCATGGGGATGATAATGGGATACATGGACGAGTGATTCAACTGATACATCGAAGGATCCAGTAGGGTTCTTGATGCTGCAGATGATAAGGATGTGGATGATGATGATGATGATGATGATGATGATGATGATGATGATGATGATGATGATGATGCCATTCCTCTCATGGTGAGAGGAATCCCCTTCTTCTCCCGGACGATACTTCCTCCGGATGGGCTCCGGAGGCTAGGGTTCTGCCTTCTAGATGAGTTTCTGGAGTCCCTGTTTGTCCCGTCCACGAGGTGAAAATAGCCGATCCCCTGGAGGCGGCGGCGTGCCAAACAACCGCTCATGCAAGCGCGCGCGGTCACATGGAGTGTCGTTGTTCGCTCTAGAGGCACAACGGCGGCTGTTTCTTTTGCCTTCTTCCTGGATTTTTCTATGGAATGTGTTTATCACCTTTAATATGTGATTCCACTGCCATATTTGGGTGGTTTCTCCATAAAATGAATATTGCTCCAAAAGACGTAACCTGAAGGATCATCAACAAAAAGAAGTGCGTGAACGCGGTAAAATTCCACAAAGCCTACCTTGTAGGCACAAAATATAAAGGAAAAACGTCACATAAATTGGACTCATCACCCGCCACCACTTTTATCTCCTTCGTGCTTATCTTTAGTTTTCTTCCCCCAAAAAAGCCCTAGCCACTCGTCCACCTTATCGTGATCCCTTTTCCTCTGACCTGGTCTATGGAGAGCAGCTACATGCCCAATCCCACTCCAGTCGGCGTCGGTGCTCCGCCCCTTGCCGTCGGAGCTCCCTCCGGCCGTCTCTCTCCTGGGCCGAGGTGGCCTCCTTCCTCTCCCTTTCCCTTCCTCTTGCCCTGCAGTGAGCTCCGTCCGCCTCCCCCTCCTCTCCTTGGCCTCCCATCTCGTTTAGTTCACCTTTCACAAAAAAAAGTTTAGCACTACCTCTGTTGCAAAAATTTCGGCAACATTATCTATATTGCGAAAGCTCTTCCACAACATCACTGTTGTTGGAAAAAAAAGTGAAGACAGAAGCAAATCAGCAACACATCCTATGTTGCAAATAAATCCCACAACATGACATATGTTGCAAAAAAATATCGGCAACACGACCTATGTTGCACAAAAATTTCCGAAACACAACCTCTGCTGCACAAAAATTTTCACAACACAACCTCTGTCGCAAATGTTTCCGCAACAAGATCTATGTTGCAAAGTAGAGAAGACATTCAACCCCTAAGATTGTTTTAGATCCGATGGCACGCAAGATGACGGATTTTTAAAAAGATCCGCCGGTCGACGCGTTGCAGCCCCCTTTTAGGAAACAAGCATCATACAATTCTGCTTCTCCGTTTCAGACCTTTAGCCTCGCCTTAAGCACAACAAGTTAATTTTTTTCGAGGGGTAGGTTAAATGTGGGCTGGCCATTTGTGCATCCCATTAGCGTATATATTTTTTCACTTCCCAAAAAATGTTTTATATATCTAATAAATAATAATTGAAAGTAGAGTTTGCTTTAATAAATGGAATATTAGAAAATTAATAGATCAAGAGAAAATGTTTCATCTAACTTATAGTTTTGTTCATATAGCTTCTTATATTACTTCTTGTATACTTAAAAATTATTTACATTAATAGTAAAAATTATTTCATGAAATCATAAATAAAAGGGTAAAAAAATAGTGAACTATAGTTTTCAGTAGACGCCATTTGGAGACGGATGATTTGGAGGGGCGATCTAGCACGAGGAGGAGGACGAGAGGTAGGGTACAATTAATTTGCCATTGACATGTGGAGCTCATATGTAAGGTTCGATATAGAAACGAGAAGATCAAAAGTCATCCTTGAAACGCAACAACATCGCGCGCGGGCAGGGCATCAAAAGTCAAACTAGTAAAAAGATATATATGTCACCATTGTCGCTTCTTTCTCATGCCAGTTAGAAAATGCTATCAGCACTGGAGTTGGCTTCATGCAATTACCCTATATTGATTCTTCATGATTAGGATCTTATCATTGCAAAAAAAATATTGGATTTCCTTAGGCAAAGAAGCCATGACAATCGAGTTACTTTAAGCAAAGGAGCACATGATGAAAAACTATATGACACCCATCACATTATTACATAATGATACCATTTACATTACATTACATAATGTTGATGGAACAAAGTATTGCATAATAATGGTAGCTATTTCTTCCATGATATGTGAACACTGTATAAAATTATTAGATCATTTTTTGGAAATATGGGAAACATTTTTTATTGCACTAACATTTTGAAAAATATGTGAACTATATTTAAAGATGATATTCATATTTTGAAAGTGTAATAAATGTTAAAAAATGTATGATCATTTTTATAAAATATAATACTTTATATAATTGTACAAACAGTGTAAAAAAATTGGTGAATTCTTTAGAAATTGCGTGAACATTTTTTATTAAAAGTTTGAGCATCTTATATCTTATATATACTAATCGAAGGCACCATACGAGGCTCCACATTAATCCTTGAAAACTAAGAAAACTGTCCATCTGATCTCGATGTTCAATATGTAGAGCCCGTTGGATGAGGTTTCAAGGGTCCTTAGTCGGATGAGGTTTCAGGAGTCCTCACGTGATGCCTCATGTCCTCTCTAGCAAACTATTGTACAGAATATCTTCCTCCATGCCCCCTCCCCCCTCCCCCCCCCCCCCCTCCCCTCCCAAAAAAAGAGAATGTCTTCCTCGCTATAGAAAAAAAATCTCGCATACTCCTTCCTCCACCCATCCCGCCTAACACTGGCACCGACGCATCATCCACACATGTTCGTTCCACCTCCTCTGAATCTCTTCCTCCCTTCCCTTTTCCAGTCTTCACGTGGCAGTCATCTAAAACAATCCAGGTAGCCTATGCCCAATCCCATCCTCTAGAATCTATGAATCTACACTGCCCAATCACGCCACAAGCCATCTTGGCCGAGGAGGAGGTAGTTCCAATCTCAACTTCCATGCCCGACCAAACCGCAATCCAAGGCAGTTTGTATCAGCTTGGATAACCGCCATTGTTTGTGAAGTTGCCAGTCTAGGCAATATGGTTGACTGACTGCTGGTTTGAAGGAGTAACAAGTGAGTAGGTGTTCGTTTTTGAGGATTTTTGTTTGTTGTTCTATTGCAATTTGATAATTGTTATATAATGAGAAATTATAGCCTAGAGTTTGTTCTTGGGGATTTTGATGATGTGCTTTCTTTAGTTTCAGACCTAAGTATTACTTGGATGGCTAGGATTTCTAGGTGCTATACAGTCCAATTCACCAAAGACATGGGTGTACTTCTGCACAACAAACTCAGGCACCTCTTCTTTATTTTTATTAAAAGTTGATTACTCATTTTGGAGCATCACCCTGTTAGTTCTGTTCCTTACGGGCAAAAACTATGCATTTGTCTACATGGGTCTACCTTTTCAATTTTATGATCATCACTTGATCCAATATGATATATGTAGCTTAGAAGCACAAATTCTACTATGTTCTGATGGAATTTCTTTGATATTGTTGTTGCAAACTTGGAGTCTATATACAAATTATGCATTCAGGAGGCAAGTTAACCTTTGTAGGCTTTATCATATTTCCTTTCTTCTTGATTTATTTTAATACCTTTCTCTTTGTGAGATTTGATATACCGAATCATTAAAACATATTTGAGTTTATTGTTGTACAATTTATACATTTGTTGTATGGAGCACAGACTTGCTTAGTAAGAGTTCCTATGCAATTAACATTTGATCCAGTAACATCTCTTGATGTTATACATGCACTTGCATACTTTAGTAGACACGCATGATGACCAGATAAGTTCAGTCTCCATTGTTTTGTTCAAACAGAAGATATGACCTCGCATACATGTATTTCCATTTTAATATAATGGAATATATATATATATATATTAAAGGAAAGAATCATTTTGTATACTTCAGAATCACACTAAAAATGTGTCCCGTCTTTGCTGCAATCCTTCTTTTTTACATAATAGGGAAAGTTATATATCAAAAAGGATGCTCACTGAGCACATCATTATGGATTACCTAACAAAGCCCACACGATGAAGAGGATAATCAAATCGAGAGCCGCCTAAGAGGATAACAAAAGCCCATGCCGCTTTTGCTGAAACATAGATATTTAGAATTTGTTATTTCTTCTAATTTTAATTTCATGAGTATTTACATATATGTACATAATAACAGACTATTTATGTTATAATCAAAATAGTGATGTTATGATTTAGATTGAGAGACAATAATTTCAGTGATCTATGTCCTTCATTTTAAAGAGAAACAAATTTATCATTTTATGATGCACTTCATATATAATAACCATGCATAATTCCATGTTCAATATTCGGGGAAATATATGTACAATAAAACATTCAGATCTCATGACCTTGAATAGGTCTCATTGTTTCTTCTCTGTTAACTGAGCATGTGATTCCTTGTAAATGTTCCTCAAAATATATTATCTTTGAGTTTCTAGTTTTATTGTCCTATGGTGGATTTTTTTTATGAATTCAGAAAATAAAAGTTTAGCTGCAAAATAATAAAAATTGCATGCCAAGTTCACATATATGTCTAATTGGTACTACATTACCATAGAAAGTTCTTTCATTGTTTTAGTACTTTCTAAAATCACTAGCTTGTGCAGACGCATGGGTTGATGACTAGTTTTTATAATTATATGAACATTTAAAAAAATGAAGACCTTATTAATTCCATGAACATTTTTCAAATATATTGACATTGTTACAAATATAACACAAAAATGGCGATAAACATCTTTCAAATACACAATGTATAGTTTCAAATATGTTATTTAAAAGAATACGTGATAAATATTTTTAAGATAAACTATGAACTTTTTTGAACTACACATTGAGCATTTTTCATGTATTTTATGAATATTTTGAAAATATACGCTGAACATTTATATGTACATATAAGATTTCATGTTCTGCAGTATAAATTTACATTTTAAAAATGGACTTAAAAATACAAAATAAATAATAATTTGTATGAAAATAAATTAAAAATAAAAACAGCTCAAAATAGAGCAAAGGCCGGGCGAGGCGCATCCCACGAGGATAGACGGTTGCTTGGCTACGGTAAAAATCCAGAAAACAGTCCATTCATGAAGGAATAGTCTCTTTGTTTTTTAGTGGACAAAGAACAAACAGTAGATGAATGAAACATATGTAAATAGGCCACCAAAGAAGCACAACAGTAGATAAGTGAACGAACTGGTCCACCTTTGCTCATTATTTCGCGTGTAACACACGATATAGGAGAGCAACTAGCTGACGGTTACCCCTTAGGGGACGACTGCAAGGCTCAGTTTCGCGGACCTGGAGCACGCCAAGTGGTGCATCCAAATGCCACCACGTGTCGCATTCTGGGCACAGCTCGGATTTTTTTCTTTGTGCATGTGTTTTAGGGATTTTTCTTGGATTTTTTGGCATGTTGTTTTTTGCTTGATTTTTCGTAGGTTTTGGTGGGAAAATTTTGGGTGTTTTCATAAATCAATGCTTTTCTTCAAAAAGCACAACATGTGCTTCTGCGAGAAACATAGGTGTGCTTTCCAGAAAAGAAAAAGCACAGCTGTGAGAAGCAAAACTTTGCTTGCACGGAAAGCACATGTGTGCTTCCCAAGAGGAAAAAAGCACAACTATGCTTCCACCGAAAAAAGGGAAAGACACAGCCTGTGCTTTTGGAGAAGCACAATTATGCTTCCCCAAAAAAGAAAAGTGCAGCTATGCTTCCACAAAAATAGGGAAAACACATCATGTGTTTCTACGGGAACTATAGTTGTGCTTTCATGAGAAGCACGACTTTCCTTATGCGACAGCACAACATGTGGTTCCATGAAAAAAGAAAAAAAATCACACTCTGTGCTTCTCGAAAAAATGAAAATGCAATTGTGCTTCTGGGCTCCTTTATTTCTTTCATTTTTTGGTTTTTTTCCTAGTTTTCTTTTTTTTGGTTGCCTTTTTTTTTCTTCTGGTTTCATGGTTTTCTCATGAAAAATTCATTAAAACCTATTAACATTGCATCTAGTTTAGAAGATTTCGACGCGAAAAATCCAACAGTGAAAACGGATCAGGATTTGGACACACGGTTCAAGAGATAAACTGTTCTTAGAAAATGAATCTACGAAAAAAAGAAAACTTTCAGATTGCGACAAGTGGTTGTGCGCCACTTGTCAGCACCAAAGAAGGTGGGAAGTGACCTTTGCAAAGCGTAGCCCTTAACTAGTTATTGTGACGATATATGATGTTACTAGCAGGGGGATGTCCTATATATGCCGGTTGCTGCGGCACCAAGCATTGCTTCACATAGGATGCCCCCTTGACTAGGCCGACCTATTAGTAGTTTGCACAATGTAAAATCCAAAAAACAAGAGAGCGCACGAGGGATCGAACTCATAAAATGCAACTTGCGAGCACATGTGGGTAGCCAGTTGAGCTGATGAGGGTTGTTGGTTGCTAAGTAGCATGGAGCTATCCACAGCAACAGATCTAAGATGTTTTTTAAAACTTCAAAATGCAATATTTTTGCAAAGAAAGTGATTTTTTAAAAACACGGACCATTTTCAAAATTGTGAATATTTTTTTAAACTCAAATATTTTCAAAACAACTCGAATATTGTTTAAAAAAGGAAACATTTTTGTCTATAAATTTTGTTTGAAAAAGATAACATTTTTATTTTGAAATTCTGTACAAACTTTAAAAATGTGAACTTTTTTAAAACGTGAACTACAAATAAAATTTGAAAACAGGAACATTCTTTGAAAGTCCAAGAAAAATTTGAAAATGCAAACATTTATTGAAACTCCCAAACAAAATTTCAAAACTCGATCAATTTTTGTAACGTAGCAAATTTTTTTAATATATGATTTTGCTTGAAAATGTGGATATTTTATGAAACTCCTAAAGAAATTTAAAATCGTGAATCTTTTTTGAAGATGCGAACCTATTTTTCAATATGTGATCATTTTTGTAGACTCCCGAACAAAATTAAAAATGTGAAGATGTTTTGAATAAGAGAAATTTTTGAAATGAACAAATATTTGAAACCACGACTTTTTTTTAATATGTGAACATGTTTTGAATTTCTAAAAAAATAAAACGGGAACATTTTCTGAAACTCCAGAACAGAATTCGAAAATGTGGACAATAATTGAATATGTTAACATTTTTTGAAATGGTAACATTTTTTAAACTCCCGAACAAAATTTGAATGTTCCAAAAAATTGAAAACACGGCCATTTTTTAAATATAATAATTTTTTGGAATTTGATGAAAAAAAATTACACGGGAAAATATTTGAAAATCTCAAACAAAACTT
The DNA here is from genome assembly GCA_011799875.1 of Thinopyrum elongatum. Taxonomy (NCBI): domain Eukaryota; kingdom Viridiplantae; phylum Streptophyta; class Magnoliopsida; order Poales; family Poaceae; genus Thinopyrum; species Thinopyrum elongatum. Next base: position 571,187,632 of record CM022299.1, read on the forward strand.
CAAAACACGAATAGTTTTGGTAAAGGTAAACATTTCCCGAATATTTGAATTTTACTTGAATACGTGAAAAAAATTTGAGACTCCCAAAAAAAATCGAAAATCAAACAATTTTTTAATATGTTAATATGTTTTGGAAAAACGGGAACATTTTCTAAAACTCCCGAACTCAATTTGTAAACATGAAAATTCTTTTTGAAGGACGAACATATTTTGAATGTGTGAACATTTTTTAATTCTATACATAATTGTTTTGAGAACATGAACATTTTATGGAAAGCATGCATTTGTTAAAAAACTAATTTTTTTTCAAAATAAACATGAAAAAAAAGGAAATAGGAAAAGACAAAGAAAAGGTGAAATAAAAAACCGTTCAGAAACCTTATAGAAGGTTCTGAAAACCGGTAAAAACCGGCTGAGAACCTGCTATATGGTTCCGAAAACAAGAACTTCATAGGTTTACATATACTATAGATGGGTCGGCCGACAAATAACTGTCTCTCGTAAGTGCGATTGTTCGACTGTTTGACGCATAATGCATCAAATACGGTTTTCCACTAGCCGGTTCCAAATCTACAAAAACCTTGGACACTTATCTCGAGGGGCAGCGCTATGTCTTAATTGTAGCGAGCTCTACAGTGCACATGATTAGGCGTCTCCCTAACTGGGCCGGCCAAGGACGGGTGAGACCACAGACCACTCTCTCATTTATCTCAAAAAAGAACCACTCTCTCATTTGTCTTCTGTTTTCTGTTTCCATTTTTTGCTTTTTTTATACTTGCAAATATGCTAATATATACAATACAAAAAATACTTTACATGAAACATTTGCAAAAATGTTAACCAAGTATTCAAAAAAATATTAAATATCCTAGTGAAATGTTTCTCATGTATACGAAAAATATACAATGTGTACGAAAAAAGTAGATCATGTATTTTAGAAAAATGAATCAAACATTTGAAAAATGTTAAACAAGTATTTGGAATATGTTAATCAACCATTTGAAAAATGTAAATATATAAAAAAATTACAATGTTCATACAGTATAAAAAGCTGTTCATACAGTATACAAAATATGTTAATCATCATATAATTAAAAATATTTAAACGTGATAAAAAGCTGTTCATACAGTATACAAAATATGTAAAATGATATATATATATAAATATATAAATCAAAACATATATTTTTAGAATCTAATTATGTATTAAAAATGTTCATGATGTATCCAAAAAATGTACATTGTGTGTGAAAAAATGTTCCTGTTGTATACCGAGAATGTACATGGTTTGTGAAAACATGTTTGTTGACATTAAAAATTATTCATTGTGTATTGAAAAATGTTGACCATGCATTCAAAAATCTTATTGTTGTATTTCTAAAATTTTAGTCATGTATTAAAAATTTATTAGATATAAACCAATATTTTACAATGTGTATGGATAAAATTAGAAATCAAAAAAATAATTGTTTCCAAAATAATTTCAACCATGTATTTAAAAAATGCTAAACATGTATATAAATATGTTTCTAATGTATACAAAAAATGTTGAATGTATACTAGAAAAAATTGCATGTGTGAAAAAAGATGCGGATGAAAATCTATCAATAAACAAAGAAAAATGAAGAAACTCAATGGAAACCGTAAAATTAAAACAAAAAAGAAATTGAAAACCGAAGAGAACCTATGCAAAGGAACTAAAACAATGAAACGCGAGAAAGGAAAAAAGAAAACCGATGAAAACCAAGAAAGAAACAAGGGAAAAAATAAAAAAAAGCTGATGATAAAAGGAAAAACAGAAAAATGAAGGAAATCGGTGAGGAAACAGAAAAACTGAAAGAGAAAAGAAAATGAAACGAAAAGAAAAAGAAAATACCAGAAGAAGGGAGCGAGCGAATGAATCTATCATAAGCAAAGAAAAAAACTTGGAAATGGGCCATCCCAGTAGCTACACATGGAGGAAACTTTTCAGGCGACCGTTCCATATATGTGGCCGTAAGCGAGATTTATAGCAAGATATAGTCGCCACGCGTCACTTGTGGGTGCATCAACTATGTTCACCATGTATTTTTTCGCCAAGAAGTCGGTAATGTGAGCCTTCTCACTCATCGCGAACAGAAAATCATGGTGAGGTGGCCAAAAAAATAGGAACTCTTATTTCCAGAAAAAATATGTTCAACGCCAATAGTGACTAAGCTTGAAAGACCATACAAACGATTAACATTTGCCAACGATTTTGTGTTGTTTTATTGTTGTATGTGTATGCCTGTGATCTTCAATAAATTGTTTTCAAATACATGATGACCATTTTCTAGACGAACTGAGAACGTACTTAAAATGCATGGTAAAATTATTATAAAAAAAGACAATCAGTTTTTCAAAATGAGATAAAATTTATGAAATACAGGATGAACATTGTTAATGTACACTATAATCATATTTTAAGCATGGAGAACATTTTCTAAATACATGATGGACATTTCTTGAAATGCAAGATGAACAAATATTAAAATATAGGACGGAAATTTTCAATACAGACTAACAGTTTATGAAAATATCTGAACAATTTTATGCTGCATGATTACCATTTTTTCAAATAGGGTAAACAGCTTTTAAATTAATTCTAAACATTTTTTGAAATAGACGATGAAAATTTTATATAATACATGGTAAACACATTTTGATATTCGATGAACTTTTTGAAATACATGACTAATATTTTTTTAAATACAAGATGAACTTTTACAAAAAGAAATACACGAGGAACAATTTTATGAATACATACTAAGTATTTTTTAGTATATGAGATAAATATTTTCAAATACACAATGCGCATTTTCTTAAATACACGATTAAAAAAGATCCTAAAACAATAGAAAATAAATAAAAATAAAAAAGCAAAATGAACAATGAAAAATAACAAAAATGGGAATATAAACAGGAAAGTAACAAAGGTGGGCCAAGCTAAGGAGCAGTTCCCGCATGAAAAAGACCAAGGGTACCATTCGAGCGCGTACGGGTGAAAACTGAAAATACCCTATTGGTTGGGTGACGCCCATATGCAGGAGCGTGTAGGCGAGGGATAATACAAACTCGCAATAGTTTTTTTTAGATTTAAACTCGCAGTAGTTGATATATATATATATTCTTCGGGCAAGTCTATATGTTGCTTAAGGCAATTTCAAAAGGGTGCCTTAAGCGCCCATTCCTTCTATTTCCGTAATCGGGTGCACACCCTCTTCTTCGTGCTGAGCCGGCCAATCTTCGTTTTTTTTCTATTTTAAAACGCAAAAACCTGTGTGCCAGGGGCATTGTTCGAACCGGCGATCTTGCTTCTATATACGGGCTGCCCTAACCACCCGACCACCTGACGTTTTTTGTTTACTTAGAGCTTTTTTCTTCTCTCTTTTTTATTTTTCATGGAATGGTTTTGGTCTATTTTTTATTTTTATTTTTTATTTTTCATTTTTCTTTGCAGGGTTTTTCTTTGGTTTTTTTCCTTTGTTATTTTTCTTTTTCTTTTTTTGCTAAATGCATGAACTTTTTCAAATTTTCAAGTTTTTTTGCAAAATGAATTTTTTTCAAATTCGTGAACTTTTTTAAAATTGGTGAACTTTTTTGAAATTGAATTTTTTTCAGCAGCGGTGAAGTTTGTTTCCAACTCGATGAACTTTTTTTCAAATTTATGAACTTTCTTCCAAATTTGATGATTTTTTTTCAAATTCGTGAAGTCTTTTTAAGTTTGTGAACTTTCTTTCCAAATTCATGAACATTTTTAAAATAATGATTTTTCTGACTTCTTGCCGTTTTCCCAGATTTTTTTATTTTTTTCTTATTTTTTCGAAAATCAATGGTTGAGTAGTCAACTGTCGACCGGTCAACCGTGATCGAGCGAATGAGGGCGACATGGGATGAGCAAAGACGGCATGGCCTGGCCGAGTTTGCGGGCGTGTAAGCGCTAGAACTTGGCTTCTGACCCAGAGATAGGAAAACAGATTATCACATGTGATAAGGTGCTACTGTGGCCACATGAAATAGCATCTGCTCATCCCCCTGAAACTTGGCAGCCTTCTAGCTCGGGTTGGGTTAAACTAAACAGTGATGTCTCATTATCGAAAGAGGGATCTGCTGGCGCTGGTATGGTGCTCAGGGACAGCAATGGTAATATCATTTTCTCAGCCTGTGGAGTACTGTTTTCGTGCAGAGATGCTCTTGAAGTGGGGTTGTGTGCATGCATGGAGGGTCTCTCCTTTTCCTTGCAGAGAAGCAATCGTCCGATATCCATAGAGATGGATTCCATTGGGGCAGTTAAAGCTTGTTCAGTCTAAAGAAGTTCATAGGTCGGTGTAATCTTCCATAGTTACTGAAATTAGTTATCTTTTGAGTCTTCGTGAATCATGTATTACTCATATATCTTTATCCCAAAATAGGGTTAGTGAGAGTTTAGCTAATTTTGCTCGTACCAAAGGTTGAACCATGACTTGATTGGGTTCTGGTCCTGAGAAAACTGTCAAGCTAGCTGATGATGATTGTAATTCTATGAGTTGAGTAATACAAGTTTTTCATCCGCAAAAAAGAAAAGAAAAAGAAAAGTAAGCACTAAGGGCGGCTCGCCTGTAGCACACCCTAACATGGGATAGATGCAAAACAGTGGTAAAATTGACAAATTTGACCTCAGAGCGAAAAGTATTTCACAAACTAAACTGTTTTGAAACTATTTCACATTGTTGACCCTTTTGTGCAGCGCCCGACAGCAAGGCGTTGCACTCTACTGTGCAACTCCTTACAGCTAGGCGCTGCACAGTGTAGTGCAGCGCTTAGCTGTCGGGCGCTGCACAGGTCTGGCGCCTGAGTGTCAGGCCCTGCATAGTAGAGTGCAACTCCTTGCCAAGCTTTTAAATCTAGGCCGATACGACAGATATATAGGCCGATATATCACTTTTGGGGCCCTACCGATATGAACATAACATATCATTTGGTAAATATCATTTTTCAACATATCATATGATATGGACCGAAATATTGACCGATATGGCCTATATCTAGCCTGATATGTCCACCAATATAGAATGATACGTAGATGACAACAATTCTTTATTAGAAAGCAGTGAAATAAGATTATGCATTTACAACTTCATTATATATTATCAAACTCATGCACAATGTTTCATACAAATGCATATATATCATATTGTTTTTAATCATAGAGAAAGGATTTTGTGAATCTTTCCTTAATATTTTCTGAATCAATAAGTTAATAAACTAGGAATCTAAAAGTGTTTTGTTAAAGCATTGACATCATACATTTTCTTTTACTAAAAACAAATGTTTTGAACAAGAATAATTAAAAAGAAAGTAGACATATTTTCTCAGATATATCTACATATCATCCGATATATCACCCGATATCCGACATCCAATATGTCGAAGCAAAACTGATACGAACCCAATATCCGATATTTTGAAGCTTGCTCCTTGCTGTCAGGCGCTGCACATTAGGGATCAGCTGGGTGAAATACTTTCAAAAATAGTTTAGTTCACTACAAAAAAAATACACTTTCGTGATGATATGTGTTTGTCACAGCATGTCACGTTTTCTGTCATGCATGTACATCCATGACGATTCTATGACAGAATCAAGATAGTCATACTTGTACTATCGTAAAAGTGTTCCATGACAATACCAAAATTATCATCACAGAAGTGTCCACTTCCACGATGATAAATGGCGCATCATGGAAGTGTTTTCGTCAAGGGTAACCGACACGTGGCATCCACCGTAACGGGTCGTCGTTAAGCTATCGGGTTCCGGTTTGGATCCGATAACCCGTTAACAGCCAGGACCAATGGGGATTTTCCACGTGTAAAATTCTCATTCGCCAGAGGATCCACGTGTCGGCTGAGCTTTGGGACAGATGTCATCCACTCATTATACGGGAGGCGCCTATGATACGTCGACACATGACAAGGCCCAACAGTGGCCCATTCAGGTCAAAAGCCCGACCCGTTTGACTTGGTCAAAAGGAAGAGGGCCGGCCCACGAAAAGTCTGTTAACGGTCTGTTCGCCTATAGCCCGTTTCAGCTCGCTAACTCATGGCCCATTATGGCCTATCCGAATTAGGCCCAATGGCGTTATCTGTGCCGTCCAATATGATTCCAGTCCATTGTAACTTCCGGCCCATGTATGGCCCATGATGTTTTTCGGCCCATACAAGGCCCTTCGTAACTCTAGGCCCATTAAAGGCCCGTGGTGAAACTGACCCATAATGAACAGTGTATCGCTTTATACCCATTAATGGCCCATTATTCCGTTGGGCCATTTCCAGCCCATGTTAACTTTCGGCCTTCTCAGGGCCCATTTATTCTTGGGCTCATTTCCAACATTCGGTTACTTACTTTCCGTTACTGGCATGTTTCACATGTGGGCCAAATTCAGCCCGTGGTTATAGTCGGCCCGTTTATGGCCCGGTAATCCATTGGGCTGTTTTCATAGCATCATCAAATACGGCCCATTAGCGACCGGTGATGCCTGTCGATAGAATTAATCCTGTTATACATATCGGCCTATTAACGGCCCGTTATGGTCGGGCCATAAATAGACGATTTCCACTCTAGCCCATTTTGCGGACCGTTATTGGTCCACGAATAGTACGGCCCATGTTTGGCCAATCGATCATACGAGCCGTAGAAGGCCCATTGATTATACGGCCCGTAGAAGGCCCATGGATCCTATGGCCCGTAGGAGGCCCATGGTCTCTACGGCAGGTAGCAGGACCATGGTTACAACGGTCCGTATGTTGCCCATGGTTATTGTAGCCTAGTTTTAAAAAACATTTTATTGTGGCCACTAGCAAACCGCGGAAAAAGAACTGCAGTGACTACAACCAAACAAATAAACAAGATAATAAGGAATTAAATAAGCAAGCAACTTATGCTAGGCTATTACGGCTATTACACATATTACATCCACTAGGCATCAAAGTTCGCCATCAGTGCAAATATAGGGAACAAAGTAGCACATTACATGCACTGGGTCTAAATTGGTCACCAGTGCAAATAAACGCGGCAGCAAAACAAGTCCAAAACTGAAACCACTTCAGAAGAGCTCAAGAAACGATATCCTAGATACCCACCATGCTGGCGAGAAGCTTAGCAAGCTTATTAGCTTTCTCTTGTTTGGCGCTAAAATCCTCCAGCGCTTGTTGTTGCACCAGAATGTATGCATCTGAATTATACAGGGACTTCCTCAGTCCTTCGGCTTCTTGTCGCAGCACAGCTGACTGATGCCTTTCAACTTATAGCTGAGACTGAAGAAGCCGAAGTGATTTAGGCAGCGAGTTCGAAGAGCTTGTGACAGCTGTAGTGGCCAGTAACTCGAACACTACATCAATGCAGGACTTTGGGGTTGTCTCACTGTCTACAAGATAGTTTTTATCACCTTTCTTGGAGACCAACAGGGTTGTCTCACTATCTTAAACCTTATCTGCATTACTTTCTCTACCATTGCATAATGGGGTGCTCTTCTCCAATATTCTATTCGCATTCTACAAGAGAAATAAGCAGACACATCAGCAGTTTATCATGTAGTATATGAAACTCATTTTGGTAAACAGGCTCAGTAGTAAGGTGGACATGATAACAGCATGAAACAAACATATATCTATGTACTATGGTCACTGTATTGTCTATATCATTCTAGTTTATGTTGCCAAATCAACATAGAGACACAGTTTAAATCATATCTTTTTAAGACACAGCAGCATAGACAGAATATAAGTGTAGGAAACTACACAATAGTAACAACACTTGTAATGTGCATGACATGAGAACATAACTGTTTATACAACTAAAACTGAAAGCAACATAGAGCAAAAGTTAGAACAACAATGCAGTTAAAGAAATAGGTTTAAAACATACCTGTTGCGCCATTGGAGTTTCAATTGGATCCTTCAAATTCGAAATTAGTTGGTATGAGTAAATACAGTGATGCAAGATCAAAGGAGTATGCACCATAGCTACGGAATCTGACCTGAGAACAGTTGCTCTTCTGCATTAAACATGGAGTTTCGGTTTGCTGTGGTGGTCTTCGTGCTTTGGGCACTGCAGTTGCCTTACAAACTGCTCGTGTGGGGGTACTCTGTGGTGGACATGGTGTTGTGTCAACTAGAAGTGGGTTACTATCTGCTAGGGTTGGGGTTAGATGGGGTGTAGCTGGTTCTCTGTCCAACGGTGTAGGTGTACAATCTGGAAGAGTCTCGATTATGTGTGGTGGGGTTAGTTCGTGGGCCAGTACAACCATGGTTCTATCTACATCGACGGGTACCACCATCTTTTGTGAAGAATGGGTTTTTACTCCCTTAGATACTGCCATCACCCCCTCCAATTCAAATGGCTGATAAACAAGAAAAGAAATTGAATGTACAAATGTGGTAATTCACATATATGTTGTCTAACCAAACAGGACAGCATGACATAATTTCACATATATGATGGCTAACTGAACAGGATAGCATGACACAGTTTCAGATATATGATGGATAACTTAACAGGATATAATGGCATAATTCAACATATGATGAGTATCTAAACAGGATGACATGACATAACTATATGATGCCTTTCTAAAATAGGTTGGGATGAAATAATTCACATGCATGTTGTCTAAGTTTACAGGATGGCATGATATAATTCACATAATTGATTCATATACTAAGTAGCTGGCACTCGCATGTACGATCTCTAAACTAAGCAGATGGCATTGAATATTGTGTATATGATGTCTAAACTAAGCAATGCAAGACACCATATGCATGATATGAGAAATGTAAACATTGCAAGTTAGAGCATACATCTCAGGTGGGATATAGGACTGGTCATTTGTCTCTGAATCCTCCTCTGAGGAGCTACCTGTAACCATCGAGATATATGTTTCAACAGGTACCATTGTCTGCTCTGAAGACCTTGTTTTCACTCCAGATTTTTCCATAACCGGCTCAAATGGCTGATGCACATGAAGAGTAGTTCAATATACACAGATTGTCGACAAATGGAATACGTAATGAAAAAAAGGATGGCATGAGATAATTCACATATATGATGCCTGGCTACATAGGATGGCGGTGCATAATTCACATATATGATAACTGGCTAAAAAACATGGCATTGCATAATTCACATATCTGATATAGAAAGTAAACAGGAGGCATTCACACAAAGCATGTCTAATCTAAGCAGATGGCATGGCAATGCAAGACACCATATGCATGATATGAGCAATATAACCCTGCCAAGTTAGAGCATACACCTCAGGGGGGGATACGACTGGTCATCTGTCACTGAATCCTCCTCTGAGGAGCTATCTAGAACCAGCAAGAAATCTGCGTCGACAGGGAGCACCGACTGCTCAGAAGACCTTGTTTTCACTCCAGATTTTCCCATCACCGACTCAAATGGCCGATGCACAGGAAGAGTAGATGAATGCACAAACATTGTCGACAAATGGAATACATGATGGCAAAAAGTATAGCACGATACAATTCACATATACGATGACTGGCTAAACAGGATGGCATTGCATGATTCATGTATATGATGCCTGGCTAAACAAGATGGCATTGCATAATTCACATATATGATATAGAAACCAAACAGGTGGCATTCACACAAAACAAATCTAAACTAAGTTGAGGACATATAAGATGTATAAAGTAAGCAATGCGAGGCGCCATATGCATGATATGACCAACATTAGCATGGCAGGTTAGAGCAAACACCTCAGGGGGTAAGTAGGAGTGGTCGGCTCCCTCTGAATCCCCCTCTGAACAGTTATCTTCCTCTGGAATACAATCTGGAATGGGGGGGGGGGGGGAGGGCCCCCACTGCGCCCATCGTGGAGCGGCGTCTGCATGACATTATATTCCCATGCAACAGCCTTCTCTTTTTCTCTACATGTTCAGTACGATTGTGTACAATAACTGACATACATAATAAAAAGACATAGTTAGATTATGTAAGGCCTAAGGGGTGCATGCAGAAATCAAGACTGATGGTAGCAAATGAGTGAATAGATCCAAAACTAATGATAGGAGGCCGATGATAGCAACAATTTAAAAAGATAGACAATGGCTCATCTACTATTTATTGCCCACCCAACATGAACCACATAGAAGTCTCGAGATGAACCAGATAGTACACAAAGATACTATTCGTTGTTGCCTCGATATGTGCCCCACAGGCATTTTAAAACTCAAGTTTGAACATTAGTTTGGACCAGACTCGGAGTCTAAGAGGTGAATAGGACGATAAAGTAGCAGGTAATAATAATCGATGTATAACGTAAGCAGACACGAAAGAGTGCGACCTCTCTTCCGGAACTGTGTAGTCCTCAAGTTCATCTGCTCCGTCGATGATGGTAATACAGTTGGCGTGGCTGCCGGCAATGGGGAAGATGATCTGAGGCGGAAAAAGAAGGTCCGCAGGGGGGATCTCTGTTGCGGTGGACGCTTCCGTCGATGGTGCACCTCAGGTGGGGTGGATGACGGCACGGCAGGAGCGGGACAAAACACATAGAGTTTTCTTTGACACCTATCTGAAAATGAAGTAAATCTGTAAGGGCTCCTTAGAATTGGAGGATTCTAAAAACGCAGGGATAGGAAAAACACAGGAATATGATAGGAATGCATGTGCAAAACAGAGCATTTGCAAACACAAGATTTCTGTCAACCTGGGTGTTTGGTTCACATGAATTGGAAGAACACAAGAATGGACAAACATGGTCAAATTATAGTCAAACCACATGAAAATGTAAAATAAGAATCTTATTATGCCAGTAATGCACTTAGTCCTGTTCTTCATGCATGTTAATTTGAAAAGGACATCCAAGTGGATATTAAAATTCCTACGCTTTTTCTTTGAAAGAGACACCAAAGGAAAAAAATCCTCCAGTTTTTCTTTGCTCCATTCCTTCTAACCAAATGCATGAATAGTAGTACCATAGGAAAGTTTCCAATTCCTATGTTTTCCTTCACTTTTTCTTTGAACCAGTGGCGATTCTAGTAGGCATTCTTCAGCAGGCTGAAGCCTGCCCTCAAAAATTTGTGTGAGCTTATTTGGTCCACATGAATATCATATAATGGCTATCTTGCTAAACCGATTCAAATTGTGGTTCAAAAGAGCATTTAGTTTTCTCCCTGTTAACTTTGTGACCACGATTCATTTCATTCTAGATTTGCAACTCCTTTGAACCAAAGGATCCCTAAGGGATCGACATGGATGTAGAGTAAAAAAGTGATGCGACGAGTGTACACCTCTTTGGCGTAGCCTTGTCGACCACAGCATCATTGGGTTGGACGTGGAGGATGGTGATGCTGGTGTGACTGTCGGAGGCGGGGAAGAAGATCTGAGGCCTCTGGAGACGGCGCCGATGGTACTGCTTTGCTGTGATGGTGAAGGAAATATGCCCTAGAGGCAATAATAAAGTTGTTATTTTATATTTCCTTATTCATGATAAAGGTTTATTGTTCATGCTAGAATTGTATTGATCAGAAACTTAAATACATGTGTGAATATATAAACAAATACCGTGTCCCTAGTAAGCCTGTACTAGACTAGCTCGTTGATCAAAGATGGTTAAGGTTTCCTAACCATGGACATGTGTTGTCATTTGATAACGGGATCACATCATTAGGAGAATGATGTGATGGACAAGACCCATCCGTTAGCTTAGCATATGATCGTTTAGTTTATTGCTACTGCTTTCTTGAATGTCAAATACATGTTCCTTCGGCCATGAGATCATGCAACTCCCGGATACCGGAGGAATACCATGTGTGCTATTAAACGTCACAACATAACTAGGTGATCATAAAGATGCTCTACAGGTATCTCCGAAGGTGTTTGTTGAGTTGGCATGGATCGAGATTGGGATTTGTCACTCCGAGTATCCAAGAGGTATCTCTGGGCCCTCTCGGCAATACACATCATAATAAGCTTGCAAGAAAATGACTAAGGAGTTAGTTACGAGATGATGTATTACGGAACAAGTAAAGAGACTTGCCGGTAATGAGATTGAACTAGGTATGAAGATACCGACAATCGAATCTCGAGCAAGTAACATACCGACAGACAAAGGGAATTACGTATGTTGTCATAACAATTCGACCGATAAAGATCTTCGTAGAATATGTAGGAGCCAATATGGGAATCCAGGTTCCGCTATTGGTTATTGACTGGAGAGGTGTCTCGGTCATGTCTACATAGTTCTCGAACCCATAGGGTCCGCACGCTTAACATTCGTTGACGATATTGTGTTATATGAGTTATATGATTTGGTGACCGAATGTTGTTCGGAGTCCCGGATAAGATCACAGACATGACAAGGATCTCTGGAATGGCTTGGAGGTAAAGATTGATATATAGGACGATGATATTCGGACACCGGAAGAGTTTCGGAGTGCACCGGGTAGTCATCGGATCACTGGAAGGGGTTCCGGACACCCCCGGGAGGTCTATGGCCTAATGGGCCAAGGGGAGACACACACCAGCGCACAAGGGGGCTGGCGCACACATCTCCCTGGCCGCCGACCCTAGGGAAGGAAAGGAGGGAGGGCTAGCCCCTCCTGCCTTTCCCTCCTAATGGGAGAAAGGAAAGGGGGGGCACCCTCCCTGCCTTTCCCTGCGTGCCTAAAAGGAAAGGGGGCGCGGCTAGGGGCAGTAGCCCAAGTGGGATTCGGCCCCACTTGGGGCGCCTCCTGGCTGCCTCCTCCCTCCCCCCACCTATATATATGTGGGAGGGGGCGCCACACAAAGCCACGACAATCTCTGAGCCATGTGCGGCGCCCCTCTCCACAGTTTTGTCCCTCGGTCATATTTTCGTAGTGCTTAGGCGAAGCCCTGCGGAGATAGCATCACCACCACCGTCACCATGCTGTCGTGCTACCGGAACTCATCCACTACTTCGCCGTCTTGCAGTATCAAGAAGGCGATAACGTCACCGAGTTGAACGTGTGCTGAACGTGGAGGTGCCGTACGTTCGGTACTCGATCGGTTGGATCGCGAAGAAGTTCGACTACATCAACTGTGTTACTAAATGCTTCCGCTTACGGTCTACGATGGTACGTAGACACACTCTCCCCCTCGTTGCTATGCATCTCCACGGATAGATCTTGCGTGTGCGTAGAATTTTTTTTGTTTTCCATGCAACATTTCCCAACAGTGGCATCCGAGCCAGGTCTATGCATAGATGATATGCACGAGTAGAACACAAAGAGTTGTGGGCAGTGATAGTCATACTTCTTACCACCAACGTCTTATTTTGATTCGGCGTAAGTGTCCCGGACCAACCTTACATGTCCACGTACATGAGACCGGTTCCACTGACTGACATGCAACTTGTTGTGCATAAAGGTGGCTGGCGGGTGTCTGCTTCTCCTACTTTAGTTGAATCAAATTTGACTACGGCTGTCGTGGGAAACCACGTCCACCTATGGGGCCATCAGCCCCTTGTGGTTTGGCAGGGGGGATGAGCACATTGCACAAAGAGCGGAGAACGTAGCGCAGCACGACAGAGATCACACGGGCAGTTTTACCCAGGTTCGGGCCGCCGCGAGGCGTAAAACCCTACTTCTGCTTTGGTGGATTGATGGTGGGTTGTGGTGGAAACGCAGCGCTCTTGCCCAGCAGGGTTGCCTCGGGGCGAGGGCAGCTACGCGCGTATGAGTGTAAAAGGGTCCGAATCCTTTCTATGGTTGCCATGGCCCTCCTTTTATAGATCAAGGGGTCACCACAGTGGCAAATCAGTTATTGCGTACTGATTAGATAGTGAACAGTGCTATCATACCTAACTCTACAGACAGAGCAGAGCGCATTAAATGCACCGCTTAGTGTCACATCGTGGCATGCCCGGCAAGCCTTGCCGGGCTGCTCGGCCACCTTTTCGCCTGTTTGCTTGACACGTCTCTGGACGGGTGTCATTTGGAGGTGATTTCCATAGGAAGTGGCTACCACATGCCAAATAACAGCCACTTAGTCACTTGGGGGCTCGACACCGCACCGATCGATGACTTGCGTTGCTGTGAGGTGGAGTGGTGGAGCCTTGGCGGGGTAGTTTTCCTTGGTCGCACCCGGCAGGTCTGCCGGGACGGTCTTGAGGCTTGACTTCGGGGCCACCTCTTCCTCGCCAGGCTCGCCTGCCCGGCAAGGGAGGTTTCTCCTTAGTGGTGTCTTGCTCATTCAGCTTGTCTTGGTCTGGATTTGGACATTGCGAGCTTGCCTCCAAGCCTGTGTACAGTCTGGGCAACATACCTGGAGTTTGTTGCACCGACAGGAGCCCCCCGGCCTGGCCTGAACGCGCTGCCGAGCATCGTCGTGGTAGGCCCTGTCAAGTACATGGGCGAGGAGGCTTGCGGAGGTTTGTCCTTTGAGGTCTTCTTTGCTTCTTCATTAACCTGAGCTTGGATCAGTTTCTGGTTCTCCCGCGTGTCGCATAACGCCAATTGTGGTGGGGCCATCCCTGTAATGGCCCGTGAATGACTTTAACGCATGGGCGAGTAACTGCCAATTCACTCTTCCCACCACGCTCTTATCCCTAGCCACGTATGCTGCATGCATTGAGTGGGGTAGGTAGCGGAGGCGCGTGGTGCGGGAGAGCGTCAAGGCAGGGGCCCGGCCTTCTTGGGTTGGTGGAGAGGGATGGCGGTTACCCATCGATGGAACAGCCCCCAGCCCGCCTATAAAAGGGGGCGGGGGGAAGTGGAAGTGCTTATCCACGCACCTCTTCTCGCCATTTCCTTCCTTCTCCCAGTAATGTTGAGAGGGAGAGACCGGGGCTAGGTCCCGGGCTTGAGCTTGGGGAAGATGACTCTGAAAGCTTGTGTAGGTGCCTGGGAGGTAGAAGGGCGTGGTCCTGCCTTTGCCGACACAATACCCCTCTCCCGTCTTCGCACAGGCCTCAGGAGGGCGCGCGGGCGGCGCGGCAGTAGCGCCAGAGGTAGCGACTCTGGTGCGCTCGTCGCCGGGCCGCCCGGGGCTTCAATTCCAGTGAGGGGCTATGTGAGCGACACCATGCCGGAGCCCACAAAGTGTGGTAGTCACTCGTGGCCTATCCCCTTTTCCCCTGTGACGCTGAGGGGAGACCGCGGGAGTGGTTCGCCATTGGTAATGGCAGATCACTTCCTTCGGGGTACTGCCTGCCTTGCGTATGAGCGGGTTCCTTGTGGCCGCGTATGCTTCTTCAGGGGACGACATCCTTCTAACTTCGGGTTGATGGAGACGACCATGCTCTCTGTGGAGTCTCCCGAAGCACCCGGTGCCTGTCCTGGTTGCCGCGGCGGGGGCTTGAGCGGCGGCAGATGCGCCTCTTCGAGCGACAGCGACGAGGTGGGTGGCGGTAACCCACGACGCGTCCAGAGCAGGGATGACCACTCCGACGTGGCGTGATTGCCGGTAGCACTATCGTCTCCGGCTGGGCTTCGGCAGCACCACCACCTGCGCCTGCTCTCCGGTTTCTTCCTCTAGCCCGGGAACGGCGCCCTCCTGATCCCGGGGAGGCGCCGAATCCCAGCCAGGCCTTCCTTCCGTCTTCTTCGTCTCCCCCTGCAGTTCCAAGGATGGGAGGGACAGAGCAAAGGCATCACGGGCATTTATCTTTTTTCAATCTAAAATATGTAGGCACTTGCCAAACTTTAGTCTAAATAATGTAATCTTCTTTATCCATGTTGGTGTTCTGTAAGATCTGTACTTGTTCATCAGCATATTAATGAAAAAGACAAGCTTTGCTGGGCACTTGTGCATGCATCATACCCATGCAGAGGTGAAATGCCTCTATACGTTCAAGTAAACAAGTTATCTCCGACAAGCTATCCTGCCGGTACCCTCGAATTGTTGCCGTGGGGCTAAGCCTGCCGGGCACAAATCGCAAAGAGGGACCAGCCCCCCGCCAAGCCTTCTCCGCCAAAGGCCACTACGACCATCCCGACCGAAGCAACGTTCGAGTCAAAGGATGGGAGCACCTAAGTTTCGAAGGTGACGAGGTTTTCATATGCACAAGTTTCTACTTACAGAACACGTAAGGATAAGAGGAGAACTTATCTGTTTGGCTTGCTGAGGATCGTCACGTAGGCTCGTCTTCATTTCTTCTTTTTGGGACTGAGTCCACAGCAAGAACCCTGCAACTTAATGCAGATGAAAACAATGCCTCATGCGACCTCATCTACATGATCATGCTATGCTCATGATAAGCTTATGCATGCATGCAAGTTTTGGGGACCCCCCAGCACTTCATTTATTTCTGTTGCTCAGGGTCTGCGCCTGGCTTTGTACAAGGGGTTACATGCAACATCGGCAAGGCCTGTACAAAAGGGTGGCTGCCGGGCAGGACCCGACAGCCGCGCCTTACGGGTAGAACTTACAGAGATGCTCAATGTTCCATGAGTTTTGCAACTGAATGCCATCTCCGGTCTCCAGACAGACTGCGCCAGGTCTGGTGACTCGTACTACCCGGTAAGGGCCTTCCCACTTCGGCGTCAACTTGTTTGCACCCTTGGCGGACTGAACATGCCTAAGGACAAGGTCGCCTTCCTCAAAACCCCGGGCACGAACCCTGCGGCTGTGATAGCAACGCAGGGCTTGCTGGTAGCGTGCAGCATGTGTAGCGGCCCAGAGACGGTTCTCCTCAAGTAGCACAGCGTCGTCACGCCGGTGCCGTTCCTGTGCTACTTCATCGTAGGCAAGCACTCAAGGAGATCCGAATATGAGTTCCGTGGGGATAACTGCTTCTGCCCCATAGACTAGGGAGAAGGGAGTCTGCCCGGTAGCTCGATTTGGTGTCGTTCTGAGGGACCAAAGAACCACCGGCAGCTCGTCGATCCATCGTCTGCCACACTTCTGCAGTCTATCAAAGGTTCTTGTCTTGAGACCTCGCAGCACTTCAGCGTTCGCCCTCTCAGCTTGTCCGTTGCTTCTGGGATGGGTGACAGAGGCAAATGAGATCTTGCTTCCGAGGGCATGAACATATTTCATGAAACGGGGCTCGTGAATTGGGTGCCATTGTCGGTGATGATTCGGGCAGGCACCCCGAAGCGGCACACCAATCCTTTCAAGAACTTGATACCTGACTGTGCGGTCACCTTTCTCACGGGCTCCACCTCTGGCCACTTTGTGAACTTGTCGATAGCGACGAACAAGAACTCAAAGCCCCCAGTAGCACGGGGGAAGGGGCCCAATATATCGAGCCCCCAGACCGAGAAGGGCCATGACAAAGGGATCGTCTGAAGAGCTTGGGCAGGCTGATGGATGTTCTTGGAGTGGAACTGGCAGGCTTCACATTTGGTGACGAGCTCAATTGCATCTTGGAGGGCTGTGGGCCAATAGAAACCTTACCGGAAAGCTTTTCCAACCAGAACCCTTGATCCAATGTGTGAGCCGCACATACCCTTGTGTACCTCTGCCAACAGTTCCTTTCCTTCCTCCCAGCAAATGCACTTCAATTTCACACCGTTCGGCCTCCTTCTGCACAGCGTGTCATCAATGAACTGATACATACTGGCCCTCCGGGCTACTCTTTCAACTTTTTCTTGCTCTTCGGGGACTTCTCCAGTTTGGAGGAAATGGACTATGTGCCGTGCCCAGGTTGGGACCAGGGGCTCGGCAACAAGGACCAGTGGCACCTCCTCATTCGCAGGAGTGCACTTCTTGACCACAGGGACCGGTGGTCTGGCGGGATGGTGCAGCTCAGTGATCGAAGGGGAGTTGTTCCCGCCAAGCTCTCTGCCAGGGGCCTCGGGAGGCTCTGCCGGGTGAGGCATGCCGGAGTCTAGTTTCCTCCTCTTTCTGGCCATTGTTGCCGGGGATACGGAGGGCTGAGTCAGATGGAGAACAAATGTCCCTGGTTCCACAAGGAGTTTTTGTGCAGCGCACTTTGACAGATGATCAGCAATGCTGTTTTCCGCACGGGGCACGTGCTCTGTTTGCAATTCGTCAAAGCGCTCCTCCAACTTTCTCACTTACTCGACATATGCCTCCATCAATGGGTTTCGGTAATCCTTGTTGACTTGTCTCACCACAAGTTGTGAATCTCCGCGGATGATCAGCTTCTTGATTCCCAGTTCTATTGCAATCCTGAGCCCAGCAAGGAGCCCTTCATACTTTGCAGTATTGTTGGTAGCCTTCTCCCGGCGAAAGTGCATCTAGACGACATACTTAAGGTGCTCCCCAGTGGGGGCAACAAGAAGCATGCCAGCCCCTACACCTTGTAGGGAGAAGGCACCATCGAAATACATAATCCATTCTTGGGGCGCTTCCTTGCCGGGGATGATCGTCTCCAATACTTCTTCATCAGGAGTTGGTGTCCACTCTGCGATGAACTTTGCTAGTGCTCTGCTCTGAATGGTTGATGTGCTTTTAAACTTTAAACCAAAGCTGGACAACTCCAGAGCCCATTCCACAATCTTGCTGGTGGCCTCAGGGTTCCGGAGTATGCGTTGCAAGGGGAAGCGGGTGACAACCGTGATCTCGTGGGCTTGGAAGTAGTGGCGCAGTTTCCTTGAGGCCATGATGAGGCCAAAAATCAATTTTTACATGCCAGAGTACCTTGATCTAGCCCCTTGTAACAGGGAGCTGATGAAGTACACTGGGCGCTGCACCACTTTCTTCCTTGCCGCAACCATAGAACTGCTTCCGCTGCCCTGCCTTTCTTCGCTCTGGACTGACTCTGGTCTTGCCGGGACGGGTTCGCTTTCCACTTCAGAGGGGACGGTGGTTGTGGCTACCGCGTCATCCACTTCCCGCTGCGCCACCAGTGCCGCACTAACCACTTGATTGGTTGCCGCTAAGTACAGCAGCAACGGCTCTTGTGGTTTGGGAGCGACCAAGGTGGGCACAGAGGAAAGATAGGTCTTCAAATCTTGCAGCGCAGCGTTTGCCTCTGGAGTCCACTCCACGGGTCTTGCTTTCTTCAAGATTTTGAAGAACGGCATGGCGTGCTCGGCAGACTTGGAAATGAACCTGCTTAGTGCAGTCACGCATCCAGTCAAACGCCTCACGTCCTTGACTGTCTTGGGTGCTTGAATCTACTCGATAGCCTTGATCTTGTCGGGGTTGGCCACTATCCCTCGATGAGACACAAAGAAGCCAAGTAGCTTGCCGGAGAGAACTCCAAACACACACTTCTCTGGGTTCAGCTTCAAGTTGATCCTGCGTAGATTAGCAAAGGTTTCTTCCAAATCCTGGATGAGGGTTGATTTGTCCTTGGTCTTGACCACAATATCATCCATGTAAGCCTCAATATTTCTGTGCAGCTGGGATTCAAAGCCAATCTGTACTGCTCTTGCAAAAGTGGATCCGGCGCTCTTTAACCCGAAGGGCATCCGTACAAAGCAGTACGTGCCACATGGGGTTATGAACGCGGTCTTCTCTTCATCTTCCTTGGACATGAAGATATGGTGGTATCCAGAGCAGGCATCCAGAAAGGAAAGCAGGTCACAGTCGGAAGTGGAATCCACAATCTGGTCGATGCGCGGCAAGGGGAACGGGTCCTTCAGGCATGCCTTGTTTAGATTTGTGAAGTCTATGCAAAGCCTCCATTTCCCATTCGCCTTGCGCACCACCACTGGATTTGCTAACCATGTGGGATGCAACACTCCCCTGACCAAACCAGCTGCTTCAAGCTTCTTGATCTCCTCGGCAATAAACTGTTTCCGCTCCAAAGCTTGCTTCTGGACCTTCTGCTTGATGGGCCGGGCATGCGGGAAGACAGCAAGGTGGTGCTCAATTACCTCTCTGGGAACACCGGGGATATCAGATGGTTGCCAGGCAAACACAGCGATATTCTCCCGCAGGAAGGCAACAAACACGCTTTACTATTTGTCATCAAGGGTGGCACTGATAGTGAAGGTACCATCAGCGCCAGCCAGCCCTACCGAGACCTTCTTCACAGCAGGTGCAACAGCTTTGGATCTCTTGCTATTGGAACTCTCCGGCAAGTCATCAACAGGCGCAGCACACTCCGGAGAGGCACGCTTCCCGGATTCCTTGCTGGCATCCTTGCTAGCTCTCTTCATTTTCTTACTTTCCTTGGCAGGAGCAGTGGTTTCTACAGCCTCAGTAGCGACCGCCTCCCGGTACATCTTGTCCATGCATATGACTGTGTCCTTCTGATCTGACGGAATGGTAATGACTCCTATCGGCCCTGGCATCTTCAAGGTGTTGTAGGCATAGTGGGATGCCGCCATGAACTTGGCCAGAGCTGGGCGACCAAGGATTCCGTTGTACGGCAAGGGGAGGTCAACCACGTCAACCACGATCTTCTCAGTCCGGTAGTTTAACTCCCCTCCGAATGTCACCGGCAGCGTGATTTTTCCCTTAGGACGACTCCTGCCGGGGTTGATTCCTTGGAACGTGCCAGTAACCTTGAGCTCCTCATCTCTTGTCTGAAGTTTGCTGACGGCCTTTGGAGATATCAGATTCAACCCGGCCCCGCTGTCAACCAACATCTTTGTGACTTTGAGGTTGCGTATTGTTGGTGAGACCAACAACGGCAAGCACCCTACCGCGGTGGTGCGGTCAGGGTGATCCTCTTCGTCAAAGATGATGGGGGTGCGGGACCACTTGAGCGGCTTCCGAGAATCTGCCGCTGGCTCCATGGCATTGACTTCACGCGCCCACTATTTAAGTTGGCGGTGAGAGTGTAACACCCCAAAAATTTAATAATATTTTTATTAAGTAAAATTTGGCCAGAAATAAAATTTTGATTTATAATAAGTCCTTAAATAATTTTAGAGCCCTATTCTGTTTCTGACTTTCAAAATTCTTCCCTCCATATAGAAATTTTTGGGAATAATTTTGTGGCTTTGGTAGTTTTCTCAAATCATTTCATTATTATTTTAATAACAGCAGGAAATATTCCCATAATAAAAATTGCCCAAAACAATTCTTTAAAAAGGCATTTTCAATAATTTGAAATGCTCCTGTTGCACTATAACTATTTTAGATAATTCTCATAATATTCCAGAAAAATTATGAGAGGTCATGTGATGCCTATATATCACTTTGGTGCAAAAACCCAACTTGGTGTTTTGAAAATTTTGAGTGAAACCACCTCTTTTCAATTATGTCCCATTCTTCAGTTACAACTACAACCTCTATTTTCCTTGCTCCAATAATTCTGAATTTTTTCCAACTTATAGTCCTTCCAACCAAAACCTTAAGTCCAGAATATCAGCTCCATATTCCTCTTGGAAAATCACCAAATACATCCTCCAACTTTCTGTCCAGAACTGAAATTCTTCAAAACTTGCACTAGAAAGTATTTCTTTTTGACAAACCAACTCCACCAACATTTCTATCATCCAAGGAGACATCATCCTGCCAAGTTTCACATCCAACAAATTCCTCTAGATAGTCATAGCATTCTGTCGAGCACCTTGTGTGCATGACAGAAAGTTTGTCTCTTCCTAAACTACATTGAGGACGTGATCCTATGACTAAACCATCATGTCCATCATCTCTATAAGAGAAACATTAGCCACCCTGCCAAAACTCAACTCCATTGGATTGCTGTAGCCCACGTTGGCATTTGGTCGAGCATGTGGTGCGCGTGTCCAGAGCGCGTGTATTGCAGCCATTGGCATCGAGCTGCTGCCGTGCCTCAGCTGCTTCCCTCGCTCATCCTAGTCTTCCACTGGATCACCTCGACCACGCGGAGCCTTGCCGACTGATGTCTACTACGCAACTTTATTCTTGTAGACTCGTGTTGGGCCTCCAAGCGCAGAGTTTTGTAGGACAGTAGCAATTTTCCCTCAAGTGGATGACCTAAGGTTTATCAATCCATGGGAGGCGTAGGATGAAGATGGTCTCTCTCAAAGAACCCTGCAACCAAATACAAGAAATCTCTTGTGTCCCCAACACACCCAATACAATGGCAAATTGTATAGGTGCACTAGTTCGGTGATAAAAGTGTAATATGGATGGTAGAAATATATTTTTATAATATGAATAAATAAAAAAGCAAGGTAGCAAGTGACAAAGTGAGCACAAATGGTATTGCAATGCTTAAAAACAAGGCCTAGGGTCCGTACTTTCACTAGTGCAATCTCTCAACAATGCTAATATAATTGGATCATATAACCATCCCTCAACGTGCGATGAAGAATCACTCCAAAGTTCCTATCTAGCGGACAACATAAGAATAAATTATTTGTAGGGTACAAAACCACCTCAAAGCTATTCTTTCCGATCGATCTATCCAAGAGTTCGTACTAAAATAACACCAAAGCAAATTCAGATTCGTAATGCTCAATCCAACACAAAGAACCTCAAAGAGTGCCCCAAGATTTCTACCGGAGAAACAAAGAAAAGAATGTGCATCAACCCCTATGCATAGATTACCCCAATGTCACCTCGAGAATCTGTGAGTTGAGTGCCAAAACATATATGAAGTGAATCAATATAATACCCCATTGTCACCACGGGTATTCGTATGCAAGACATATATCAAGTGCTCTCAAATCCATAAAAGTATTCAATCCGATAAAACGAAATCTCAAAGGGAAAACTAATTCAACACAACAAGATAGAGAGGGGAAAACACCATATGATCCGACTATATTAACGAAGTCCGCAATACATCAAGATCATGACATCTCAAGAACATGAGAGAGAGAGATTAAACACATAGCTACTGGTACAAACCCTCAGCCCCGAGGGTGGACTACTCCCTCCTCATCATGGTGGCCACCGGTGATGATTCCCTCCCTCCGGCAGGGTGCCGGAATGGAGTCTAGATTGGTTTCTCATGGCTACAGAGGCTTGCGGCGGCGAAACTTCTGATCTAGGGTCTCCGCAAGGGTTTTTGGAATATTTGGCAATTTATAGGGCGAAGAGGCGGTGCGGGAGGCCACCGAGGTGGGCACAACCCACCGGGGCGCGCCTGGGGGGCCAGGGGCACCCTGGTGGGTTGTGCCCCCCTCGGGGCACCCCCCCAGGTGCTGCTCTGGCCCATTGGATGTCTTCTGGTCCATAAAAAATCCACAAAAAGTTTCGCTGCGTTTGGACTCCGTTTGGTATTCATTTTCTGCGATGTAAAAAACAAGCAAAAAACAGCAACTAGCACTGGGCACTATGTCAATAAGTTAGTCCCAAAAAATGATATAAAGTTGCTATAAAATGATTTTAAAACATCTAAGAATGATAATATAGCAGCATGAATACTTCATAATTTATAGATACGTTGGAGACGTATCATCATCCCCAAGCTTAATTCCTACTCGTCCTCGAGTAGGTAAATGATAAAAGAAATGATTTATGAAGTGTGAATGCTAGCAAAGTGCATAAGTTTGATCAATAGTACTACTAGGAAAATGCTTATACATAGTAGCATAGTAGTAGCGGTGTAAAATAGTAACCGCTGCTGCTATTTAGCAGTAGCGCTTTTCCTAGAAAGCGCTACTAGTAAAACTCTAGTAGTAGCGCTGGTAAGCAAAAATGCGCTACTACTATGTGGGACCAGACGAGGCCACCGACGGTCGCTGGAGTTGTAGCGCTGTACAGAAACAAGCGCTACTACTAACAGTTTAGTAGCAGCGCTTGATTGTACTGCGCCACTACTGCTAATGGGCCCCACTTAGTAGGAGCGCTGTTCTAGGAGAGCGCTACTACTAAGTCCCATAGCAATAGCGGTTTTTGCTAAGCAGCGCTACTGCTAGTTGCGGCTGGTGCCACCTTTTCCACCCCCTCCCCCTCCTCCCCCACTTTGCCCTCTCTCCCCCTCCTTTCCCCTCTCCACTCTCCACCATTGTTGCTCTTCTTCTATCTTCCTCCTACCTCTCTTCTCTTCTCTCCTCATTAATGGCACCCTCCTCCATAAATGGCCTCTCTCTTTCTCCTACACCTCTCTTCTCTCCCCCATTAATGCCCCCCTCCACCATAACCCCTCTCCATTAGTTAGCTAGCTAGATTCACCTCTCCTCCCCAACAACTAGATCTAGCTAGCTATTTAGCCAACCACACGTGCTCTCTCGATCGTTCTCTCTCATCATCTAATTAACCGCGCGTGCTTTCGGTCTCTCTCGGGAGATATATAGGTGAGTAAAAAGTTGTTCATTTCAAGAATGGGAATAGGTGTGTGAATGAGAATATGTGTGTTTGGGATATATATATGGAGAGATTTGTGCGAGTGACATGCCCTCGAGTTGCTTATGTTTTGCCGAAATGTCGATTTATTTCCGTTTCGGTGAATTTCGAGCAAACTCAATATGTCCTATTTTTAGGCAAGGTCATGCCAAAATTTTATATATATGACTTTGAAGCATGCATTATTTATTTTATAACCCTTTTGCTTGTTATACCATGCAGTCGGTCATGAAGGTGAGTGGATGGAAGGTGGAGCGGTACATGCAATCCGCGGTGATGGACATGTATGCAAATAATCGGACTAGGATTAGATGTCCGTGTGCAAGATGCAAGGAAGGAGTCCTTTTGGACCCTTTTGATCGTGGCACTTTTAAGGCGCACCTGCTGATGAATGGTTTCATGGATGGCTATACTCATTGGAAAGTGAAGAAGAAGATGATGATGAGGACGTCCACATGGCAGGGAATAACGACATGGGGCTAGATGAAGAGATGACCGATCGACATGAAGACGATGGCGCCGGACATGTCAGCGGGGAAGAGTCCAGAAATGACGACAGCGGTGGAGAAGATTCCGGACACGGCGAAGAAGAGTTCGGACATGGCGGAGAAGAGGCGGCGGTCACGCTGCAGTCTTCGACAGTACTAAGTGCAGTCGTGCAGGACCCTCATGTTCGAGACCTCCTTCACAAGAGTACGACTAGTGAGAGAGCTGCTTCTAGAGAGGAGGCCAAGCTGGCGCAACTTGAAGTAGACTCGAGGACTCCATTGTATGACGGTTGCGATCCCGAGGTGACCCGCTTGAGTTTCACGCTCGAACTTCTAAAGACGAAGGCCAAAAACAAATGGACAGACAAAAGCCTCGATGAGCATTTGAAGTATCTACATAATAAAGTTCTTCCTGCGGGGAACCTGTGTCCTACTAGTGTCGAGGAGGCCAAGAAAATCATTTGCCCTTTTGATTTGCCGCACATTAGGTACCACGCATGCATCAACGATTGCATCATTTATCGGGGGGAGCACGCGGAAAAAACCAGCTGTCCAGTGTGCAATGCTTCTCGATACAAGAAGGCAGGAAAGAAAGCTCCTCCGAAAGTTGTATGGTACTTTTCGATCACTCCCCGTCTGCAGAGGTATTTCGTAGATCCTAAGGAAGCAAAGCTCATGCGCTGGCACACGGACAGGAAGAAGCCCGACGATGGAGATGATCCGAGGCTGAGACACCTCGTAGATGGTAGCCAGTGGAGAGCATTCAACACCATATATGGATTTGCTGCAGAAGATCCAAGGAACATCGTGCTTGGTGCGAGTACCGATGGCATGAATCCATTTGGAAACCAGAACACCAACCACAGCACATGGCCCATGTTTGTATGGATGTACAACCTCCCCCCATGGAAGTGCATGAAGACAAAGTACATACACATGAGCATGCTGATTCAAGGGACGAAACAACCGGGAAATAATATTAACCTGTATATGGGACTTCTGCAAGAGGAGCTAGACACGTTATGGAAAACACCGGCATGGACATGGGACGCTAGCAAAGGAGAATATTTCCATATGAGAGCCGCGCTGATGACGACGGTGCACGACTATCTTGGTTACGGGTACACCTCAGGCCAGGTGTGCCACGGATACTGCGGATGCACGAGGTGCATGGATGATACAACGTCTCAGTAGCTTACGTCAATGAAAGATGGTGGGTCCAGGAAAATTGTGTACATGGGGCATCGTAGATGGCTCGAGAAGGATGACCCGTGGAGAAAGCGTGGAGATCTATTCAATGGGTTGGCTGAGCTTCGAGGACCTCCATGTAAGAGGAACGGCGCCGAAATCGACGAGCTGTTGAGAAACTGGGAAAAATGCCCCGCGCCGGGAAAGATCAAAAAGGCGCCGGAGCCGCTGCTGAAGGTATGGAAAATGAGGTCTGTTTTCTGGGACTTGGAGTACTGGCCCAATCACGACATGCCTCATTGCCTTGATCAGATGCATATCACGAAGAATGTCCTCGAGAGCTTGCTTGGCACACTGATGAACATGCCGGAGAAGACCATGGATGGGCCGAAGGCAAGGAAAGACTTGGAAGATTTGAAGATCAGGAAAGAGCTCCACCATAAAAAGTCAATGGAGGAGACGGAGACGGAGACGGAGGAAGGGGAAAGGGGCAGAAAAGTCAACAAGAAGGAGGAGAATTATTGCCCCCCTTATTGCTTCACCTTAAGTGCGAAGGAGATCGATCAATTCATCAAGTGCCTTATGGGAATCAAAGTCAGTTCCGGTTACTGTGGGAAGATAAGCAGATTTCTAGACCCCAAGAAGAAAAGGTTCAGCGGGATGAAGTCTCATGACTATCATGTGATGATGATGCAGATACTCCCGGTTGCCATTAGAGGGATAATGGACAAGCACGTCCGTGACACGCTTACTGGTCTCTGCAACTTCTTCGACGTTATATCTCGAAAGTCCATAAGTGTGAAGCAGCTCCGAAGGCTACAGGAAGAGATCGTTGTCATACTATGTGAGCTTGAGATGTACTTCCCGCCCGCGTTCTTTGACGTCATGGTGCATCTGTGTGTCAATATCGTGGACGACATCATCGACCTCGGGCCGACATTCCTTCACAGCATGATGCCGTTCGAGAGGATGAATGGGGTCATCAAAGGATTCGTTCGTAACATGTCCCGTCCCGAAGGGAGCATCGTCCAAGGGTATCTGACGCATGAGTGCGTCTCCTTTTGCGAGAATTATATAAGCGTCGGAGACCTTGTT
The DNA here is from genome assembly GCA_011799875.1 of Thinopyrum elongatum. Taxonomy (NCBI): domain Eukaryota; kingdom Viridiplantae; phylum Streptophyta; class Magnoliopsida; order Poales; family Poaceae; genus Thinopyrum; species Thinopyrum elongatum. The sequence continues at coordinate 571,214,527 of CM022299.1, forward strand.
GTTGGTTTGCCCGTCAAGAAGCACGATGGGAAGCTCGAAGGAGATGGTCACAACAACGGCCGGAGGGAATTGCACGTGGACTACTCGGGTCGACGGAACGACTTTGACAGGGCTAACTTTGTACTGCTACAACACCTAGATGTGGTAGATGATTATGTGGCACAGCACAAAGAAAGCATCGCAAAGAAGCACCGTGATAAGGGGATGCTCAATACGGACGACGAAGTTACTGTAGAGAACAACGCCACTTTCTTGTGTTGGTTCAAAGAGCAAGTTCTTGAAAATCCCCCGGAAGAGGGCAGTTCGGACGGATTGCTCATACACGCCTTAGCACATGGCCCCGCGCCCAAGCTTGCGACCTATCAGTCCTACGATATCAATGGGTACACGTTCTACACGGAGGCCAAAGACATGGACAGTGATTACCAGAACTCCGGGGTGACAATTCAATGCGTGACTGACGCCAACGGCACAACTGATAGATTCTACGGAAGGGTCAAAGAGATCTGGGAGCTTGACTATGCTGGAATGCACGATGCGACGATGTTCCGTATCAGATGGGCCAAGGATGTCGTAAGAGAAAACAAGTATTTCACCACCATGTCTATACCCGACGCGAAGAGCACTCCCGTGAACGTTAACGTCCTCGCCAAAAATGAGCCATGGGTACACGCTAAGCACGTGACACAATGCTTCTTCATAACCGACCGGGCCAATCCCAGTCGTGTTGTCGTGAGGAGATCCAAAAGGAGCATCATCGGAAAGGATGGAGTCGCCAACGAGGAAGACTACGACCAATACGGCAACCCGATGAGGGAAGATGACGATGACGATGCAGCATACGTGAAAAGAAGAATCAATACTACATTACCTAAGAAAGATCGTAATCCATGGCTCCGGAAAAGTCACAAGGAGGGGCTCAATTACTCGGCAACGAACAAGAAAGGGAAGAAGCTCAATGTGAAACGTCGTCGACGCAGCTGATCAGAAACCTACATTTATATATATATATATATATATATATATATATATCTATTTTGTGTACGCACTTAAGTAACCGTTATCGGTCAACTGATATGTTACCACCACATGCATGGTTCCGGTGATATTCGCGCAGTGGGGGAGAGGGAGACGCCGTCGTTGGGAGAAAAAAAAACAAAAACAAAAGGGAGAAAGCAGTACAAAAGAAAAAGAAAAGTAAACAGAAAAGAAAAGGAAAATAATAAAAGAAAAGAAAACTAAAAACTAGAAAAGGAAAATAATAAAAAGAAAATAATAAAAATTGGAACAGTTAGCAGTAGCGCTGGATTGTGAACCAGCGCTATAGCTAATATAGCTATAGCGTTGGGTTCCAAAAAAGCGCTACTACTATGTGCCATTAGCAGTAGCGATGCATTACAACCCAGCGCTATAGCTAAGTTAGCTATAGCGCTGGTTCACAATCCAGTGCTACTACTATTTTGAGTTAACCCGCGAGGGCTCAAATTTTGCCAAGTCCGCCAAGTCCCAATCCCCCACTCGTCCCCCATTCTGTCGCCGCCGCCGTCGCCCTGCCCGCCCTCGCGCCGTCCGTCGCCCTCGACCGCCGGCCGTCGCCCCTGGCCGCCATCGACCTCGTCGTCGGCCGTCTCCCGAGCCCGCCCTCGACCTCACCGGCGTCTCCCCTGCCCGCCCTCAACCACAACGCCGCCACCGCCTCTCCCCTGCCCGCGCGCCCTCAACCTCGCCGCCGCCACCGTCCGCCGCCCTCCACCTCCGTCCTCGGCTTCTCCTGCATCGCCGTAAGCCTCTCCTCTCCCTCTCCTCTCCCCTGCCCTCCTCTCTCTCTGTTTAGGGCTTTTAGGGCAAGTTAGCAAATTTAGCAAAAAATTAGGTATAAAAACAGTAGCAAATTAAAAAAAACAGTAGCAAAGTTAGCAAAATTTTGAGCAAGTTAGCAAAAACAGTAGAGAGAGAGAGAGCAAGTTTGTAGCTATTTTTCTCATTTTTGTGCATTTAAGTACAAGCATGCTTTTGCTTGAATGATATATGTCATTGATGTTATATGTTGGTTTTGCAATGTTGGTTGAATGTCGAAAAATATCCGAGTGGCCTATGTTTTGCCGGAATGTTGATTCATTTCCATTCCGGCAAATTTCAGGCGCTCCATATGTCCACTTTTTAGCAAAGGTCATGCCGAAAATTTCTGTGATTTTCGGCATGACTTGTGCTAGAAACTAGGACATATGGAGTACCCGGGATTTGCCGGAAGGGGAATGAATCAACATTCCGACCAAACATAGGCCCCTTTTTCCTCTTCATTATATCTTTTATTTACAATTGTTGATCAATAGGAAACATGTCTACCGACGCCGAAGTCGTGGGTGGTTCTGCTTGCCTCGAAGACCCCATAGAGGCAGCAAATCACTATTTCGATTACTTGGACGAACACCAGATGGGGTTGCATGGTGGCGGCAGTGGCACCAACCCCGACATCGATGCCGACACCGGCACTGGCACCGGGACCGACACCACCCCCGAGACCGGCAACGATGCTGTCGTAGCCGGTAAAGCACCGAAGAAGAAGAGGACACGAAGACCAAACGAGCTTGGCATCGGACAAATTGTTGTCACGGAGATGCACCCCAAGAAGTTAGAGCCAACGGCGCTGGAGGATGCGCGCTCTTGCTGGGGCAATCAACTTGGATGCATCCTCAGGGAAACCACCAACATCAATGACGAGAGGTTGAAGCAGATACCACATATGGGGCACATGCTCCTAAAGAAGTTGCACAATAGGTTCCTGTTCCCCGGCCAGAATGAAGGCAAATATAAAGAGCCGTGGGACAACGTTGCCATGACAAAGATAAACGACAAGGCGATGGTGACGTTCACCAACGACTTGTCCTCCTGGAAAGTTCAGGTGAAAAAAGCGATTGGGAAGAATGAACCGTGGTCCAAGATTCATGCTGATAATCCGACAATAACGGAAGAGGACTTTGCAAAATTCAAGGAGAATTGCGGTAAAGAAGAAGTCAAGGCAAGGTCGGAGAAAATGAAGGTGCTCCAGGCTAGGAACACGCCTCCCCACCGCCTCGGAAGCTGTGGTTACGAGGGGAAGAGGCACGTATGGGCCAAGGAGGACGCCGAACATGAAAGTCACGGAATCCCAGACCCCTTGGCGGAGTTCACCGACCCGCTGGAGCATGACTGGATCAGGGCCCGGTACAAGTGGGACAAAGTCAAAAAGATCTTTTACACGGACCCGAACACGAGGGAGTTCATGAGACTTCTGGTAATTATTATATTACCACATTATCATATTAGCTTCCAATCAATTCGACTACAATTTTTGTCACATTAGTAAACCATCCACGTTCCTTTTGCAGAAAGAGCAGCACCAAAAGGCAGCCGAAAGCGATGAGTCGTCACAGTCGTCGGCGAGGCCCAAGTGGGACACCCCATTCAATCGGGCCCTGAACATACTGAAAAAGGTCCCGGTGGACAAGCTGCCGTCCTATGGACGTGTGCACGGCGTCGGAGATGGCGCCTCATGGAAGACGTACTACCACGAGGAGCGAGAGGAAAGAAGGAAGAGACGGTCGGTCGTCACTCAGCAGAGCATCGATGAGAAGGTTGCGATTGCGGTCAATAAGACCAAAGCTGAGACCAAAGAAGAGTTGCTCGGGGCCATCAATCCAGCGGTCACTGACGCGGTAGTAAGCTTGCTTCCGGCACTTTTCGATTTCACGAAGAACAATCCAAATGCATGCCGGAAGACTTTCCCCTTCCCAGCTTTGTCGGGAGCAATTCGGCGAACACCACAGCACCAGCACCTGCTCAAGCAACCGCAAAAGGTCCCGCTCCTGTTCATAGCAGCCCGACCTCCGTCTCTTGCATGCTCGGTGGGCCTTCATCGCTGGCTGAGCTCGACGCCCTTACGATAATTACGCGTCATACCCTTTTCACCAGCATGTCTATAGTCTTCCATTTCAGTTGCCTTTCGGATGTTTAACATCGCAGACATGTCTCCTTCGTAGGCCGACGACACCCTGTGCACCCTACTCTACGACATCAAGGGCCAGAAGGTGGCCGTGGGAAAGGCAACGATCGTGAGGCCGAAGGACCGCATGTTCCACAACCGAGAGATGCCCGATGGTGTCTTCAAGGTTAACATGGCCAGTGTCTTAGCGGGCTTCGAGGATTTGCCTCCTCCGGTACCAGTCGATGACGACGAGACCCCTAAGATGATTGGCGCATGCAAGAGCTGGTTCTTGCCTTGGCCGAAGTCTCTTCTTCGTCTCGAGGCGCCCAGTATCACGCCAACGCCACCTTCTCAAGAAGGTATGAACACCACCCCACCTACCACATTACCTGCACCTGTCGTGGCGAGTGATAGCGGACGACGCGAGGGAGAGCCTCCATTAGTGCCAGATGATGTAGCCCCCACTGTTAAAGAAGCAAATGTTGATGATGACATGGAGGATGATGATGATGACCCAGACAAGTATTTCAATACCGCCTATGATGATGGAGGATTGATGGCTCAGGACGACGAAGACTCAGGCTATGAGCGTGGAGATGATGACTTGATGCTGCCTGATTTGCCGGAGCCGGAACGTCCTAAGGCGGAATGCAAAAAGTCTCTCTTCAAGCGATCCTCGCAGGAGACGCCTCCAGATGCCGCCTGTACCCAGCAACCCCCCGAGGCCCGTCCACTGATTAGCCCGACGACATTGGGGGTGGTGGTTAGGGAAGGTATGGTGGGCTCACTACCTCCACCCGCCAAGAAGCAAAGGAGGAGACCGGACAGGAAAGGCCCTAAAGGCGCCAGAGCTGCTTCAAGCAGCCAGCCGCTTCCGAAGCCCCGGGTGGTAGACAGAATACTTGTCGAAGGTAAGAAGCATTTCCATGTCGCCAGCGACCCGATCCTACTTGCCAAAGCGCTAGAGCACATACTGAACAATGATCTAAGGAGTCTCCATGAAGATGTGCTGGCCAGAGAGAAAAGCCTTCTGATCGCGGAAAAACTAGGATACCCGCTTTACGCGGCTCAGGTGCCGGGTGGGAAGTTGTACGTCGAGAGATGGCCCGCGAATAAGTTCATCCTGCGATTTGACTACATCTACGACATGTTCCACATGACCAAGCTGGATTTCTAGTTCATCCGCATGTATGCGGTTTATCTGAACTACTTCATCAGGGTCGAGAACATCAAATATATCTGCGTCGTGGACACGTTCTATATGCACGAGAGCTTCTTGGCAGTTTGCAAAGAGCACCGTGACTATGCGAGCAAGTACCTCGGCGACTTCATGATCTCTAATAAGGACAAGGAAGCAATTCTCGTGCCTTATCATCCCACGTAAGTCATCCGCACATATCCTTTCGTAAGTGTTAATCATTCCTTTGCAAGCATGGAGGCTAATTTGAGGTGTACTTAATTTGCGCAGCGGGGGGGGGGGGGGGGGGGGGGGGCCGTCCTCATCGTTTGTAACCGGAAACTCCGTCACCCCCCCTACTACCATTGCTAGGTATTGTGGAATATCGAAGAACCTCAGGAAAAAGGATTACAAGCACATAAAGAGTGTTCTCGATAGTGCCCTGTTAACCTTCAGCCTGTCTGGTGGATATATCAAGGTGAAAAAGTACAGGAATCGCGGGCTGGCTTTCGGTCATAAGACCGACTTCTGCTGCATCCAGCAACCGCACACCAATATGGCTGATGGATTCTACCTCATGCATCACCTGCTCGAGTACAGAAGGGATAATCAACGCCTTCGCATGTCACCTACTACCAACGATGCCGAGATTGTCAGTTGGGCCACAAGCATAGGAAAGACACTGGATCATCAAATCAGAGCTGAGTTTTATCACGTACAGTGTGAACTTGCCCAAGTGATCATGAAGCAGGTCCTCGAACCAACAGGGATGTTCTACCATGGGCCAATCATGCGGGAAGATGTCCGAGCACTGCTACTCGCTCAGCGTCTGGACCTGAAGCCTTTCAAGAAGCTCGGGTGCTTCCTCCCTAACTATGAAGATTGGACCGCCGACATGGAGGACTGATTGTTGATGACAATGTGTCACTACTGTCTTTTTCTATGGAAAAACTTTGAATTTATGCACGGCAAAACTATGTGATGTAACTAAACCGTGGTCCTGAACTAGCATAGATCGCTCTAGTTAATTAGTTTGGGTATGAGGAACTTTGTCATTTATGTTTACTATTGGTTGCTTGTATTTTGCTAATTATGCCTCTTTGTTTTCTTAAGTACATTATGATGCATATTATCGTTCAATTCATCAACTCACGATGCAGGTACATAGATCAGAGATGGCGAAGGGCTACTACGCCGTGTACGTTGGGAGGGTTCCAGGAGTCTATGACCACTGGCCAGCCACTCAGGCCCAGGTGCACAGGTACCCGGGTGCTAGCCACAGTGGGTTCGACAGCAGAGCCGAAGCGGAAAGTAGTTACTTGAGGTGGACACTCCAGCATGAGCAGGGGTGGGACTGCCGGTACTACATAGTCGCGCTCTTGCTCATGCTGATCGCTCTTCTCTTCTACATCATGGTTTAGATAGAGATGATGAAACTTGTGTGTGTGCCATGACCATGCAGTTGCACTTATTCGAGACATGACATGATCACACTTGTATATCTCTATTTTCGAGATGTGATGATATTTGTGTTGAATGATGATGATGATGATGGTATGACGAGACTACTGTATGTCTATGATATGATGAGAATAGTGTATGTTTAGTATGATCTGATGAAACTTTTGTATAGAGCCTGTATAAATACAACACAAATACATAGAGGGGTGCGGACCGGCGAAAGCAGGAACATTAGCAGTAGCGCTGGAAAGCACCTAGTAGTAGCGCTGGCTTAGCAGCAGCGCTTCCTATGAACAAGCGCTACAGATAGTTATCAGTAGCGCTGGTCCAGGAAGCGCTACTTCTAACAATACTTACCAGTAGCGCTGCCCGTTACAGCGCTACTGCTACAACTTAGCTGTAGCGCGCTAGCAGTAGCGCTGGACCCAGCGCTACTGCTATGCATATTTCAAGCGCTACTACTAGGGTTTTCCCTAATAGTGGTAATTTCAATCACTTTTCCTAGCATCATAACAACAACTCTTTCTCATAAAACTCATCATGTTAAAGTGGCAACCAATTCACATGTTAAGGTTCAAACAATGAATTCTCTTGAAACTCAACAACTTATATTCTTAGCCACCAAACAATTGCAATTCAACTTATTCAACAGAGTCTAAGTAAGAGCTCCACATACTCAACCATCATATAGCCTTCTATGATTGCTAACACTCACAGCATACACATGAGCAAAACGTTTCAACTGGACACATAGAAAGATAGGGGCTTATAATTTTGCCTCCCAACGTATTCACCTCAAGGATGATGTCAACAATAATAACTCATGCTACCCATATCCAACTAAATATATGTGCCTAGATCTTTCCTCACCACATGATGCTTGCCAAAAGAGAAAAATAAAAAGGAATAGAGAGAAAAACTTTGACTCTTGCATGAAAGTAAATACATAAAAGTAAAAGGTAGGCCCTTTGCAGAGGGAAGCAGAGGTTGCCATGCGCTTTTTGTTTGTATGCTCAATCCCTTAGTGCAAAAGAACGTCACGTTATATTGCCCCTTATGATAGCAACCTTTATTATGCAGTCTGTCGCTTTTATTCTTTGCCATCACAAGTTTGTACAACGCTCAATTTTCTCTTACACTAAATGATTTTAGAAGCAATTTTTATTGCCTTATTGCACCGATGACAACTTACTTGAAGGATCTTACTCAATCCTTAGGTAGGTATGGTGGACTCTTGAAAATAAGATTTGGGTTTAAGGGTTTTTGGATGCACAAGTAGTATCTCTACTTGGTGCGGAATTTTTGGCTAGCAAAGATGGGGGGCAAGCAGCACGTGTTGAAGGATCTATGACAATATAACTTCTATGTGAATATGAACAAACATAAATCATTACGTTATCTTCCTTGTCCAACGTCAACAATTTTGGCATATAATATTTTGATGGGGGCTCACAATCACAAAAGATTTCCAAGATAGTGTATTTGCATGTGAAAGTTCTCTTCCTTATAGTAATCATTCATGAATTGCTTGTATGACCAATATTGTGATTGTCAAGCTTCAAAAGATTTCACTTTCTAAACCCAATGTGAAGCTACCACTGGGCATGATATGAACATATAATTTCAACTTCATGATATTCAATTCATTCAACAATTTACTCATAGGATATAAGTGAAGCACGAGAGTAAATAACAAACTACTAAAAAAAATATAAGTGAAGATCAAGCGAGTAGTTGAGTAAAGGGGTAGCTAAGTGAGAACTCTTTCTTATTTAAAAACTTTCAGATCTAAGTATTTTATTAAAACAGCAAGCAAATAAAATAAAATGACATTCTAAGAATAGCACACATCATGTGAAGAAGCAAAAACTTAGGCTCAACCGAGGCTAACCGATAATTGTTGATGAAGAAAGGTGGGATGCCTACCGGGGCATCCCCAAGCTTAGATGCTTGAGACTTCTTGAAATATTATCTTGGGGTGCCTTGGGCATCCCCAAGCTTGAGCTTTTGCATCTCCTTAATTCCTTTTATATCATGGTTTCCCTAAATCTTAAAAACTTCATACACACAAAACTCAACAAGAACTCGTGAGATAAGTTAGTATAAACCAATGCAAAAACCTTATCATTCTCTACTGTAGAAAATCACAAAAATTATTATTCAACATTGCATACTAAATGCCTCTGCATATTTAATACTCCTATCCTCAAATAGAATCATTAAACAAGCAAACATATGCAAACAATGCAAAACAGCAATCTGCCAAAAAAGTACAGTCTGTAAAGAATGCAAGAGTATCAATACTTCTTTAACTCCAAAAATTATGAAAATTTACCACACTGTAGAAAATTTATCTTGTTAAAAAAATTTCAACATTTTATCACATTCTGACTTTTCTCGGGAATTTTTGCAACATCGATAAACTTTCTGTTTTGAAACAGCAACTCATAAACTTGCAAAATAAGCATGGTAAAGGCTATCCTTGACATTTTTATTGAAAAGAAAGATGCAAAACATTATTATCAATAACAGAAAGCAAATCCTAACAAGAAAATGATGCTCCAAGCAAAACACATATCATGTGACGAATAAAAATGTAGCTCCAAGTGAGGTTACCGATAATTTTGGAGACGAAAGAGGGGATGCCTTCCGGGGCATCCCCAAGCTTAGTTGATTGGATCTTCCTTGAATATTACCTTGGGGTGCCTTGGGAATCCCCAAGGTTAGGGTCTTGTCACTCCTTATTCTCCTCATATCAACATCTTACCCAAAACTTGAAAACTTCAATCACACAAAACTTAACGGAACTTCGTGAGATAGGTTAGTATGATAAAGAGCAAACTATTTCACTTTGGTACTGTCAAAGACAAGATTCATAATTGTTTCCACAAAATGCCTACTGTATCATATCATTTCCACAATTTATATTGAGCAATATAAGCCATAGAAACTAGAAAAACAAGCAAACTATGCATTGAAAACAGAATCTGTCAAAAACAGAACAGTCTGTAATAATCTGTACTCCAACCATACTTCTGCTACTCCAATTTTTTTGAAAAATTAGGAAAACATAGATAATTTGTATATATATCACCTGTAAAAACATTCAGATCAAAATCAGGTTCCAGTGAATTTTTAAAATTCCTGGACTGAGCGCAAAAGTTTCTGTTTCTGCACAGATTCAAGTCAACTATCAACCATACTATCCCAAAGGCTTTACTTGGCAATTTATTGAAACAAAAGCAATAAAACATGATTACTACAATAGCATAATCATGTGAACACATAAAAACTGTAGGGGTAAATGTTGGGTTGTCTCCCAACAATCGCTTTTCTTTAATGCCTTTTAGCTAGGCACGATGATTTCAATGATGCTCGCATAAAAGATAAGAATTGAAACATAAAGAGAGCATCATGAATCATAAGTTCCTCTCTCATAATAATTTTCAGTAGCATCATGAATAGATTCATCAATATAACCATCACATAAAAGCATTCTCTTCATGATCCACAAGCATAGAAATTTTATTACTCTCCACACAAGAAAATTTCTTCTCATTCACAATGGTGGGAGTATCATATGAAACTCGAATACTATAAATTGTTTCCACATTAAAAGAGTAATGTTCAGGAAAAGGGTAATCATAACTATGACAAGTTTTATAAATATAACCATCACTACTTTTTATAACATAAGTATCATCACAATAATCATCATAAGTAGCAACTTTGTTCTCATCATAGATAGGAGGCATGCAATCATCATAGCAAATTTGATCATTCAAAGTAGGGGGACTAAAAAGATCATCTTCATTAAGCATATCATCCCCAAGCTTGGGACAAACATTAATTGCAGCAAATAAATTCTCAAATATGTCATTCTCATCAAACATAGCATCCCCAAGCTTGTGACTTGGCATATCATAAGCATAATAACTCTCATCATTAATGGTATGAATAGCACCAACGGTATAACAATTGCTATCATCATAATTTCCCAAGTTGGTGCCAAAAAGATTTCCAAGATTATAAGAAGTATCATTATCTTCCCAATCATAATCATTACAACAAGTAGTAGGCATCACAAAATCATACTCAATATCATCATCCTCCATCAACATATTTGATTCACTTTCATGAGGCACAATGGTGATAGGAGCAATATTACTTGGGAGAGTTACCTTTTTACCTATACTTCTCCTTCTTTTCCTTTTCTTCTTCACCACCTCACGTATGTGTTTAATCAAATTTTTTGAGCTTCTTGTTGAAGAGATTGATTGGATAGGAAGCTCCTCCTCGTTACCTGATTCATCATAATAAACAATAGGAGGGCATTGGGAAATATTTTCCCTTTCATTAGTACTCTCTTCATATTCTATTTGTTTTCTTGTCTTTAGATAGTTGGCAATATAAGGATTCTCAATACAATTTACCGCACAAAACATATAAATTTCCTCTAGATCAAAATCAAGAAATCTCTTGAGATTAAATTTTGGAATACCCTCAGTTATACGTTTCATTTCTTCATACCCCAAAAGAAGACTAAGCTCTTTATGATGCTCAAGGGTAATCAAGTTATCACAATTTTTGGACATGATTTGATCATGAAACAATTTGTATTGGAGATTTAAATGACCATGTTCATTGCAAAGTTCACAAGGATGGCGAGAAAAATTAAATCTTTCAGAACAATCATCTAGCCTCTCTTGCAACTTTTTCGCTTCTAAATATTTATGCTTCTTACAAAATATACCTTCCCTTTTTGGTGTGCATTTGCACTCCCAATTCACTCCGCAAAAATTGACATTCTTATAGGAGACATCATTATCATGACTAATGCAATCATCATTAACATCATGGATATTCAAAGAATTCATACTAGCAATATTGCAATCATGCCCATCATCCAACATTTTTATGCCATAAATTTTGTTGAATTCTTTTTCTAGCAATTGAGCACAATTATCGGAATCCCTATTCTCAAGATAGACATTATAAAGATAAAGAACAACTTGAGGTAACCCAATCTCCATTTTTTGTAGTTTTCTTTTATAAACCAAACTAGTGATAAAACAAGAAACTAAACAATTCAATTGCAAGATCTAAAGATATACCTTCAAGAACTCACCTCCCCGGCAACGGCGCCAGAAAAGAGCTTGATGTCTACTACGCAACTTTATTCTTGTAGACTCATGTTGGGCCTCCAAGCGCAGAGTTTTGTAGGACAGTAGCAATTTTCCCTCAAGTGGATGACCTAAGGTTTATCAATCCATGGGAGGCGTAGGATGAAGATGGTCTCTCTCAAACAACCCTGCAACCAAATACAAGAAATCTCTTGTGTCCCCAACACACCCAATACAATGGCAAATTGTATAGGTGCACTAGTTCGGCGAAGAGATGGTGATAAAAGTGTAATATGGATGGTAGAAATATATTTTTATAATCTGAATAAATAAAAACAGCAAGGTAGCAAGTGACAAAAGTGAGCACAAATGGTATTGCAATGCTTGAAAACAAGGCCTAGGGTCCGTACTTTCGCTAGTGCAATCTCTCAACAATGCTAATATAATTGGATCATATAACCATCCCTCAACGTGCGATGAAGAATCACTCCAAAGTTCCTATCTAGCGGAGAACATAAGAATAAATTGTTTGTAGGGTACGAAACCACCTCAAAGCTATTCTTTCCGATCGATCTATCCAAGAGTTCGTACTAAAATAACACCAAAGCAAATTCAGATTCGTAATGCTCAATCCAACACAAAGAACCTCAAAGAGTGCCCCAAGATTTCTACCGGAGAAACAAAGACAAGAACGTACATCAACCCCTATGCATAGATTACCCCAATGTCACCTCGGGAATCCGCGAGTTGAGTGCCAAAATATATATCAAGTGAATCAATATAATACCCCATTATCAACACGGGTATTCATAGGCAAGACATATATCAAGTGCTCTCAAATCCATAAAAGTATTCAATCCGATAAAATGAAATCTCAAAGGGAAAACTCAATTCTTCACAACAAGATAGAGAGGGGAAAACACCATATGATCCGACTATATTAACAAAGCCCGCGATACATCAAGATGGTGACATCTCAAGAACACGAGAGAGAGAGAGATTAAACACATAGTTACTGGTAATAACCCTCAGCCCCGAGGGTGGACTACTCCCTCCTCATCATGTTGGCCACCGGTGATGATTCCCCCCTCCGGCAGGGTGCCGGAACGGGGTCTAGATTGATTTCTCATGGCTACAGAGGCTTGCGGCGGTGGAACTTCTGATCTAGGGTCTCCGCGAGGGTTTTTGGAATATTTGGCAATTTATAGGGCGAAGGGGTGGTGCGGGAGGCCACCGAGGTGGGCACAACCCACCGGGGCGCGCCTGGGCGCCCAGGCGCGCCCTGGTGGGTTGTGCCCCCCTCGGGGCACCCCCCAGGTGCTGCTCTGGCCCATTGGATGTCTTCTGCTCCATAAAAAATCCACAAAAAGTTTTGCTGCATTTGGACTCCGTTTGGTATTGATTTTCTGCGATGTAAAAAACAAGCAAAAAACAGCAACTGGCACTGGGCACTATGTTAATAAGTTAGTCCCAAAAAATGATATAAAGTTGCTATAAATTGATTGTAAAACATCCAAGAATGATATTATAGCAGCATGAATACTTCATAAATTATAGATTCGTTGGAGACGTATCACCGACACCTCCTCTTGTCGCCTAGCGCCGGCCAGCGCCGTCAACCACCGACCCGAGCCGCCGCCGTCGTCTTCCACTCGGGCACGGCACCGCCCGAGCCGTCTGACCCTGCAAGCTCGCCCTCGCCCTAACTACCAACTACCCGAGATCATCCACACCGTGCTGACCCCGCCGACCACCTCACAGGCCTCGCTGACCTCGCCACCGCCTTCGTTTGCCATTAATGGCCACCACCGGAATCTGCTCGTGGACGGCGCCGCCCAGGACGCGTGGCTCGTCCCGAAGCCAACCAGCTCGCCCTGCCATCACTGTGGGACGTCGCCGTCCTCACCAACCCCGCCGTCCCTCACCGTCTTCGCCACCGACCGCGGGAGGCCATCAATGGCCGCCGCCAAAAGTTTGCCGTGGCCGGCGCCGCCCGAGCAACCAGAGCCAGCCAGCTCCTTCCCCCGGGCGATTAGGACAATCAACGCTCTCACCTAAGCATGCCGACCATGCCTCGGCCTCACCTAACCTCTCACCAAACCCCGGCCGCCATGACTGACCTCCGCCGTCCTGGCCGCTCTCTGGAAGCGGTGAACTGTCATCCCTCGCCTATTTAAGGCCTTCCCGGGCCCGTGTATCTGCACCACATCCTCCCTCCCTCCTCCTGCAAGCCTCTCGGATAAGCAGAATGACTGGAGGGGTTGTCCTGTCCACCTCCGGCCGAAACAACCACCACCACCTTTCTATTGGTTCCGACGCAACCAGGGCCTCCCTGCCCAACTTTCTTTCACCACTAGCCTCCTGGAACCCCCTCCGATCCATACCAACCACCAATTCAACCGGAGCAAGCTCGTAGCCGAAAGCCCCTTCTTGACCGACGCTGTCGATCGCTGGAGAACCTCGCCGCCGACGATTCCGTCCGCCTCTACAGACGTGACTGGTACCCAGGGGATCACCTCGGTCTCCTGGACTCAACGGTGGGCTCGGCTCACCGTGGGGCACCGCCGTTTGCCGTCAAGGACCGCCGGAGTCCTGCTCTCTGTTCAGGCGAGGGAGGGAGATGACCGGCTTGACCAGGGTCAAACCCGACAGGCGGGCCCCACCGTCAGCGACTAGTGCCACGCCAGCGCGCCGTTTAAGTGGAGACGGGTTCTCCAGAAGCCGTCTTCACGCAAGGTGAAGCGTATTCCCTGGAGTACGCCATCGACACCAGCACCTCTTCCGCGCACCGATCGGCTGGGCCGGCCCAGTACCGCCAGATGGCTATATCGCGCTCAGGGTGCTCCTTTGCTTTTGCTTTTTCTTTTTTAGTAGATTTCAAATAATTCCACAGACACCATTTCTAATCCAAATTTGATGATTCAAATTTTTGTAGGTTCCTAAAATCATTATCTATTAATCCAGCTAGGGTGAACATTTTTTTCTATGCTCTGCCCTTCTTAGATGTATTAAATAGTCCATTCTTAATTATTTTTAGCTTAGAAATTCCCTAGGAATTTCATATTAACCCCAAATAAATTGATTCTTTTTCTTTTATTTCTCATTTTTCATCTAGTTTATTTTAGTATTTATTTAAAAAAATATTGGAAACACTTTTTAGCACTGTTTTAGCTCTATGTGGTAATTCGAATATTTTTGAAAATAGGAAATGGAGGGAAGATAAAATTCTCAAACTTTTGGAGTGCACCCAATATTTCTACATCCTCAAGGCAAGCATCTTGAACACTTGATATGGTGAATGTTCGGTAGTTGCTAGCTAGAGTATTTGAATCATGGCTATGGTAATTTTGAATGAAGTAGCATATTGCTATTTTTGCATGCATAACCCATTACTACTTGGTTATCTATGTGGTATGAGTGAGCATGGTTATTTTTCATATGACTATGTGGGTCCAGACTAATCTGCAGGAAAGAATCAGTCATGAGAAAAGTGACCGTGAGACTGAAATCTCGTTGAGACGAGAATGAATCAGTAAGGGCATGTTGGGACATGCCAGATGGTAACCCTGTTGGGGGCCACCAAGGAAATATATTGTGCTAATCACTACAGGAAAAATTGAACCTCCTGAGTCGACCGTAGATTGAGTCTTGTTCCGGCAACCCCCATACTTGTTCGTGCTACCACATGTCCCTGCCACAGGTAGGGTATGGTTCAGTAAGTTGTTAACCCCTTTCCGCGCACACACCACATAGAGGGCTACGATGAGGGTTTCCATGATGGTGGACTAAATCCTGTCATCGGGCCAGGGGGCATGGGTGTTTCCGGTTGTAGCCGAGAGGGGGGCACCCCTTGTAATCCGCGCGTATAAATAGTGATCCCATGCTAGTCGAGACGATGGTCTCCCCGACTTAGAGTTTTTCTGGAAAGATGCTTTGGGTGATTCCTGGCATCCGGACAGTTAATCTGGTGTGTGTTGGTTAGGCATGTTTTCAACCGAAAGACCGTAATGGGGGTTAGTCAGTGTCACGGTGCTGACTAAAGAAACCTCATACACGTGGGTAAAGAGTACACCCTCTGCAGAATTATACCTATTCGAATAGCCGTGTCCGCGATTAAGGACTACAGTCTGGGTTGGTCAAGTGTCGGTCTTAGAGTCGGTCTCTGGAGGAAATAATTAAAATGTGCCTGAATTATTTTGCAGAATAATTATTGTCACCCTGATACTACCATGAATATTTTGCTATGCATATTAATATTATTGTGGTTATGCATATTATTGTGGACTAACCCGTTTCTCTTATTTTATTTTTCCTGAGTGTCTCAGGGGCTGGCTAGACTACCCCGGGCATTCGGTTTTATTTTCAAGACCGACCGTGGCGTCACTTTTTGACACCCGACTAGCATTTCTTTTCAAGACCTCTTCGTGGTGTCCCTCGAGTTCTCAGGCGGTCTATCACGCCACTACTCTTGTGGATACCCGATTGGCATTTCTTTTCAAGACCGACCGTGGCGTCACTTTTTGACACCCGACTAGCATTTCTTTTCAAGACCTCTCCGTGGCGTCCCTCGAGTTCTCAGGCGGTCCTATCATGCCACTACTCTTGTGGACACCCGATTGGCATTTCTTTTCCCTTAAATTTTCTTTATTCCTTGTCACTAACCTGTTATATTTATTCTTTGATTCATATTCTATTTAACCTGTCATGATTTAAATTTCAGTCAGCATGAGCATAACACTTAGTTCAGCATGAGCATATGCATTCGGTATATCTTGTGTTCATAATGTTTGCGAGTACATTCAAACGTACTCACAGGCTTGTCCCTGGCTATTTACTTGGCCAGGTCAGGATTTCTACGAGGAGTACTACCACGATGTCCACATGGAGCCTAGGATAGCAGCCACGCGGGATAGGAATTAACCAGGTCAGCCGTTCCTATGGGAATGGAGCCCCATCGACGTTGAAGAACCACGAGTCGCTTCCGTCATCCACCACCAGAAATTATTGATGTATCATTAGACCTTTATAGTCTTGTATCCAATTCTTGTAATTGCTTGGTAATCTGTAACAAGGACGTGTCTACCAGTAACGGTAATCCTGGGCTGGTGATGACACGAGGGGTTAATTTCTAGGATATTGCATCCCTGAAATCCGGCCTCGATAGAGAGGAGTGCAGGGATGCACCCCCGTCAATGCACAAGGCGTCAGTGGCTTTCTGGAACTCCTGCTCACTGGTTTCCTCTTCATCTCCTTCATCAGTCTCACCATCGCAGTCCTTCTTCCCACGGCCTCTGGCGGGTTTCCGTTGGGACCGAGGAACCTTGCCGGGGCGACTTACTCCGCCGCCTCGGCCCTTCCCGCCAGCACCATCCTGATTTTTCTCCTTATGACGCTTCTCATACTCAGCCCTCTGCTTCTTGACGAGCTGCTCAACCTGATGACACTCCTGAAGGTCGTGGCCCTTGGTCCTATGGATCTTATAGTACGGCCCATCACCCTTCCCAGCCTTCTCGACAGTCGCGGCCGCCCGGCAGTCAGTGCACGCGGCAACCTCCTTACCGGGGGCCTCGACCTTGGCCTTCTTGCCGGTTCTAGGTGTGCTTGATCCTTCGACGGCCATCACAACTTTCTCCTTGCGCTTCTTATTGCATTTCTTGTTCTTCTTCTGGTTGGTGGCGTTCTCGTCATCGTCTGAATCGATGTTGACGCCATCCTCTTCAACGGGAAGTCGCCTTCCCTCCTCTATGCGAGCACACTTATCCACCAGAGTGTATAACTCATTCACAGTCTTGGGCAGCCGCACGTTCATTTTGGAACATATCCTGCGGTTGCGCACGTTGGACTGGAATGCGGCTATCACAGCTGTCGGGTGGATATCTGGGATGTTCCTGTGCACTCGACTGAACCTTTGCATGTACTTCCACAGATTTTCTCCTTCTATGGGAGGAGCTGCAGATCACTGGGCCATCCTGGTTCTTGATGGCCGCCCATAAAGGCGCCAACAAACTCGCCTGCCCGGCAAGGGAGGTTTCTCCTTAGTGGTGTCTTGCTCATCCAGCTTGCCTTGGTCTGGATTTGGATGTTGCAAGCTTGCCTCCAAGCCTGTGTACAGTCTGGGCAACATACCTGGGGTTTGTTGCACCGACAACGGCCGGTCCTTGAAGAAGGTTAAAACAGCAAACTTGATAAATCACCGTTGTGGTTTTTGCGAAGTTAAGAACAGTTCTTGCTAGAAGCCCGTAGCAGCCACGTAAAACTTGCAACAACAAAGTAGAGGATGTCTAACTTGTTTTTGCGGGGCATGTTGTGATGTGATATGGTCAAGATATGATGTGATATATGTTGATGTATGAGATGATCATGTTTTGTAATATCAACAACCGGCAGGAGCCTTAGGGTTGTCTCTTAATTATTGTATGAAATGCAAACGCCATGTAATGGCTTTACTTTATCGCTATGCGTTAGCAATAGTTGTAGAAGGAATAGTTGGCGAGACCACGCCGATGCAACGATGGAGATCAAGGTGTCGAGCCGGTGATGATGGAGATCATGACAATGCTTTGGAGATGGAGATCAAAAGCACAAGATGATGATGGCCATATCATGTCACATATTTTGATTGCATGTGATGTTTATCCTTTATGCATCTTATTTTGCTTAGAACGGCGGTAGCATTATAAGATGATCCCTTCACTAAATTTCAAGATAAAAGTGTTCTCCCTGAGTATGCACCGTTGCCAAAGTTCGTCATTTCGAAGCACCTCGTGATGATCGGGTGTGATAGACTCTACGTTCACATACAACGGGTGTAAGATAGTTTTGCACATGCAGAATACTTGGGTTAAACTTGACGAGCCTAGCATGTACAGACATGGTCTCAGAACACTGGAGATCGAAAGGTCGAACGTGAGTCATATAGTAAATATGATCAACATAGAGATGTTCACCATTGATGACTACCCCATCTCACGTGATGATCGGACATGGGTTAGTTGATTTGGATCATGTATCACTTAGATAACATGAGGGATGTTTATTTAAGTGGGAGTTGATACGTCTCCAATGTATCTATAATTTTTGATTGTTCCATGTTGTTATATTATCATTCTTGGATGTTTTACAATCATTTTATAGTCATTTTATATCATTTTTTGGTACT
Organism: Thinopyrum elongatum; assembly: GCA_011799875.1. NCBI lineage: Eukaryota > Viridiplantae > Streptophyta > Magnoliopsida > Poales > Poaceae > Thinopyrum > Thinopyrum elongatum. The sequence goes on from CM022299.1 coordinate 571,233,411, forward strand.
AACCTATTGACATAGTGCCAAGCGCCAGTTGCTATTTTTTGCATGTTTTTTACATCATAGGAAATCGATACCAAACGGAGTCCAAACGCAGCGAAACTTTTTGTGGATTTTTTTTGGACCAGAAGACATCCAGTGGGCCGGAGAAGCGCCTGGGGGGGTGCTCCGAGGGGAGCACAACCCACCAGGGCGCGCCTGGAGGCCCAGGCGCGCCCTGGTGGGTTGTGCCCACCTCGGGTGCCCCCCGAACCGCCTCTTTGCTCTATAAATACCCCAATATTCTAGAAACCCTAGGGGAGAAGACAAAAAATCAATTCCAGCCACCGCAGAGTCTAGAACCACCAGATCCAATCTAGACACCATCATGGAGGGGTTCACCACTTCCATTGGTGCCTCTCCGATGATGCGTGAGTAGTTCTTTGTAGACCTACGGGTCCGTAGTTAATAGCTAGATGGCTTCCTCTCTCTCTCTCTCTTGACCTTCAATACAATGGTCTCTTGGAGATCCATATGATGTAACTCTTTTTGCGGTGTGTTTGTTGGGATCCGATGAAGTTTGAGTTTATGATCAGATCTATCTTTTTATCCATGAAAGTTATTTGAGTCTTCTTTGATCTCTTATATGCATGATTGCTTATAGCCTCGTATTTCTTCTCTGATATTTGGGTTTTTTTTTGGCCAACTTGATCTATTTATCTTGCAATGGGAAGAGGTGCTTTGTAGTGGGTTCGATCTTACGGTGCTTGATCCCAGTGACAGAAGGGGAACCGACACGTATGTATCGTTGCTACTAAGGATAAAATGATGGGGTCTATTTCTACATAAATAGATCTTGTCTACATCATGTCATCGTTCTTATTGCTTTACTCCGTTTCTCCATGAACTTAATACACTAGATGCATGCTGGATAGTGGTCGCTGTGTGGAGTAATAGTAGTAGATGCAAGTAGGAGTCGGTCTACTAATCTTGGACGTGATGCCTATATAATGATCATTGCCTGGATATCGTCATGATTATTTGAAGTTTTATCAATTTCCCAACAGTAATTTGTTCACCCACCGTTTGCTATTTTTCTCGAGAGAAGCCACTAGTGAAACCTACGGCCCCCGGGTCTCTTTTCCAATATATTTGCTTTCAAGGTCTATTTTGCTATTCGCTCTTTTCTTTATTTGCAACTTTTATTTTCAGATCTATTAAACCAAAAATACAAAAATACCTTGCCGCACTTTATTTTATTTGGTGTTCGATCTATCAATATTTACTACTCTCTCATGTCCATTTGCCAATTTCTGGCGCTGTTGCCCGAAAGGGATTGACAGCCCCTTTTACACGTCGGGTTGCGAGTATTTGTTATTTGTGTGCAGGTGCTGTTTACGTAGTGTTGCTTGGTTCTCCTACTGGTTCGATAACCTTGGTTTCATCACTGAGGGAAATACCTACCGCCGTTGTGCTGCATCATCCCTTCCTCTTTGGGGAAATACCGACGTAGCTTCAAGCCACATCAAAAGGAATTTCTGGCGCCGTTGCCGGGGAGGATCTTCAACATATACCAGGTTCCTAATCACAAATCTCATCTCCTCAGAATTTACATTATTTGCCATTTGCCTCTCGTTTTCCTCTCCCCCACTTCACAAAAATTTACCGTTTTATGCGCCCCTCTTTTTTTTCACCTTTTTCTCGTCAGATCTCATGTTTACTTGTGTTGCCATGTGACTTCTATTTTCTTACATCTTCGCTTGCTAAAAAGCTATTGTTACGGATCCTTATCTACTTGCTAATCTTTTCAAAATATCCAATTATGATGAACCAATTGCTAGTTAATTGAGTTCACTAGATTATCTTTATGAAGTTTTTCTTGAGATTTATGAATCTGAAAATTGTGATGAAGTGTTAAACGAAGGAATTTATAAAGTGGTTCATGATAGCTCCTTGAATGAAAAGCATGATTGCAATGATGTTATTATAAATTCTATTAATGTCAATTATGCTAATAATATGCAAAACCCCAAGCTTGGGGATGCTAATTTTGATATGTCCACTACATATTGCAATGATCATGATTGGGGTGATTCTTCTTATGATCTTGAAAATTTATTTAAGCCTCATGATGAATATGTTATTGATAATAATGTTTGCAATAATATTGAAAGTGGGTTTGCAAGAGTGTCAACTATAGGTAAAAATAATCCCACATATTTGGAGAGTGTTCAATCTTATGAAATTTTTGATAAAAGTGGGCTTGGAGAGGTCATGACTTTATTTGATGATAATCCCACTATTTTGGAAGAGTGTCAACTTTGCATGCATGTGGATCATGAAGAGAATATGTTATGTGATAGCTATATTGTTGAGTTTCAATATGATCCCACATGTAATTATTATGAGAGAGGGAAATATGGTTGTAGAAATTTTCAGGTTACTAAATTACCTCTCTTCATGTTAAGATTGCTATTGTTTTCTTCCATGCATATGATAGATCTTGCTTGTCTTGCTAATTTGTTTTCCTATAAAATTCCTATGCATCAGAAATATGTTAGACTTAAATATGTTTGTCACATGTTTTATGATGCTCTATTTGTGTTTTCATTATTATCTTTCATGTGAGCTTCAATAAAATTTTATGCCTAGCTAGGGGCGTAAAACAATAGCGCTTGTTGGGAGGCAACCCAATGAATAAAATTTATTTTTGCTTTTTGCTTTCTGTTCTTGAGTGTTTGCAAAATTATGCTACTGTTATAATTGTGTTTTTTGTGTTTTTATTACTGTTTGTGCCAAGTAAAGCCTTTAGGATTATGTTGGGTGATAGTTGATTTGATCTTGATGGAAAACAGAAACTTTTGTGTCCAGTAAAACAATTTTGAAAATTCACAGCAGATACGAAAAATTCTGAATTTTTTACAAAAGATTTATATACAAATTGTCTATGTTTTCCTAATTTTTCAGAATTATTGGAGTTTCAGAATTATTCGAAATATCCAGATTTCTACAGACTGTTCTGTTTTTGACAGATTCTGTTTTCTTTGCGTTGTGTGCTTGTTTGGATGATTCTATGGTTTTCTTTGAAGAGTTTTTGCCATAGAAAAGTTGGAATACAGTAGATATAATGCAAAAATAAAATATGAATTGGTTTGCTACAGTACTTATAGTAGTGATTTGCTTTCTTATACTAACGGATCTCACGAAGGTTTTGTTGAGTTTTGTGTGATTGAAGTTTTCAAGTTTTGGGTTATCTTACGATGGATGAAGGAATAAGGAGTAAGAAGAGCCTAAGCTTGGGGATGCCCATGGCATCCCAAGCTATTATCCAAATAGAAGCAAGCAACTAAGCTTGGGGATGCACTAAGTGGCATCCCCTCTTTCTTCTAATGACCATCGGTATTTTACTCAAAGCTATATTTTTATTCGGCACATACTATGAGTTTTGCTTCGAGCGTCTTGTATGATATGAGTCCTTGCTTGTTTTGCTTTGTGTTCTAAGTTATTAATCCTTGCTGGACACACCTATTTGAGAGAGCCAAAATTATGCCATGACTTGTTAGAATTGCTCTCTATGCTTCACTTAAATTTTTATGAGCTATGGATTTGCTCTAGTGCTTCACTTATATCTTTTTTAGCACGACGTGCTTTAGTATTTTTGAAGAAATGCTCTCATACTTCACTTAGATTTATTTGGGAGTTAGTAAATTTTTTAAGAAATTCTCTCTTGCTTCACTTAAATTAATTTGAGAGAAAGAAGTATTATGCTCATGTTCTTCACTTATATTTGTTTGAGCTTATCAAAAACAACACATGAAAATTAGTTCCAAAGTGATAGATATCCAAGAAGGATATAATAAAAACTTTCATGAAGATCATTGGACAAAATAAACTTGATTCCCTGTAATAGTTTTGAGATATGATGATGTGATATGTGAGTTATGTTGATGAGTAATTGTGCCTTAGTAAGAATATTGGTGTTAAGGTTTGTGATTCCCTATGCAAGCACGAAAGTCAATAGTTATGCAATGAAATTATATCCTACTTGTGGTGCATTATTCGGTGTTAATTATGCTTAATGCTCACTTATGAGATTATTCGTTTTTTGGTTGGTCGCTTCTCAATCTTTTGCTAGCCTTCATTTTGCATTAAGTATGATCACTACTTGTGCATCCAAACCATTTTAAACCAGTTTTACCACATGAGTCCACTATATCTACCTATATGCGGTATTCTTTTGCCGTTCTAAGCAAATTTGTATGTGCCATCTCTAATTTTCAAATTAAACTTCTCTTTTGTGTGTTCATACCGCTCGCGAGGCGGTGAGGGGTGGCTAATATTTTCCATGCTAGATGTGTTATTCTCACGATGAGTGTTTATTCACTTGTCATTGCACGAGAGTAAGGCAAAGGTATTAGGGATGCCCAGTCCCGAAATGAAAAATGAATTTACTTTATGTTGTCAAATAATAAATTCCTTGGAAAGTGTTGGTATGGAGGGCACCCGTGGATACGGCTAGCCATGGAAAGTGAAAGAAATTGTGGAAAAAGGAATAAACTTTATTTTCTGTTTGGGAACCGCCTATGATATATCTAGCATGGAAAGTGTTGGGAACTCTAAGTCGTTTTCGTTGGTGGGAAAAGCACACCTCCCAAAATGTTTTTATCTTTAAGTTTTTCGCTTTGAGCTCTGGCACCTCTACAAATCCCTACTTCCCTCTGCGAAGGGCCTTTCTTTACTTTATGCAATTATTATTTTTAATTTGAGTCTCCATCTTCTCTTATAAAGCACCAACTAGGAGGCACTATGATCGTACTTGAGCATTGGGTGTAGTTAATATGCGAGTGTGTTTCATGAATGGATCAATGGTTGAGCATGATGGGCTAGGGATAACTTATTTTACCGTCGATATTTTGAAAGACATAGTTGCTTGTTGATATGCTTGAGTATTTAAGTCATCATGTCAAAACTAGACTATTGCTTTAAATCATATAAAAGTCCAAATGTCCATGCTATAAAGGAAAGAATATGAGATGACATGTTAGGCAGCATTCCACATCAAAAATTCTGTTTTTATCATTTACCTACTCGAGGACGAGCAGGAATTAAGCTTGGGGATGCTGATACGTCTCCAACGTATCTATATTTTTTATTGTTCCATGCTGTTATATTATCATTCTTGGATGTTTTACAATCATTTTATAGTCATTTTATATCATGTTTTGGTACTAACCTATTGACATAGTGCCAAGTGCCAGTTGCTGTTTTTTGCATGTTTTTTACATCGCAGGAAATCAATACCAAACGGAGTCCAAACGCAGCGAAACTTTTTGTGGATTTTTTTTGGACCAGAAGACATCCAGTGGGCCGGAGAAGCACCTGGAGGGTGCTCCAAGGGGAGCACAACCCACCAGGGCGCGCCTGGAGGCCCAGGCGCGCCTTGGTGGGTTGTGCCCACCTCGGGTGCCCCTCGAACCGCCTCTTTGCTCTATAAATACCCCAATATTCCAGAAACCCTAGGGGAGAAGACGAAAATCAATTCCAGCCGCCGCAGAGTCCAGAACCACTAGATCCAATCTAGACACCATCATGGAGGGGTTCACCACTTCCATTGGTGCCTCTCCGATGATGCGTGAGTAGTTTTTTGTAGACCTACGGGTCCGTAGTTAGTAGCTAGATGGCTTCCTCTCTCTCTCTCTTGATCTTCAATACAATGGTCTCTTGGAGATCCATATGATGTAACTCTTTTTGCGGTGTGTTTGTTGGGATCCGATGAACTTTGAGTTTATGATCAGATCTATCTTTTTATAAATGAAAGTTATTTGAGTCTTCTTTTTCTCTTACATGCATGATTGCTTATAGCCTCGTATTTCTTCTCCGATATTTGGGTTTTGTTTGGCCAACTTGATCTATTTATCTTGCAATGGGAAGAGGTGCTTTGTAGTGGGTTCGATCTTATGGTGCTTGATCCCAGTGACAGAAGGGGAACCGACACGTATGTATCGTTGCTACTAAGGATAAAACGATGGGGTCTATTTCTACATAAATAGATATTGTCTACATCATGTCATCGTTCTTATTGCATTACTCCGTTTCTCCATGAACTTAATACACTAGATGCATGCTGGATAGCGGTCGATGTGTGGAGTAATAGTAGTAGATGCAGGCAGGAGTCGGTCTACTAATCTTGGACGTGATGCCTATATAATGATCATTGTCTGGATATCGTCATGATTATTTGAAGTTTTATCAATTGCCCAACAGTAAATGTTCACCCACCGTTTGCTATTTTTCTCGAGAGAAGCCACTAGTGAAACCTACGGCCCCCGGGTCTCTTTTCCAATATATTTGCTTTCAAGATCTATTTTTCTATTCGCTCTTTTCTTTATTTGCAACTTTTATTTTCAGATCTATTAAACCAAAAATACAAAAATACCTTGCTGCACTTTATTTTATTTGGCATTCGATCTATCAATATTTACTACTCTCTCACGTCCGTTTGCCAATTTCTGGCGCCGTTGCCCGAAAGGGATTGACAACCCCTTTTACACGTCGGGTTGCGAGTATTTGTTATTTGTGTGCAGGTGCTGTTTACGTAGTGTTGCTTGGTTCTCCTACTGGTTCGATAACCTTGGTTTCATCACTGAGGGAAATACCTACCGCCGCTGTGCTGCATCATCCCTTCCTCTTTGGGGAAATACCGACGTAGCTTCAAGCCGCATCAGGAGTTCATTAGTAATTTGATTAATTGAAATTAAATTTATCATGAACTTAGTCTTAATAGTTTTGCATATCTATGTTGTAGATCAATGGCCCGAGCTACCGTTCCCCTGAATTTTAATGCGTTCCTAGATAAAGCTAAGTTGAAAGATGATGGTAGCAACTACACGGACTGGGTCCGTAACTTGAGGATTATCCTCATTGCTGCACAGAAGAATTATGTCCTTGATGCACCGCTAGGTGACAGACCTGCTACAGGAGCTACTGCAGATGTTATGAACGTCTGGCAGGCTCAATCTGATGACTACTCGATAGTTCAGTGTGCCATGCTTTACGGCCTAGAACCGGGACTTCAAAGACATTTTGAACATCATGGAGCATATGAGATGTTCCAAGAGTTGGAGTTAATATTTCAAGCAAATGCCCGGGTTGAGAGATATGAAGTCTCCAACAAGTTCTATAGCTGCAAGATGGAGGAGAACAGTTCTGTCAGTGAACATATACTCAAAATGTCTGGGTATCATAACCACTTGACTCAGCTGGGAGTTGATCTTCCAGTTGATAGTGTTATTGACAGAGTTCTTCAATCACTGCCACCAAGCTACAAAGGCTTCGTGATGAACTATAATATGCAAGCGATGAATAAAATGATTCCTGAGCTCTTCGCAATGCTTAAGGCCGCGAAGGAAGAAATCAAGAAGGAGCATCAAGTGTTGATGGTTAACAAGACCACTAGTTTCAAGAAAAAGGGAAAGGGAAAGAAAGGGAACTTCAAGAATAATGGCAAGCAAGTTGCCACTCGCGGGAAGAAGCCCAAAGCTAGACCCAAGCCTGAAACTGAGTGCTTCTACTGCAAAGGGAATGGTCACTGGAAGCGGAACTGCCCCAAATACTTGGCGGATAAAAAGGATGGCAAAGTGAACAAAGGTATATTTGATATACATGTTATTGATGTGTACCTTACTAATGCTCATAATAGCGCCTGGGTATTAGATACTGGTTCGGTTGCTCATATTTGTAACTCGAAACAGGAGCTGCGGAATAAACGAAGATTGGCTAAGGATGAGGTGACGATGCGCGTCGGGAACGGTTCCATGGTCGATGTGATCGCCGTCGGCACGCTACCTCTACATCTACCTTTAGGATTAGTTTTAGACCTCAATAATTGTTATTTGGTGCCAGCGTTGAGCATGAACATTATATCTGGATCTTGTTTATTGCGAGACGGTTATTCATTTAAATCAGAGAATAATGGTTGTTCTATTTATATGAGTAATATCTTTTATGGGCATGCACCCTTGATGAATGGTCTATTCTTGTTGAATCTTGATCGTAGTGATACACATATTCATAATATTGATGCCAAAAGATGCAAAGTTGATAATGATAGTGCAACATACTTGTGGCACTGCCGTTTAGGTCATATTGGTGTAAAGCACATGAAGAAACTCCATGCAGATGTACTTTTGGAGTCATTTGATTATGAATCATTTGATACTTGTGAACCATGCCTCATGGGCAAGATGACTAAAACTCCGTTCTCCGGAACAATGGAGCGAGCTAATGACTTATTGGAAATAATACATACCGATGTAAGTGGTCCGATGAGTGTTGAAGCACGCGGCGGGTATCGTCATTTTCTGACCTTCACAGATGATTTGAGTAGGTATGGGTATATCTACTTGATGAAACACTAGTCTGAAACATTTGAAAAGTTCAAATAATTTCAGAGTGAAGTGGAGAATCATCGTAACAAGAAAATAAAGTTTCTACGATCTGATCACGGAGGCGAATATTTGAGTTATGAGTTTGGCCTTCATTTAAAACAATGTGGAATTGTTTCAAAACTCACGCCACCTGGAACACCACAGCGTAATGGTGTGTCTGAATGTTGTAACCGTACTTTATTAGATATGGTGCGATCTATGATGTCTCTTACCGATTTACCACTATCGTTTTGTGGTTATGCATTAGGGACAGCCGCATTCACGTTAAATAGGGCATCATCTAAATCCATTGAGACGACACCGTATGAACTATGGTTTGGCAAGAAACCTAAGCTGTCGTTTCTTAAAGTTTGGGGATGCGACGCTTATGTCAAAAGGCTTCAGCCTGATAAGCTCGAACCTAAATCGGAGAATTGCATCTTCATAGGATACCCTAAAGAAACTATTGGGTACACCTTCTACACAGATCTGAAGGCAAGATCTTTGTTGCTAAGAATGGATCCTTTCTAGAGAAGGAGTTTCTCTCGAAAGAAGTGAGTGGGAGGAAAGTAGAACTTGATGAGGTAATTGTACCTTCTCTTGAATTCGAAAGTAGCACATCACAGAAAACCGTTCCCGTGATGCCTACACCAACTAGAGAGGAAGCTAATGATGATGATCATGGAACTTCAGATCAAGTTACTACTGAACCTCGTAGATCGACCAGAGCATGATTCGCACCAGAGTGGTACGGGAATCCTGTCCTCGAAGTTATGTTATTAGACCATGGCGAACCTACGAACTATGAAGAAGCTATGATGAGCCTAGATTCCAATAAATGGCTTGAGGCCATGAAATCTGAGATAGGATCCATGTATGAGAACAAAGTATGGACTTTGGTGGACTTGCCCAATGATCGGCAAGCCATTGAGAATAAATGGATCTTCAAGAAGAAGACTGACGCTGATGGTAATGTCACTGTCTACAAAGCTCAACTTGTCGCAAAAGGTTTTCGACAAGTTCAAGGGGTTGACTATGATGAGACCTTCTCACCCGTAGCGATGCTTAAGTCTGTCCGAATCATGTTAGCAATTGCCGCATTTTATAATTATGAAATCTGGCAAATGGACGTCAAAACTGCATTGCTTAATGGATTTCTTAAAGAAGAGTTGTATATGATGCAACCAGAAGGTTTTTTCGATCCTAAAGGTGCTAACAAAGTGTGCAAGCTCCAGCGATCCATCGATGGACTGGTGCAAGCATCTCGGAGTTGGAATATACGCTTTGATGAGTTGATCAAAGCATATGGTTTTATACAGACTTACGGTGAAGTCTGTATTTACAAGAAAGTGAGTGGGAGCTCTGTAGCATTTCTGATATTATATGTGGATGACATATTGTTGATTGGAAATGATATAGAATTTCTGGATAGCATAAAAGGATACTTGAATAAGAATTTTTCAATGAAAGACCTCGGTGAAGCTGCTTATATATTGGGCATCAAGATCTATAGGGATAGATCGAGATGCTTAATTGGACTTTCGCAAAGCACATACCTTGACAACGTTTTGAAGAAGTTCAAAATGGATCAGTCAAAGATAGGGTTCTTGCCTGTGTTACAAGGTGTCAAATTGAGTCAGACTCAAAGCCCGACCACTGCAGAAGATAGAGAGAAATTGAAATTCATTCCCTATGCCTCGACCATAGGTTCTATCATGTATGCTATGCTGTGTACCAGACCTGATGTGTGCTTTGCCATAAGTTTGGCAGGGAGGTACCAAAGTAATCCAGGAGTGGATCACTGGACAGCGATCAAGAACATCCTGAAGTACCTGAAAGGACCAATGATATGTTTCTCGTTTATGGAGGTGACGAAGAGCTCGTCGTAAATGGTTACGTCGATGCTAGCTTCAACACTGATCCGGATGACTCTAAGTCACAAACCGGTTACGTATTTATATTGAATGGTGGAGCTATCAGTTGGTGCAGTTCCAAGCAGAGCGTCGTGGCGGGATCTATGTGTGAAGCGGAATACATAGCTGCTTCGGAAGCAGCAAATGAAGGAGTCTGGATGAAGGAGTTCATATCCAATCTGGGTGTTATACCCAGTGCATCGGGTCCAATGAAAATCTTTTGTGACAACACTGGAGCAATTGCCTTGGCGAAGGAATCCAGGTTTCACAAGAGAACCAAACACATCAAGAGGCGCTTCAACTCCATTCGTGAAAACGTCAAGGATGGATACATAGATATTTGCAAAATACATACGGATCTAAATGTAGCACACCCGTTGACTAAGCCTCTTCCGCGAGCAAAACATGATCAACACCAAGACTCCATGGGTGTTAGATTCATTACAATGTAATCTAGATTATTGACTCTAGTGCAAGTGGGAGACCGAAGGAAATATGCCCTAGAGGCAATAATAAAGTTTTTATTTTATATTTCCTTATTCATGATAAAGGTTTATTGTTCATGTTAGAATTGTATTGATCGGAAACTTAAATACATGTGTGAATATATAAATAAATACCGTGTCCCTAGTAAGCCTCTACTAGACTAGCTCATTGATCAAAGATGGTTCAGGTTTCCTGACCATGGACATGTGTTATCATTTGATAACGGGATCACATCATTAGAAGAATGATGTGATGGACAAGACCCGTCCGTTAGCATAGCATATGATCGTTCAGTTTATTGCTACTGCTTTCTTGAATGTCAAATACATGTTCCTTCCACCATGAGATCATGCAACTCCCGGATACCGGAGGAATACCTTGTGTGCTATCAAATGTCACAACGTAACTAGGTGATCATAAAGATGTTCTACAGGTATCTCCGAAGGTGTTTGTTGAGTTGGCATGGATTGAAATTGGGATTTGTCACTCCGAGTATCGGAGAGGTATCTCTGGGCCCTCTCGGTAATACACATCATAATAAGCTTGCAAGCAAATGACTAAGGATTTAGTTATGAGATGATGTATTATGGAACGAGTAAAGAGACTTACCGGTAATGAGATTGAACTAGGTATGAAGATACCGATGATCGAACGGGCAAGTAACATACTGACAGACAAAGGGAATTACGTATGTTGTCATAACGGTTCGACCGATAAAGATCTTCGTAGAATATGTAGGAGCCAATATGGGCATCCAGGTTCTGCTATTGGTTATTGACCGGAGAGGTGTCTCGGTCATGTCTACATAGTTCTCGAACCCGTAGGGTCCGCACGCTTAACGTTCATTGACGATATAGTGTTATATGAGTTATATGATTTGGTGACCGAATGTTGTTCAGAGTCCCGGATAAGATCATGGACATGACAAGGATCTCCGAAATGGTCCAGAGGTAAAGATTGATATGTAGGACGATGATATTCGGACACCGAAAGAGTTTCGGAATGCACCGGGTAGTCATCGGATCACCGGAAGGGGTTCCGGACACCCCCAGGAGGTCTATGGGCCTAATGGGCCAAGGGGAGAGACACACCAGGCCACAAGGGGGCTGGCGCACCCCTCTCCCTGGCCGCCGACCCTAGGGAAGGAAAGGGGGGATGGCTAGACCCTCCTGTCTTCCCCTCCTCATGGGAGAAAGGAAAGGGGGGCGCCACCCTCCCCTGCCTTTCCCCGCGCGCCTAAAAAGGCAAGGGGGGCGCGGCTAGGGGCAGGAGACCAAGTGGGATTCGGCCCCACTTGGGGCACCTCCTGGCTGCCTCCTCCCTCCCCCCACCTATATATATGTGGGAGGGGGGCGCCACACAAAGCCACGACAATCTCTGAGCCGTGTGTGGCGCCCCTCTCCACAGTTTCGTCCCTCGGTCATATTTTTGTAGTGCTGAGGCGAAGCCCTGCGAAGATAGCATCACCACCACCATCACCACGCCGTCGTGCTGCCGAAACTCATCCACTACTTCGCCGTCTTGCTGGATCAAGAAGGCGAGGACGTCACCGAGCTGAACGTGTGCTGAACGCGGAGGTGCCGTACGTTCGGTACTCGATCGGTTGGATCGCGAAGAAGTTCAACTACATCAACCGTGTTACTAAAAGCTTCCTCTTACGGTCTACGAGGGTATGTAGACACACTCTCCCCCTCATTGCTATGCGTCTCCATGGATAGATATTGCGTGTGCGTAGAAAGTTTTTTGTTTTCCATGCAACGTTTCCTAACAGATGGACAGTTTCATCGTTGGAGGAGCTCCGGTGAGGTGTACGACGGCGAGGCTGAAGCAGGACAAGACAGACTACATTAATCTGAAGTGGGATTCTAATAGCATCTGCAATAGATGATGTAAAATACATCACCAAAAAGTGCTAGATGTAAAATGCATCAGCCGCGGCCGCTCCAACAGATGCTGTAAATACTGTTGACTCTGAAGTTAACTGAAGAAACTGAACTTTATTCTCGAAACTGAATTTTACTATCAAAACTGAATTTTACTGACGAAACTAATTGAACTAGTAGCATAGCACTGCAATAGAAGTTTAGGCCGTTCAAGCACTGGTAGCAGACAAGCAGCGATCTAAATCAGCAGCCGCTCAAGCAGGGAACACACTAGCAGAGAGCAGCTTGTGCAGCAGCACCGCGAGTGAGTGCTAAAGCAGCAACTCATGTAGCTGCCGCGGGTCGTGTAGCAGCAGCAAGAGCAGAGCAGAGCAACATCATGAACAAGAGCAAGAGCGGAGCAACAGCGCGACCGACAGCAAGAGTAGTGCAGAGCAGTAGCATGAACGAAAGCAAGAGCAGAGCAGTAGCGTGACCGAGCCGCAGCACGAGCGAGAGCCGGAGCAGCATCAGCTAGTGCTAGTGTGGAAGTTGCCGCTGAGGAAGCAACGACATGGGGGAGAGACGCTATGGAGGAAGTGGCCGGCGATGGCGCCATCGATGGAGACCCGCCATGGCTGCTCGGTATCAAGCACCGGCATCCCCGTGAGATCGAAAAAAAGATAAAATGCAGTGGTGAGTGCAGAACCTCCTTGGTGGCGCCAAGTAGGCCTCGGCTTCATCAGAGGAATTGGTGAGGGTGTTGTGGTTCCGGTAGGGCAGGTGAAGACGGTGCTGTGGGGATGGAGGTGGCGTGATAGACGAGGCAAACGTCGCGGTAGCTCCATGGAGGTGGAGGATGGGGCGGCTGAACAGGCGGGACGATGAGATCGACGACGGATCCTCATCCGGTGCGGTGGATGAGGGTCGAGCTGCTGCTGTGGATGACATCGTCGGGGAAGAGGCTCCGGCTGGGCGGCGATCGGGAGGCTGACGGAGGAGCGTGGGGTTTCACTGGTTTTGGCAGCCTCGGTGTATAAATGGGGGGACGAATGGTAAGGTAGGGGGAGCCATGGCTTAGGGACGTGCTTGTCTGAAATGTGGGGTAAGTTATGAACGTACCCCCACCGGTTTTGACCACGTGACGATGAGCTGGCATTTCCGGCTGAGGGGTAGAAGGGGGATTTCGCGTGTCTGGGCTGCGTGGCCGATTTCGGATGAGGAGGGACTTTTCGCGCGCGTCGAAATTTCGGGATAACAAGGCGCGACGCGCGTTGAAGAGGCGGGAGTTTCGCAGCAGAAGATACAAGAGATACTCTAGCTTGAAAATTTCGAGATAACAAGGCACAGATTCCACGTTCGGCGGAACAAACTTAACGTGTACAAAAAAAAAGACAATTCATACAAGACACAAGAGAGTCATGTCCCCTTTTACTTCTTTTTTTGCGAGGATGTCCCCTTTTACTATATTGCTACAAATGCCATTGAAAAAACTACAAGAAAAATCTAAAACAATTCGGGAGAACAAGATTAGCCTGTACAGTACCGAATCAATTCGCACTTCCCTCAGCAACAACAAAAAACAAATCAATTCCCACCACAACAAAGAGTCGTGTCCCATTTTATATGATTACAAATGCCAAGATCTCGAATTTCAATTTTTGAATCCACGTTATGTTGAATTTGAATATATCGTTAGGTGATCTTGCGGTTTATAATAGATGTAGTCCTACATTTTGATCTTCCATCTTATATGAACATTTTACTCCACCCTATGAATATATATTTTCGTCTAAGATATGGACTAAATTCGAGTCAATTTTCCCTATTTGAATACGATTGTTGTCAAGTTATACCATGATATGTCTCCAACGTATCTATAATTTTTGCATGTTCCATGCTGTTATATTATCATTCCTGGATGTTTTACAATCATTTTATAGCAACTTTATATCATTTTTTGGGACTAACCTATTGACATAGTGCCCAGTGCCAGTTGCTGTTTTTTGCTTGTTTTTTACTTCACAGAATATCAGTACCAAACGGATTCCAAACGCAGAAAAACTTTCTGGAGATTTTTTCTGGACCAGAAGACACCCAGTGGGCCAAAGAAGTACCAGAGGGGAGGCCTGAGGTGAGCACAAGACACCTGGGCGCGCTAGGAGGCCCAGGCGCGCCCAGGTGGGTTGTGCCCACCTCGGTGACCTCCTGCACCACCTCTTCGCCCTATAAATTCCCAAATATTCCAGAAACCCTAGGGGAGTCAAACAAACACAAATCCAGCCGCCGCAAGTTCCAGAACCACGAGATCCAATCTAGACACCATCATGGAGGGGTTCATCATCCTCATTGGTGCCTCTCCGATGATGCGTCAGTAGTTCACCATAGACCTACGGGTTCGTAGGCAGTAGCTAAATGGCTTCCTCTCTCTCTTTTGATTCTCAATATAATGGTCTCTTAGAGATCTATTTGATGTAACTCTATTTGCGGTGTGTTTGTTGGGATCCGATGAACTTTGAGTGTATGATCAGATCTATATCCATGAATATTATTTGAGTCTTCTTTTGATCTCTTATATGCATAATTATTCATAGCCTCGTATTTCTTCTTCGAATATTTGGTTTAGTTAGGCCAACTAGATCGATTTTTCTTGCCATGGGAAGAGGTGCTTTGTGATGGGTTCGATCCTGCGGTGTTCTTTCCCAGTGACAGAAGCGGCAGCAAGACACGCATGTATCGTTGCTATTAAGGATAACAAGATGGGGGCAATTCCTATATGAATAGACCTCTTCTACATCATGCCATCGTTCTTATTGCATTACTCCATTTCTCCATGAAATTAATACACTAGATGCATGCTGGATAGCGGTCGATGTGTGGAGTAATAGTAGTAGATGCAGGCAGGAGTCGGTCTACTAATCTTGGACGTGATGCCTATATATTGATCATTGCCTTGGATATCATCATAATTATTCGATCTTCTATCAATTGCCCAACAGTAATTTGTTTACCCACCGTATGCTATTTTCTTGAGAGAAGCCACTAGTGAATTCTACGGCCCCCGGGTCTATTCTCTATCATATTTGCTTTGTGATCTATTTTTATTCGCTTTTATTTTCAGATCTATTATTCCAAAAATCCAAAAATACCTTGCTGCACTTTTTTATTACTTATTTTATTTCGCGTTTTATCGAGAGCTTTTTATCCCATCTATCACAAATTTTATCCCGTTCACTTGCCAATTTCTGGCGCTGATACCCAGGAGGGATTGACAACCCCTCTTACGTGTTGGGTTGCAAGTATTTGTTCTCTGTGTGCAAGTACCATTTACATAGTGTTGCTTGGTTCTCCTACTAGATTGATACCTTGGTTTAACAACTGAGGGAAATACCTACCGTAGCTGTACTGCATCATCCCTTCCTCTTTGGGGAAATACCGACGCAGTTTCAAGCGACATCAAAAGGAATTTCTGGCATCGTTGTCGAGGAGACATCATCAACATCTATCAGGTTCCTAATCACAAATCTCATCTCCTTGCAATTTACATTATTTGCAATTTGCCTCTCATTTTCATCTCCCCCACTTACAAAATTTGTCGTTTTATTTGCCTTCTCTTTTTTGTTTACCTTTTTCTTGTTTGATCTTTTGTTTGCTTTTGTTGCCATGTGCCTTCTATATGCTTGCATCTTCGCTTGCTAAAAATCTATTGATATGGATCCCCATCCACTCGCTAATCTTTTTAAAAGATCCAATCATGATGAACCAATGGCTAGTGAGTTGAGTGCACTAGATTATCTTTATGAAGTTTTGCTTGAGATTCGTGAATCTGAAAATTGTGATGAAGAAATTTATGAAGTGATACATGATAGCTCCTTGAACGAAAAGCATGATTGCAATGATTTTACTATAAATTCTATTAATGTTAATTGTGCTAATAATATGCAAAACCCCAAGCTTGGGGATGCTAATTTTGCTATGTCCACTACTTATTGCAATGCTCATGATTGGGGTGATTCTTCTTATGATCCTAAAAATTTATTTAAGCCTCATGATGAATATGATATTGATAATAATGTTTGCAATAATATTGAAAGTGGGTTTGGAAGAGCGTCAACTTTAGGTAAAAATAATCCCACATATTTGGAGAGTGTTCAATCTTATGAATTTTTTGATGAAAGTGGGTTTGGAGAGGTCATGACTTTAGTCGATGTTAATCCCACTATTTTGGAAGATTTGAAAACTTTTATGCATGTGGATCATGGAGAGAAAATTTTATATGACAACTATATTGTTGAATTTGATTATGATCCTACATGTAATTATTATGAGAGAGGAAAATATGGTTGTAGAAATCTTCATGTTAATAAATTACCTCTCTTCATGTTAAGATTGTTATTGTTTATTTCTTCTTAGTTGCATATGCTAGATATTTCGTGTCTTGATAATTTGTTTTCTTATAAAATGCCTATGAATAGGAATAGAGTTAGACTTAGATGTGTTTGTGACATGTTTCATGATGCTCTCTTTGTGTTTCAATTATTATCTTTAATGTGAGCATCAATAAAATCTTATGCCTAGCTAGGGGCATAAAACGATAGCGCTTGTTGGGAGGCAACCCAATGAATAGAATTTATTTTTGCCTTTTTCTTTCTGCTCTTGAGTGTTTACACAATTATTCCTCTGTTATGATTGTGTTTTTTATGTTTTATTAGTATTTGTTCCAAGTAAAGCCTTTGGGATAGCTTTGGTGATAGTTGATTTGATCCTGTTGAAAAACAGAAACTTTTGCGTCCAGTAACAGAATTGTTTAAAATCATAGAAACGAGAAAAAATTCTGATTTTTTTACACAAGATTGATATACAAATTGCCTCTGTTTTCCTATTGTTTCGTAAGATTTGGATTTACAGAAGTATGGGATCTTTACAGACTGTTCTGTTTTTGACAGATTCTGTTTTCTTTGCATTGTGTGCTTATTTTGATGAATCTATGGATTGTATCGGGGGTATAAGCCATGGAAAAGTTAGAATACAGTAGATATAATGCAATAACAAAATTTGAATGGGTTTGCAATAGTACTTAAAGTAAATATTGGTTTTCTTATACTAACGGATCTCATGAAGGTTTTGTTAAGTTTTGTGTGACTGAAGTTTTCAAGTTTTGGGTGAGATCACGATGGATGAAGGAATAAGGAGTGAAAAGAGCCTAAGCTTGGGGATGCCCCATGGCACCCCAAGTTAATATTCAAGGAGAACCAAGCAACTAAGCTTGGGGATGACCCAGAAGGCATCCCCTCTTTCTTCTAACGACTGTCGGTATTTTACTTGGAGGTATATTTTTATTCGTCACATATCATGAGTTTTGCTTGGAGCGTCTTGTATTATATGAGTCTTTGATTTTTTTTTGCTTTCTATTTTGTCACAAGTATCCTTGCTGGACACACCTATTTGAGAGAGCCAAAATTATGCTATGATGTGTAAGAATTGCTCTTTATGCTTCACTTAATTTTTTTTTGAGCTATGGAATTGCTCTAGTGCTTCACTTATATCTTTTTGAGCACGGTGTGCTTTAATATTCTTTAAGAAATGCTCTCATGCTTCACTTAGATTAATTTGAGAGTTAGTAAATTTTTGAAGAAATTCTCTCATGCTTCACTTATATTATTTTGAGAGAGGAAAAAAATTTATGCTCATGTTCTTCACTTAGATTTGTTTGAGCTTGTCAAAAACAATTGCAATATATGAAACTAGTCCCAAAGTGATAGATATTCAAGAGGGATATAATAAAAACTTTCATGAAGATCATTGGACAAAATAAACTTGATTCTTTGTAATGGTTTTGAGATATGATGATAGTGATATGTGAGTCATGTTGGTGAGTAATTATGCTTTAGTAAGAATATTGGTGTTAAGGTTTGTGATTCCCTATGCAAGCACAAAAGTCAATAGTTATGCAATGAAATTACATCCTACTTGTGGTGCATTATTCGGTGTTAGTTATGCTTAATGCTCGCTTATGTGATTTTTCGTTTCTTGGTTGGTTGCTTCTCAATCTTTTTGCTAGCCTCCACTTGTACTAAGTAGAAATACTACTTGTGCATCCAAAATCTTTAAACCCAGTTTTGCCATATGAGTCCACCATACCTACCCATATGCGGTATTTCCATGCCGTTCTAAGCAAATTTGTATGCGCCATCTCTAATTTTCAAAATGAATTTCCTTTTTGTGTGCTCGTACCGCTCATGAAGCGGCAGGGGGTGGCTAATATTTTTCATGCTAGATGTGTTATTCTCAAGATGGGTGTTTATTCACTTGTCATTGCACGAGAGTACGACGGTAATAGGGATGCCCAGTCCCGAAATGAAAAAGAAATTTATTTTATGTTGTCAATAATAAATTCCTTGGAAAGTGTTGGTATGAAAGGTACCCGTGGATACGGCTAGCCTTGGAGTGTGAAAGTATGGTGGAAAAAGGAATACACTTTATTTTCTATTTGGGAACTGCCTATGATATATCTAGCATGGAAAGTGTTGGGAATTACTCGGTCGTTTTCGTTGACGGGAAAAGTATGCCTCTCAAAAAATTTACCTCTCAATTTAAGCTTTGTGCTCTCGCACCTCTACAAATCCCTACTTCCCTCTACGAAGGGCCTATCTATTTACTTTATGAAATTTCATTTTTATTTGAGTCTCCATCTTCTCTTATAAAGCACCAACTAAGGGGTACTATGATCGTACTTGAGCATTGGATGTAGCTAATATGCGAGTGTGTTTCATGAATGGATCAATGATTGAGCATGATGGGCTAGGGATAACTTTCTTTAGTGTTGATATTTTGAAAGACATGGTTGCTTGTTGATATGCTTGAGTATTGAAATCTTCATGTCAAAACTAGACTATTGCTTTGAACCATAGAAAAGTCCAAATGTCCATGCTACAAAAGAAAAGAAGATGTGATGAATATGTTAGGCAGCATTCCACATCAAAAATTCTGTTTTTATCATTTACCTACTCGAGGACGAGTAGGAATTAAGCTTGGGGATGCTGATACGTCTACAATGTATCTATAATTTTTGCTTGTTCCATGCTGTTATATTATCATTTTTAGATGTTTTACAATCATTTTATAGCAACTTTATATCATTTTTTGGGACTAACCTATTGACATACTGCCTAGTGCCAGTTGCTATTTTTGCTTGTTTTTTACTTCGCAGAATATCAGTACCAAACAGAGTCCAAACGCAGAAAAACTTTTTGTAGATTTTTTCTGGACTAGAAGACACCCAGTGGGCCAAAGAAGTACCAGAGGGGAGGCCCGAGGTGAGCACAAGACCCCTGGGGGCGCCAGGAGGCCCAGGCGCGCCCAGGTGGGTTGTGCCCACCTCGGTGACCTCCCGCACCGCCTCTTCGCCCTATAAATTCCAAAATATTCCAGAAACCCTAGGGTAGTCGACGAAATACAATTCCAGCCGCCGCCAGTTCCAGAACCACGAGATCCAATCTAGACACCATCACGGAGGGGTTCGTCATCCTCATTGGTGCCTCTCTGATGATGCGTGAGTAGTTCACCATAGACCTACGGGTTCGTAGGTAGTAGCTAGATGGCTTCCTCTCTCTCTCTTTTGATTCTCAATACAATGGTCTCTTGGAGATCTATTTGATGTAACTCTTTTTGCGGTGTGTTTGTTGGGATCCGATGAACTTTGACTTTATGATCAGATATATATCCATGAATATTATTTGAGTCTTCTTTTGATCTCTTATATGCATGATTATTTATAGCCTCATATTTCTTCTTCGAATCTTTGGTTTAGTTAGGCCAACTAGATCGATTTTTCTTGCCATGGGAAGACGTGCTTTGTGATGGGTTCGATCTTGCGGTGTTCTTTCCCACTGACAGAAGGGGCAGCAAGACACGCATGTATCTTTGCTATTAAGAATAACAAGATGGGGGCTATTCCCACATGAATAGATATCTTCTACATCATGTCATCGTTCTTATTGCATTACTCTGTTTCTCCATGAACTTAATACACTAGATGCATGCTGGATAGCGGTTGATGTGTGGAGTAATAGTAGTAGATGCAGGCAGGAGTCGGTCTACTAATCTTGGACGTGATGCCTATATATTGATCATTGCCTTGGATATCGTCATAATTATTCGAACTTCTATCAATTGCCCAACAGTAATTTGTTTACCCACCATATGCTATTTTCTTGAGAGAAGCCACTAGTGAAATCTACGGCCCCCGGGTTTATTCTCTATCATATTTTCTTTGAGATCTATTTTTATTCGCTTTTATTTTCAGATCTATTATTCCAAAAACCCAAAAATACATTGCTGCACTTTTTTATTACTTATTTTATTTCGCGTTTTATCGAGAGCTTTTTATCCAATCTATCGCAAATTTTATCCCGTTCACTTGCCAATTTCTGGCGCCGATACCCAGGAGGGATTGACAACCCCTGTTACGCGTTGGGTTGCAAGTACTTGTTCTTTGTGTGCAGGTACCATTTACATAGTGTTGCTTGGTTCTTCTACTGGATTGATACCTTGGCTTCACAACTGAGGGAAATACCTACCGTAGTTGTGCTGCATCATCCCTTCCTCTTTGGGGAAATACCGACGCTGTTTCAAGCGACATCATACCATCATTTAAATATTATCTTGATAACAGAAAACATGCATATAGTATTAATCATATTTAAATATAAACTACATGTACCATACGATCTCCAATTCAAATATTTGTATCCATTTTATGTTGAATTCAAATCACAGTACATTGGTCTAGGTAGCGAGATGTTCGGAATAATCTAAACCCTGTTTTCATATGTATAATGTGTTTAACACACACAACAATGCACCCCCCTGCCCACACACACAACATTTAGATGTTAGCTTTGAAAGCCACACATTATCTCAAATTCGAATAGTTATGTCCATGCACGGATGCAATGTGGTCAGACGATGCATGCCATCGGTATCGCAAATTCAAATCGATTTGGCCTTGTTAGATGTGAATATAGTATATAGCACGTTTGATTCAAAACCACACTAGGCATATCTACATTATATTCATGCATGCATGAGTTACAAACATCATGGTCTCTTATTCAAATATTTGAATCCACTTTTATACTAATTATCATCTCTGTAAGTCTTTTACACGCACACACACACTCCTCCTCCCTTTGTTGATACCAATAATTTTTCTATTGTGCATGCATATATGCACACACACTCTCCACCACTCTGCATCCTCTACATCATGCACACACGTTCTTGTTCTTTAGGTCATTCTCCCACGATCTCCCTACGTCTCCATCTTTCCAACACACACCGATTGATATACCCCTCTAGCTAGCCAGGCCTGCCTACGACACACAAACATGTACACACATAGTCCCTCCCCTCCTCTCACCATCCATGCCCCCCGCCCTAACTCTGAGACACGCGGGCACTGTCGCACCCTCTGTTGTTATCCATCTTGCACTCGTACAGTGTCACAAGCTAGCTGCACCCCCCCCACCATACACACCTCTCCCTCTCTTTGTCACTCCAGGTGTTCTTTATCTCTGACACATGCATGCATGTGCACCAATCGATTTCCCTCTATGTGTAGCCAGGTCTCTCGCTATTTCCCCACTCAAAATGTCCGATCTATATCTCTAGTTAAGTCTCCCCCTCTTTACCCACGTACACATCGACCAAACCACGACCTCTCTACATAGGACCGCCTACCACACACACATTAATTGCCCCTCCCCGTCTCATCATTCATGCCATCCACTTTGTCTATCGACAAGACAAGCGCGCCCATGCATGTTATCGTCCCCTCTCTTTAATTATCGATCTCACACTTGTACTCCTTCCTTGTCTTCGCCTAGTTGGCCTCTTGCATCATCTTCCAACATGCACCCCCCTATTTCCTAGCGCTTGTACGCTCGTAAAGTGCTTCCCTCAATCCGTGTCTATCGATATGTTGTGTAAACGATCCCTCCCCCTCTCTTCTCGTATATCGCCCCCTCCACCTACATATACTATGTATTCAGGCCTCTCTTTGACAGAAACTTATGTATAGAGGCATGTCGGACACACCATCTCCCTCCCTCTCTCTAACACACCCACTAGGTGGAGCCGTGGAGGACATGTATGAAGAGAAGAGGAGCACGCACGCACGCACGCACTGCCTCCCTCACACACACATGTGGGTACACGGTGCAGCAGATTTCTCTAAGGAGAGTCAGCCCTCGTGATAATTTTACGCATGTTGAAAGACTTGTTAGATGACGTGGCACTGGTACTTTGAGCACGGTTAATAGTATAGCCAACAACAAGCTATATGGAGTTGCCATGTCATGTATAGTAAACCTAATAGCCAACTTGTATAGTATAGCTAGTTGCTAAGCAGTACTACTTTATTAATGCATGGCCCACTATACACTCTCACAATGTTTCTTGGAGTCCGTGATGTAGCCGGCTGTTAATCTACAACCTGCTTCCATTCTCTCTCCTCTTCTCTCTCATCCAACTCAACACAAATATAATTGTTTAATCATTATAGCCTGCTGACTATAACTTATTATACTTGCTCTTCCAGTACGTGCAAAGCAAGTAGGAAACAAAATACGAGCAAGTTTTTGTTTCGGGAGATGCCTCTCTTTTTTAGTCAATATATTTTTAAATAAAATGATGGGGGAGCTCAATGAAGCCACGTGGCACATGTGGAGGTGTTGTTTGCCAGCTTCTTGCGTGGATTGATCACACTGACATGCTGATGCTTCCAGAAGAAAGTAGACACTGCTGGGTACAATGAGGTTACTGTAGATGCGAATCCCAGCCATTCCGAGGCACTTAGACCGTTGGATCAACATCAATGAACGGCTAATATCGCGTCACACGTGAAATTGAGAATTTCTAAACTGATTATAGAAATAGCCAGCAGCGGGCTACTCATTTTTTGCTCCGAGAGGTTGCGGGCGTCTGGCTCCGCCACGATGGCCTCTAAGAACACAGGCCCATGTATGCATCCGAGAAACGTATGTAATGAGGATTTCTACCGACCGATCTCGTTAAGGAGGCAAAGCAAGTGTTACCCTTTATAAATTAAGTTAGGCGGTAAACTTACAGCCCATCGCAATGGCGTCGCCCCAACACACGGTCGGTCTGGCCCACCGCTCATCGAAGGGACGCGCATCAGCTTGGTGCGTCACTGACACGTGTGACCGCATGTAAGCAGTAGCACCAACACACGGTTGGTCCGGCCCGCCGCTTAGCATGAACATACGGTATGTCTGGCCCACTGCTTCGAAGCGACGCGCATCGGCTTGGTACATCACTTATGTTTGACCGCATGTGGGCAGTAGCAAACCGACAAGCCAAGCTCCCCCACCTACCGCGCGCCAAAAGCTCGGCCTTTTATTGTAGATCCCTTTAAAAAAATGAAGATCGCACATAGGAGCAGACCATGGAAGTTGCAAACGCTCGAGTGGCAGTTTCATGGGTAGGGGAGGGGCGTGGTGTGGCAATTTTGTAATATGCCACGACACTTATTTTTCTACTGCTATGTACGTGCAATAAGTGGCACCGTCAGATACATATCTTACGGTTATTGGGGCGTTCTCCAGGAATAGCCTCGTGGCGAGCTATTGACTAGTCTTTTTTTCACACACATTACATCGACACATATCATCTCTCTCCCTCTTTCCCACGCACACACCTAGTCTCTCGGGACTTCTCGCACGTACCATCTCTAGCTCTCTAGGTCG
Source organism: Thinopyrum elongatum (assembly GCA_011799875.1). Classification (NCBI taxonomy): domain Eukaryota; kingdom Viridiplantae; phylum Streptophyta; class Magnoliopsida; order Poales; family Poaceae; genus Thinopyrum; species Thinopyrum elongatum. Next base: position 571,257,839 of record CM022299.1, read on the forward strand.
ATGCCACCCACATAGACTTGTAATCTGCGTTTAGTACGTTGTACACGAAGAGAAGAGGTGCACGCACGCACTCATCCTCTCTCACACACACATCTATAGCTATGAATTGTAATGCTCTCAACCATCCGATTGGCTCTATCATAGGTTCATGTTGCTTCTTGGCCTTGAGATTGAGAAGTTTAAAACACGGAGGCTCAGCTGGAGGCGCGAGGTTTTGGTTAATGTGTAGGCCGCACACGGCACCAACACGACACGAGCTTGGTCTACCTGGTGCGCAGTCGGGTGAGTACTACTAGTAGTAGTACTTCTTTGATGTGTCGCGTCAACTCGTAGAAGTATGCAACACTTCCTCAACAAACAAGCATATAAGCAGCTTATACTCCTTACCCAAAGGATCTTTATATCCAACAGACAAAAAATATTCCTTCTACTGTTGGAAATTACTTTAACTACTAATCTGATGTCGAAGTAATTGCTGCATCGCCACCAAAATCCACCATCTCTTAAGCTAAAGTAGACCGAGCTAAACCCTATATTAGCATATTACTAAGATAAATAGAAGGAACTGTAGAATCATTTAGGAGGTGAGCTTGCCAATCTGAATGTAGAGGGACACCGTCCTCGACAATCCAGCCCCGGCCAGCAGCTTGGGTGGCACGGTGAAGAAGGTCAGCTCCTGCACGGTGACGGCGTCGGGCTCCTTGCTGCTTGTCACCTCAATTTCCACCTTGACGGCGTCGGTCCTGCCTTTGGGCTCCCCCGGCGGGCCGTTCGCCCACACCTTGGCCGCGTAGTGCGGCGGCAGGGACGCCCCCGCTCTGATGCAGATGACCGACACAGCGATAGGCGCGCCGATGTCGAGCATGCCGCCGACCACAAAAAACGCGCGGTCGTCCTCCTCCACGAACAGCAAGTGACGTGGCTCCGACACCAGCACTTGCAGCTAGAGTACCTTGCCGTACTGGATCTTGTGCACGGGCATGGGATGCATGGTGCTGATGTGGTGGGGGAGTGCCGGTGGCGAGCCTTCGTAGCCGCAGACGGGCACGAGGCATTTGCATGGCGCAAGCGGACACACGCTCTGGTGATCGGCGAGCTTGTGGTAAGTGACGTAGAGCCCACAACCTTCGTGCGGGCACTCCACCCTCACCGAGGAGAGGACGGCATACATCACTGTGTTGCGCACATCGAAGCCGCCGCCGCGCTCACACTTCTGGCACTGCCGCTGGTTCCCGGGGCGCTCGTCGCGGTAGCCCGCGTAGGCCAAGTGCCCTCCCTTGCACTGCACAAATCAATCGAACAACCCATCAATCAAGAAACCTGCACTTTGCTCGATCAGCCGAACGGACGAGGTGTATTCGAACCTTGTACACTGGAGGCTTTGAGGGGCGGAGGCACAAGGGGCAGTGGAGCAAGGTGAGGTCCATAGAGACCTCCATTGTTCGGTCCTTTCCGTCGGCATGATCTCGCCCTCCTCGTGCACCACCATCTCTCGCTTTAGGGCCGGGGCATTAGAAAGTTTTACCATCACTTATTCATACTACTTCAAGGTGCATTAAATCAACACATGCAAGTATCAAAAGGAAAGTCATGGCATGCATGCATGCGTTATAATTAATGCATAGATAAACACAAATTATTGAAATATATCGAGTGCACTGCTTTGATGTGTCGTGTCAACTTGTACAACAAGGAGAAGCTTGACTACAACGCCCTCTCCCTCGCCCATGAGCGTGGTGGCTCGCATGACTAGGAGAAGCTTTTGCTACACACTCTCCCTCCCGCACGCAGTGGACATGGAACAGTTCATTCTGTGTCAGATGGCCAGAAGCATACTAGTAGTACTCCACTGTAGTAGTACCATCATTGTTCGACTTCCCGAAGAGGCGAAGAGCCAAGCACAACCCGAACGCTCGCGTGGCAGTTTCATGTGTAGGGGAGGTAGTAGTAACATAGTCTAGGATAGCGTGTACCTTGCCTCTAAGCTTAAAATCATTGGAGTCGCCCCATGCTAAGAGGCCGTCTCGAAGCATTTTTTTGATTAAAATAATCTTCTGGCCCTACCTGTGATCCTGGTGATTGTAGTTTGCACACTGATCTGGTCGAGAGGAATATATATTTTTTAATTTGTGGTGGGGTAAATGTTAGAGGTTGCAGCAAAGATTGTACACTGCGGGTCTTTTAGCAAAGTTTAGAGGCAAGCATCTGGGGCCCGTGTTAGAGACAGTGCTGCCTCCAAACACTCAAGGTGCTCTCCACTGTGAAATGTTTACCATCACATGTTCATACTTCAAGGTGCATTAAATCAACAGATGCAAGGATCAACAGGAAACTCATGGCATGCATGCATTGTAATTAATGCATAGGTAAACACAACATTTTGAGAAAATCGTGCTATGATGTGTCACGTCAACTCGTACAACAAGGAGAAGCTTGATTACTAGTATGCCTCTCCCTCGCCCATGTGCGTGGTGGCTCGCAGACGAGGAGAAGCTTTTGCTTACAACAAGCTCTCCCTCCCCCACGCGGTGGACATGCAACAGTTGATTCGATACTGTAGAAGTAGTAACATCATTGCTCAATTTCTCAAAGAGGCGAAGAGCCAAGCACAACCCGAAGGTACGTGGCAGTTGCGAACGCTCCCGTGGCAGTCTTATGAGTAGGGGAGGGGCGTGGTGTGGTGGTGTGGTAGTTTTGTGGAAATTCTTTTCTATTGCTGTTTGCGTCCAATAGGTGCCACCGTCGGATCCAGATCTTACGATTATTGTGGCGATTGCTAGTTATAGTCATCTTACAAAAATCAAATAATCTCAAAACAAACCCGACAATGTTTCTTGTTTCTAGACATGAATAGGAATCACCAATAAGAGACGTGGGTCGTGTATGTTTTTAATGCCTTGAGACGTACCTAGCACGGCATGTAGTGGTCAGTTCATTGCATGCAATGGTATTAATTAGCAAATAAATATTATATTCTCTCGTTTTCCTCTTCGCCTTGGTCGTGGTGCACAATGTAGTGCATGTCAACAATAATTATATCATTGGATTCATATTTGAACATAGTTTTCAATGATATATTTTTTGGTGACATGCATGAACATTTTGTTAGTTAAATTTATGGTCAAAGTTTGGCACAGATTACAATGGGGACCAGTAAACCAGGACGGAGGTACTACTACTGACTAGTCTCTTTTGACACGCATTTACGTTGATACGGCTTGAATTCCAACGAGGGAGAGGGTAGCGGTTCCCGAAACATTAAACGGTCAATGATGCATCCTCATTCAATTAGCATGCAGAGGGAATTAATTAGAAAAGCAGAATGGAGCCAGCATGATGTGAATGCAACGTAGGTTGGACTCTCATATAAAGGCGCCTCACCACTCAAATCCATCTACTTCTAATCTCTATGCAACACTGCTCACTCCAATCCAAGACCAAGACCAAGTGACCAGAAGCCACAAGCACCCATGGCGTCGATGGACGCAAGCGGCAGTCGGCTGTGCCAGATCATCCAAGATGCCGGCATGCGGCCCCGCACCACGCAGCGTTTCCAGATGGTGCTGGCGATCGCCGGCGTCATAGCCCTCGCCAACGCTGGCTTCGCCTCTCGCATGGACGAGATGATGGTCTGCTCCATCCGCAAGTTCACCGCTGTCAAGAAGCACGCAGACGACCTTGACGTACTCCTCCAGCCCGCACGCCTAGGCTCCTCGTTGCCTACCACCCTCATCGGCCTCCATGGTGACGAACTCTTTCAAGCATTGGTGGCCCTGCAGCTGCCGGAGGTCGCGACAAAGAATGTGCACCTCGAGGCCGCGCTCGTCGTGCAGCGCCTCGCCATGCAAGAAACCGTCGACCTACACATCCACGTCTACGAGGAAATCTTCTACATAGGCCACTATATGGCCAGGGAGGACAGAAAGACGTTGGCCTTCTTCGATCGGCTGGAATCTTTGGACGTCATTGTTCAGAAGCACGTTGACCTAGCCACGAAAGCCGCTGCTACTTAGCCGCCGTTCCGTGGGCCGGAGCCTTGAGTTGAGGAGGAGGAGGTCGTCGATGGATGCATCTTTCTTATTGCCTCCTGTAACCAGCACTGCATCGCCTCGTGGCCTTAATGTGTTAGTGTATGGCATTTTTATTCCAGTCGTAAATGACATGTGTGATCCCTTGCTCTTATTTGGCGTTAATTATATGTAGTATCATTGTCTTCGTCCTGGTGTACTACCTACGTCCTGGTTTTGTGGCCCTTTTATAATTTGTGCTAAATTTTGACCAAAGATTTAACTGACAAAATATTAGTGCATGTCAACAAAAATTATATCGTTTGATTCGTATTTGAACATAGTTTTCAATGATATAATTTTGGTGACATGCATGAACCTTTTGTTGGTCAAATTAATGGTCAAAATTTGGCATAGATTACGATGGGGACCAATAAATCAGGACGGAGGTAGACTGATGACCATCGTGTTTTGTGCCAAATTTTGACTTCAGCGACCAAACCTACATGGAGGGAGTATATAGATTTGCGCGACAACCAAACTTATATATTCAAAACTGAGTTTTACTACATGTCACGAGTTCAAAACGAGAAAGTGGAACAAGTACAACATGCCTGTGCCGTTCGCGTCGCACCCCACACTGTCGTTCCGGCCCACCGCTCAGTGCGCATTGGCTTGGCATTTTCTATCTACAAGTTAAAAAGGTAAAGACTGCCGCGTTCGCGTTGCACCCCCACACGGTCTATCCAGCACGCCGTTCAAGCTAGGGAACGCTTATTGTCTTAGCATTTTCACTGTCAGGTGGGGCCGCAGTTGAGAAAACCTACTATCGGCAAATCCCCACCCCGCCCACCGCGCGTCGACTGAGTTAGAATTAAAAGAGAGAAACGAGGGAGAAGAGCTAGCTGTAGCACGGACGCTGTTGTTAGATGGGACCCGTGTTGATAGAATAGGAGTATTGAGTACTCGTACGTCTAGTACCACCAGTTGGGTGCGTGCGACCTATACCTGTCATCACTTTAGCTCTCCTGTTCGAACCGCAGCTACGCTTCATAGTACATATTTTTTCACGCATTTTTCCTCCTATATGTACTCCTAGGCTATTTCCACGTGCTTCCTTTCGCCGACATGTGGGACATAGAGCATCTGGGTCATAGTGCATGCACGACTCGGAGCATATGCAACCATGCTGGCGTACTTTACATTTCAGACCTGACGAATTACATGCAAACCCCCCACAGAAGAATAAATAAATAAATGAATTACTACATGCAAACCGGATTATTTTCATATAAACCGGAGCACGTTCATTAAATTTTGGACATAACACATTGAAAAAAACGACCGGACCTAAACCAGTCTAAGGGCCTCTTTGATTTGCAGGATACTGAAAACACAGGAATGGGGAAAGTATGATGGCGGTGAACCGAAAGAAGGAGGAAGAGGAGGAGTACTGTAGATGCTAAAGACTAGACTGTAGTACATTATTTATTATGACCATATCACCACATTGTCTTCTATGGCCTATCGCCTGATGGCTCACTGGGATGCTGTGTTTCGCACTCCTCCGACATGAGTAGTAGTATATACTACGTAGTACTATATATACTGCATGATTCTTTGCTCCTTCTTACGTCACCGACATGTGGGAGAGCCAGCATCCGGGTCGACGTGTCATGCACCAGATTAGAGTGGGGAGCGGAAGGGGGGCATCACTCCGGTCGTAGCGCCGCAGTAATAATGACTATAATGAGCAGTCATATCACAAGACCCCATCTTTCCAGCAGTAACGAGCCGTCAAATCACACAGCCCTACCTTTCCAACAGTAAGTTGAATCTGCTACTCCCTCACCCTCCTCACCTCTCTGTCAAACCAGCTACGTGAAAATTGTCGCGCGTACTGCCCGGGAAAAGCCCCGCCCTCAACTTTCAAATACTCCTAGTATAATTTTGTATCGATGAATTGCGCCATGGAGCAGAAAACCAAAAGAAAAAGGTGGTACATGTAAACAAATACAGTTTAGGCTCTAGCTAGCGATTCGGAATGTAAACCGTGCTTGTGTTTATATGTATAGGTTACTTCAAAGTACTTAGTCCATTGATGCAATGTATTCCAACTGTACCATCGATATCTCAAAGCCAAAATAGTTCGAGCTTGTTCGTTCTATATAAATAGTACTATATGTTTATTCACCCGTGGGGTTGTTCAATGAATGGAGGGTCGGGGAGCACAAGTGAACAATACTACTAGTAAGTAGGAGTAGTACAGTACAGTACAGTACAAAGTGCGACGTGCAGTTAGTCACGTTAAATAGGGAGTTTCTTTTCTTTAATGCCACGTACACAAATTGAAACGCTTGTTGTGGAGAGAAAAAGATGATCACTCCACTATATATATAGGCAGGAGCCTGAGCGCTTGCTTTACGAGGGTTGCTCTCTTCATTCTCTCATCTAAACAAGACAGCGGTAGCGACATTCTCTCTCTGCTCACTGCTGGACACAGATCCGATCCCTTCGGCCGGGGTGTGTAGGGGACTAGGTACATCATTCACGCGGTCATCGACGACGAGGGAGGAAACCCACAGCTGCCGGCAGGTCCCAATCCTCTGCCCGTGACGTTCTCTCCGACACAACGCCGAGTCGGGAGGTCCTCGGACCCCTTCTTCCTCCCTGCCGTATTGTGGGCAGATCCGACCTCCCGACACCCTCCTATCCACATCCCGACTACCCTCAGGTATAAGTTCCTTCAAAAGCGGCCTTGCTCTACCGCCCCAGCTTCCCACGTGGCTACGTGTGGATCTTTTTCTACTTCCATCAGCTCTTCCAAAGCCACCTAAAATTTTAGTATTATTAGAGGTAAAGCTACTTCATGCAGTCAAATCTAGGACTTGGTTCAAACAACGAAGAAAGGGGGGAAAGTTGTAGCATGAATCTAGGACTTGATTCAAAGAGGAAATAATAGGGGGAAAGTAGTAGAGACTGGATACCCAACCGGTCTCTTGGTTGAAAAGGGAAAAGGCAGTAAAAACTGGATAAGGAACATATCTATTATTGGTTCAAAAAAGGATAGAAAGTGGCGGCTAGTGGACAAGTCAACAGAGTATGTCCAGGATTAGGTTTGCTGCCCTCACATAGTAAAAGGTCTCTAGGATTAGATTTGCTGCCCTCACAGAGTATGAACAAACTCGGCATCACCACTTTATGCCTCCTTGTAGGTACATTGTGCTGATGCGTCCACTGTCGCATGTCCTTATACCAACTTTTTGTTGTTGTTAATGTAAGGGCGCATGTAAAATGAAGCAATCACACTGTTACCATAAGGACTTGTCTAACCAATGTTATTGTTAATCTAATGCCTCTAGTAATATGATGCAATTAAACTGTGTTACAAATGGTACTCCTGCTATTTTTCCCAATATGATCAGTAAGTTGCTTCTTTACGCTGCTGAGTGTCTTGGTGTCCGGGGTGTCCCATGCCCTTAAACCAACTCTTTAGCTGTTGTTGATCTACTGTATCTGGTAAACAAGCAATGCCACCATTAAAGTAATCCCATATTTGACGAATGTCATTATTGATCGTAATGCTTCCGGTAACATGAAGCAATGCTACCGTTTTAAAATTTCTACTGTCCTTGCGTGATTGCCATGAACATAATGAAGATGCTTCTTTTCATTTCTTGTATGTTTTGTATCTTGTTATTGACCAGTAATTGTTTTCTTTCTAACTTTTTGTGCAGATAGGGATACCATTTCACCTCGTTGCTATTGTGACGTTTTGGAGAACTATACAAAACACTTTTTTTTAATGAGTGTCTTGTGCAGTTCAACTAAATGTCACGTGCGCAACGTCCCTCAATTTTGGTGGAACTGCACAAAGGGTGATTGGAGTTCCTGACATCTCCGTCAAACTCTGCCGGTAATCTCGTGCAACATTTTTGTTAGGACCGAGAGTATATCGACTAGAGGGGGGGTGAATGGGAGATTCAAAATTTCTTTCAAAAGTCTTGAAACAAATCCCAATCACAGCAGCGGAATAAAGTAACGAAGGAAATGAACTAAATCAATTTTCTTCGTCAGAGGCATATTCCTCGATGAAGGATGTAATGACAGTGCGAGCTCGGGAAATGACAGGTTTAACTATGATGAGAGTAATGCAACATGCAAACAGATGTAGCAGAACAAGACACAACATGAAGCACGCAGAGAATGATATCACAATAGATCCAAGGAATATGAAAGTAACGAATGAATACAAGCGATGAGATTGAAATAGAATGAACATAGATACACTAGATGGCAACAATAGAACAAAATGATCAAGTAATCTATCGGCACAGAGCAAGAATTGTCGTGGTATTCTCACGGGGGGGTGCGAGGCGACAGATGCCACAGGGTGGCTTAGTGTGAGGGCAAGACTACTGCCGGAATATCCGAGGACGGGTATGCGAGTAGCACGCGCTAGTTTACCCAGGTTCGGGGCTCTTCGGAGAGATAATACCCCTACTCTTGCATGTCTGGGTATATATGTGGTATATTTGGTACAGAATGCTCCTGGAGCTGTATCATATATCTAGCAGTAGCAGGGAGCTAGCTAGCTAGTGAGGCGTGGTGGCATGAGAGCCTCATGCTCCCGTGAGAGCATGAGTGGATGGATGTAGCTCCCTTTATATAGGTGAGGGTAGCTTTGGATATAAGCTAGGTGAGTGGGCATGGTGGGCACCCACCAGGTACACTATTGGGGATGTCATGCGATGTGACACGTTACACCTACTACAGTGCGCCACTATTGTTCAGCAGTGCCCGGGTACAGCCGTCTCGTCCGCGGTATGGCCATCTCATCGTGGTCTTGTCGGTGCAGCGGTCGACTTCGGGCAGCCGACTGGTCGGCGCAGTCGGCAGCCGTATGGTTGGCGCAGTCGGACAGGGGGCCGTCTGGGGCGGCCTGAGCAGTCGGACTGAGGGGCTTTGCTAGCCCCGATGTCTTGAAATATTGCCTCGCCGTCTTCGGGGTACCAGTGGTCAATTACTCCGACAGTAGCCTCCGAGCCTCTGGGCAACTTGGCAAAGTTGGGCGGAGGCTCTTTAGCGGGTGTTGATGTAGAAGATGCTTGATGACGGCCGGCTGCAGGCCGCAGCCGGCGTAGCTTGCTTCCGGCGGGGGCGCGCTAGCGCACCCGCTGGGTGTAGCCTCCGAGCCTCCGGGCAACTTGGAAAAGTTGGGCGGAGGCTTTTCGCGGTTGTTGGTGTAGATGATGGCATCGAGGGTGCCGGGCACGGACGCGAAGTCCGCCGGCTGGTGCCGTCCGGCGCGGACGCGGGGTCCGCCGACTGATGATGTCGGGCGCGGACGCGGGGGTCCGCCGACTGACGCTGTTGCTGACAGCCGGCTGCGGGCTGCAGCCGGCGCGGCTTGCTTCTAGTGGGGGCGCGCTAGCTCGCCCACTGGGTGCAGCCTCCGAGCCTCCTAGTGAGGAGGGGGGTTCCCCACGGAAATGATCATGCAAAAAACAAAGTTAGTCCGCGCAGATATATCAAATGTTTGCTTTTAGCATTGCAAGTTTATGCGGAGGGTGCCGACTCGGTTTCATCCGAGCCCCCTTCTATCTTTTTCATGTCCCCTCCGCTCTTTGGCTTGTGCTCTCGCTAGCCGGACAGCCGTTCTGCGGTCTGTGGCTGAGAGTGGACCGCGGAGTGGAGTGTACAGTACTCAGACTCTTGGAGCAGATTTAACTGATCAGATACTCGTAAAGGAAACGGCCGGGTCGCCCGAACCGTTTTTCTTCCAGTACGTTTTTCGCGTGGGTGGCCTCCAGCGCTCACTCTTGCTAGCCGGACAGCCGCTCTGCGGTCTGTGACTAAGAGTGAGCCTTTGGTACCACGCACGCTACTAAGCCGTCTGCGGGAACAAACGTCTCAGGCCAAGCGGCCAGCCTCCGGGCCAACTCTGGCTGGCGCCGGGGCGAACAGTGATGCAACTGTAATAAAATGCGGAGAGATAGCCCCCTGAGCATCGCTCGAGGTTATCCGTGCTTTCGCGGTGCAAAAAATATGCGGGTGAGGGGCTCACATTGATTTTCGTGTAGGCGAGGCGGAGTTTGCCGAACACAGCCGACGCGGCTTAGCGCTCGCGGAGCGCGCCGGCGCACCCGCTGGGTGTAGCCCTCGAGCCTCCGGGTGCTCGAGGAGGATGTAGCCGGTCGGGCTTGACCGGCCAGGGGGTGAGCGGGACGCGGCCAAGCCGGCTTGGCACAGCCGGCCAGGCGGCGAGGCGTCTGGCAGCGCCCTTTTTCTTCTTTCTTCTCTTCTGCCGGCTGCTGGCAGCCGGACAAAACTCTTCTCTTGTCTCTTATTTTTGTTTCTTGCAATCTTCCGTGAGGGTGCGCCAGCGCACCCACTGGGTGTAGCCCCCGAGATTTGGGTCGACTGCTGAGCAGTCAAGCCGGATCTCCCGGCAACTACTTTGTCTTCTTCCTCGCGGGGGCGCGTCAGCGCACCCGCTGGGTGTAGCCCCCGATATTCGGGCCGACTGCTGAGCAGTCGGGCCGGATCTCCCGGCAACTACTTCGTCTTCTTTATTGAAGTTGATGCTTTTTTCTTCTTCTTTTTGTCTGGCAGGGCAGTTGACCGTCTGGAAACGAGCAGCCGGCGCGCATTTATCTCCCTCCCTTTTTTTTTACACATCCGGCCTGCCCGGTCGGAGACTGTGCTGACCCAGCCGGGTTCTCTCCTTTCTTTCTTTTGTTTCCAACCGGACACGGGCAGCCGAACAGCGGGAGCCGGCAGGGGCGCGCGGGGCGCAGCCGGCTGCGGCGAGCTGGCGGGCGAGGGCGCAGCAGCCGGCGCCGAGGGGCGGGACGCCGGACGCGGGCTGTCGCACGGAGGAGAGGCGGGCCTCCAGCTCGGGGTGGAAGCAGCGGCAGGTCCCGCGCGCGGGGGAGACCAGGCGGGCGTGCGGGGGCCGACTGGCAGGGAGTCGGCATCGGGCGACTCGGCCACGGCGGCAGGCGGGGCCCGCGCGCGAGGGCGCAGTCGGCGAGGTCACGGGGCGGCCGCGGGAGCCGGCGACCGGGTCCCGCAGAGGAGGCGGAGAGGTCCGAAGCCGGTCGGGCGGGGGCGCGTGCCGCTGCGGGAGTGGCCGGACCCAGCGAGCCGGCCACGGGGCAAGCGGGGGCCAGCAGCCGGCCAAGCCGGCCGGGCAAGGAGTCGGCCTGCGCGGGGGTAGGCAGCCGCGGGCGGGGGGCCAGCAGCCGGCGGGCGCGGAGGCCGGACCCGGCGCGGGAGGCCAGCAGCCGGCGGGGCGCACGAGCTGCTTGGCGCGACGCGGGCGCGGGTGGGAGCCGGCGTGGGGTGGAGTGGGCGCGGCGGCCGGGCGAAGGCGGAGCCGGCCGGAGGCGCGCGTGGGTGGAGCCGCGGAAGGGCGCGGCCGGGAGGCTGGCGCGAGTCGGCGGGGTGCAGCGACCCGGGTGGCCAATGGAGCAGCGCGGGGTGCCAATGGAGCAGCGCGGGGTGCGGACAGCATCCGGCTGCCGTGGCGAGGTGGAGGCGAAGCAGGAGCGCGGCGCGGCCAGGAGCCCTCGTGGCGCGGCGAGGAACTGCGCGCGGGTCGCGGAGGCGCGGACGCGTGTCCATGCGGTCGGGGCGAAGGCGAGCCGGACGGCTGCGTGCGCACGCGCGCTCGTGGAGCAGAGCGGAGGCGAGCCCGGGCGGCCGCGTGCGGAGCGGAGCAGAGGCGAGCTCGAGGCGGGACATCCGCCGCACGCGGACGCGGAGGGGAAGCAAGACGCAGGCGCAGACCGCTGCGGACTGGTAAGCATGGCTGAGCAGCGATGGCGTGGCGCGGCGGAGCAGCAGAGGCAAGGCGAGGTGGTTCTTGGAGCACGGCACCAGGGAAGGAGCTCCGTGGTCTGAGTAGTGTATGCGTTGCGTGCAGGCAATGTCTGTGTTGCATTGGACTAATGCATGGGTATCGAATGACCATTATCCGGCCAGAGTACGAGGATTATCTGGATAGTATCTGGGTATTGATGGCTAATTGGTTGACCATTGTATGACTTGCATCTAGCTAGCTTGCATAGATGGTATATGGAGGAACGAACGCGTGTTTCGGCCGGAGCAAGGCGCAACGCGGAGGGGAGCAGACGTGAGCGGCGCGTGGATGGACAAGGCCGACCGAAGCGGGGCCCCGCGCGCGGCGCGCGTGCGGACGGGCGGCCGGCGTTGCGTTGGTGGTGAAGAAGGCGAGGCCGACGGCGAGGACGCGCCGCCCCTCGCGGCCATTCCGGGGGCATGTCGATGTCGAGCCTCCGAGTGCTACCGGAATGACGATGATGAAAAGGGTCCCGCCCGGACTGCGATTCCAGCAACAGCTGGCCCCATGGTGGGCGCCAACTGTCGTGGTATTCTCACCGGGGGGGGGGGGGGTGCGAGGCGACAGATGCCACAGGGTGGCTTAGTGTGAGGGCAAGACTGCTGCCGGAATATCCGAGGACGGGTATGCGAGTAGCACGCGCTAGTTTACCTAGGTTCGGGGCTCTCCGGAGAGATAATACCCCTACTCCTGCATGTCTGGGTATATATGTGGTATATTTGGTACAAAGTGCTACTGGAGCTGTATCATATATCTAGCAGTAGCAGGGAGCTAGCTAGCTAGTGAGGCATGGTGGCATGAGAGCCTCATGCTCCCGTGAGAGTGTGAGTGGATGGATGTAGCTCCCTTTATATAGGTGAGGGTAGCTTTGGATGTAAGCTAGGTGAGTGGGCATGGTGGGCACCCACCAGGTACACTATTGGGGATGTCATGCGATGTGACACATTACACCTGCTACAGTGCGCCACTATTGCTTAGCAGTGCCCGGGTACAGCCGTCTCGTCCGCGGTATGGCCAACTCGTCGGGGTCTTGTCGGTGCAGCGGTCGACTTCGGGCAGCCGACTGGTCGGCGCAGTCGGCAGCCGTCTGGTTGGCGCAGTCGGACAAGGGGCCGTCTGGGGCGGCCTGAGCAGTCGGACTAAGGGGCTTTGCTAGCCCCGATGTCTTGAAATATTGCCTCGCCGTCTTCGGGGTACCCGTGGTCAATTACTCCGACAAGAATGTAAACTGCTGAAGGAAATGCAGTAGAGAGATTTAACCAGTGGTGCTCGATGGCGACAAGGAGATTTGGTAGACCAGTTCACCCTTCTGCCAAAGGGCTACGTTCGGTTGGAGGGGCTGTGACTTAACACGGAAGATAAACTCTCTTCACCCTATTCTCCTTCAACGCAGAGCTGATCAGACTCAGGTTGATTTCACTCGTGGTAGATCCTTGTCGGCGATCTCCAAACCTTCGATCGACCTGTGCGAACCACAATAACTCTTGGTTGCCGAAGATCAGGCTCAGTGAAGACAACAACTCTTCAACACTCGAAGCCGAATCCTATCCGTCTAGAGAGTGTGCAGCTCTCAAGAGTAATAGGTACAAGAACTCTCACTCAGAACTACTGTGATGCTAAACCGCTGCCTAAGTTTGGGCCCTTGATTTTTCTCTCGGTGGATCTTAAACTCAAATCACTCATAGAGGGGTTGCTCAAATCAATCTTCTCAAAAATCTCAACCAGAGCAGCCAACGGACAAAGTTGGAGCGGGGTGGCTATTTATAGCCGCAGCCTTCCCTGAAGGGAAAAGACCAAATTAGACATTGGGTTCAGCCAATGGCCGAACGACACGAGTCCAACGGTCGGATTTGAGCACAACGGTAACATTTCTTGCGGAGCAAGAAATGCTAACTCCTCAGTCCGAGGCAAATCTCTCACAGTGAAGAAGATCACAGTCTCTTGCTGGCAAGTATTTGCTCGGAGCACAAAGAGATTTCTCTCGCATCTTTCATAGGTTATGGCTAAGCATCACAATAGATCTAAGCATCGAGAACCTATAGCCCTCTTAATAGTATGGAGGACCTATGACTCGAAAGAAAGAAAGAAGAACAATGAAATGAATATTATGTCTTCACTATGACTTCGACTTCCATCGCTGCAGTCAATTACTTCGGACGACAGTACCGAATCAAAAGCTTTGCTTCAGCAGAAAACTTTCGAGGGGTCGATTTGTTCACATCAATCTTCTTGACTCTATTACTTCAATAAATATAGCTCGTACTTCTCTGCAACGCAGATGTACTTCGCTGAAGTTCCTCGAACTCAGCACCATAGACAGCATTATCTTCGGTTGTGTATGGACTAATTCTCTCTGTATGCACTAGTAAACAAATCAGTCCATACCTGTTTCTGTCAATAATCTCCAAAACACAAGGTAGGCAGATATTGCACCAACAATCTCCCCCTTTTTGGACGATTGTTGAGATAACAGATCACATCGAATGATAGACAATGAATGGAATATTACGCAAAGAGTAATGAAAGATGAGAGATAATTACAAAGATAAAATATTCTCCCCCTGGAGTTAAGCTTCAGATCATGACGAACAAGAGGAACAATATTATTCTTCGTATGAGTGTCATTGACAAAAGATCTTATACTTGAGTTCTTTCAATGCACTCAACGGTGTCTGAGGAGGTTCCTGTCACAAAATCTTCGAATAAGGTTAGTTGTAAGATAAGCATTGAGTGATTTATGACAAGGATATATCATGAAGGTTTTCTCAGAACACAATTTGAATCCACACGAGATGTTGTTTTCCTGCAAGTTAGGTATTAGATGTAAACAAAGAAGGAAAGAGGATATAAGAGAGTTGCTCGAAATGAATATGCCTCAGATGTGATTTCCCTGCAGTAGAGAGGATAAAACAAGAGATACTTGCGAGGGAAAAGCACTCTGTCAGTGGATCATATAGCCTTCTCCAAAGGCATAAAACTTTAGACTGACATTCTTTTCCTGTGAGGTTAGATGATAAGATATAATAATCGGCGCATATCCAATAGCGACAGTTATAGTTCATTCAGTACTCGAAGTACTTCTCCAAAATAGTATCATCCCATGATGATTCTCTGTTCTTCTTCGAGGAGCAAATATGTTTCCCTGTAAGATAGATAATTATCGAAGATAATCATTCACAGCAAAACACATTCGATGGTACCTACAGACAAATGATATTGCATGCGGGGGTTATTAACGTTACATGACGTCCGAGTGTTTCAGCACCACATGCGGTGCGATAAGTTCATGAAGCAAATAGTTCAAGGGAAAACCAAAGAGCGAATGAAAAACACCCTACAAACCCCGATAAACTATCAGTCGATGTAATTCTCCCCCTTTTTGTCAACAAGTGTCAAAAAAGGAAAGAGAGGACATACGAGGAACTACTCCATGGGAGTGTCTTCTGAATCCGAATTAAAATCACTCAACGAATCAATGTCTGAAGAATGCGGAATGGTCGAGGCAGAAGCAGGAGTAGCAGCCTGGGCTTTGGAAGACTTGGAGCGATGAACATCTGGCTTGTAGACAAGAGTACCAGCTGTATCTGCAATTTCATCATCATGATTGACAAACAACAGATCCATTGAAGCAGAACATTGTGGGAGCACTGGAGTTTGTCTTCGGATGTGTGGAATAGCAAGCAAGTCCAGGTAGTCATACTCCTTGAAGAGGCCCTTTTTAGATAGATCCTTGCGAGAGTAATGCTTTCTCAACAAGGTCCATGAGCGCTTCCATGCATCCTTCTCATGCAGAAGAATTTGACGAGTGTGATTATGAATCAGATTCAGCTCAGTCATCAATAACACCTTTTCTTTTCTATCCATATTAATGTGTCTCTCCAGAGTCTGCTGCGTGCGAATACAAATCTCGTACAGAGATGGATTTTCCTCACAAGGGATTTCAACCCTGTCTTCCTTAATTTCGGTGCATTTTCAGACCCAGAAGCATTTGCAGTATTATCAACAGGTTCCTTCCCTTTGCCACTATCCTTCACAATGCGCAGAGTGTCACGAACAGGTGGCATGAATACTTTTGGCATGTAAGCCTAGAAGAATTTCTCATTTGTGAGCTGCTCGATTGCGAACATGATCCATGGAGCATAAGGCTTCAACGACTGAGGGCTATCTGCTACGCAAGCGAGGTTTCGAATGAACAGATCTAGAATGTCAAACTTGATTCCTTGAGATATTGCCACAAGTGCATTCCCCACGATGCCTTTGATGGAGTTTGGCCTGTTCGTTGGCGTGATAGTATTGCACAGAGTGTGAAATAGTACTTTGTTATCATAAGCCAACTTCTTCGGATCAACATCAATGCATTTGTCACCAACCATGGTGGGATCCATCAGGACGTGGAGTTGTGCTTCGGACACTTCCCAGAAATGCAGTATGTGCTCTCTGTCGTTCTCAAACTCACATCGAGGCAAATTTATTAGGGCCAAAAATGAACATTTGATTCTTTCTCTGCCAGTCATCCATTCAAGCGTCCAGGTTGAGGTATTTCCAAGCTCTCCTGTGATATACAGTGTGGCATTAAACTGAAGAATAATCTCTTTGTTCCAGCCGTAATTGAAACACATGAATCCCTTCAGTAAAGCATGTTCAATATGCTTAATTGTATGAAGGAAACATGGCATTTTCTCAAGTTTAGCGAAGTTCAACATCTTATGATTGAAAATTCCATGCTTGCCGAACAAGATCCGAGCATAATAGACAGCTTGTTCCTCAGTCCAAAACCTTGGTGACAATGAAGTCCTTTCTCCTTCGTAAGGGCTGACCCCAAAGAATGCATGTTTCGAGGAATGAAGCTGTTCGTTGAACACAGGGCCATTGGGGCCATACTCAGCTGAAACAGCGGAAATGATTCCTAAGGATTTTTCCGAATTTCTTCCTCGCTAATTTCCATCGTCTGAACATCATCAGAGGCTGGCACATTCTCATCGATGGGCTTAAATGGAGCAAGTGACCTTATAACTTTTTCTGGAGCTGATGGCATGGGAGCACTGGTCTGACCTTCTATTTTCTTTGCTAGAACTCCTTCAACGGCTTTCTCATTCTCAGGCACCAGGGCCTTTTCTTTCGGAGAGTTCTCAATGGTGGGTGTCACGATAACTTCTTCAGACTCTTGAGTCAAAACTTGTTCTCCTTCAATCTGCTGTGGCAACACTGGTGGTACAACTGTTTGTTCTTTCTCTTCGGGAGCCATGGGCTCTTTCAATTTCTTCTCTTCCTGTTCTGGCTATGAAGCCAAAGAACCAGGAGTAGGGTCAACCTCCATCTGGGTAGGGGTACCAGATGAGGAGACCAGGGTGGTATTTCCTCGGGAAGCAACTTGCTCCCCCTCAACCTTCTCATCCTCCTTGATGAATCCGGAGGGTCTAGCTTGAATTTCCTTCAAAGGCGATGAAACTTCCTTTTCCATCTCAATCTCTTTGTCAACTCTTTCTTCAGGCATGACATTCACTTCATTAGAATTGACCAGATACATGTCCACTACATCAGATTCTTGTGCAGTTGAGGTAGGAATGATGACTACCGCAGGCACAGTATGTTGCTCGGTTTCTTCCTCGGAACGAGGGGATGGTGGAATCTGTTGCAATGGGACACTTGAATCAACAGGTGCTTCAATCGTTACAGATTGGACACGACGGTCCTTGATATCTTTCGGCTTGCTGGCTATTGCCTGAGCTCTCTGACATTTCTCTTCTCTTTCTCTTCGTCGAGCAAGATCTGCTTGACACTTAATCTCATTGTTTCTTCGATCACAGAGTTGAGAAACATCCATCTTCAGCTTGGAGTGCCACTAAATTTTGTTGTTTCTCATGACAGTGAGGGCTTTGGTGATTTCAAGAATTCCCTTGTTCACATCTTTTCATTCAGACTCAGATTTTGCATCCTTTCTCATTTGCTCAAGGAGTTTCTTTTCCTCGACTGCCTAGTTCAGTTCTTTGGAAATTTCTTTGAGCTTAGAGAAGTGTTTTGTTACCATCTTGGTAACATCATCAGGCAAACCCAGACTGCTCAACTCAGATGGATTTGCATCATAAGAAGCACCTTCAATGATGTCAAACATAAGATCAAAATCATATTCCTCTGTGGAAGGAGGAACAACTTTCTTGGCCTTCTTGGCAGGGACATCAGCTTTTTCATCAGTCATCAATTTTCTCTTCGCCACTGGGGCAACAGAACCCGAAGGTTTGTCTGATGGGATGGGAGCAAGCCTTGGTGAAGATCTCAATGGTGGCGAAACCTTTGCTGGAGAAGGAGTTTGGTACGGCTTATCAATCAGAGCTCTTTGATCATACATGGGAATTTCTTCGCCAGCATTATCATCAGAAGAATCATCAGATGAGGCAGATGCAGCCTTTCTTGATTTTCTGGCAACAGACTTCTTCTTCGAGGCTCTAGGATAAATAGACTTGCTCTTCTTCTTTTCTTTTCGGGCAGACGCCCTTTCCTTCTTCTCCTGCACATCTTGTTGAGTTAACTCAACATTTCTTTGTTCCAACCGATTTTTCTTCGCCTCCTTGGCGTCACGCTTGGCCTTTGCTCTCTTTTCCACTTCCTCGGGGAAGTCACCAGTTGTTTTCAATGAGTCTGCATGCGCATTGGGGGGAGGAGCTGGCCTAACTTTTTCATCATTCGGACCTAGACAGCCCTCTGCTATGCAGTCATTCCAAGGCGGAGTGAAAGCAAATAGGATCTGATATTTTCTTCGGACGTTCTCATAGTTGAACCACTTCTTCGCCCAATGATAGTGAATCTTCTGCGGCATGTTATTTCTATCATTAGCAGTTTCAACTCCAGGTGGAGTTTTATACGTTTCAGGATCAGACATCTCAGCCGCGGTGTTCCTCTCTCTACCGCGACCACCCTTCTTGGGATTTCCATCAAAGAACAGGGTCTTGGAGTCGGTGACTAGCTCATCCTCTGGCTGGCTGTGAGCCAACGGAATATCATCATCTTCTTCAGCAGATTCTGACTCGGGTTTCTTCGTTTTCAGGGCTTTTGGTGGCTTAGCTAATTTTCTTTCAGTCACCCCTGCTTTATCAGCCACACGTGGCTTTTGTGGAATTTCTTCCTCGGACTCAGATTGCTCTTCCGAACTGTTTGCCATGACCACTCCTGAGAGAAAAACAATAGTGCAAGAGAAAACAGCAAGAAGTCACAAACATGCACAGAAGCATTTTGACTCAAAACAGATAATTTTAGGAAGCCGCAAAGGAATCCATGGCATATGCTTTGGAAGATATCGTCGAGCAAATTGCAACATGCCCTAAGACAGAATAAAAATTCCTCTAATCTTTTGATGTATACCATAAGAACCCTAGATCCAAACAGACAAGTATGAGGAACTTCTACAAACCGTACAAGCCACGACTTAATGAATCCTAAAGATCTACCGCAACAAAATAAAACAAGATAAATGGCGTCGGGACGAACAGCCCTAGAACAGAAGAGGAATAGGGCCAGTTCCAGTTCTGTACACCCTAACTTGGCAATACAGATCAACTACGGCAGCGCGATAGAGAAGGAGTTACAGCACTGTCATTGACGCTGCTTCAAGCTCGGGCTCGGACGGAGAGCGAGAGGAGAGGGTTGAGGCCGAACAGAGAATGAACTAAGGAAGAAGAAACCGGGAGAGGGGGGTTTATATAGCCTGAGGGAGAAACCACCCCCTGTGAGATCTACGGTCGAAAACCCCGGGACGTTCCACATTCAACGGACAGGATCACGAATGTGAGATCGTGGGCACGTGTCAGCCGTTTCCTGCGAAAATCTCGGTAACTGAACTGAAAGACGAAGGGTTTGAGGAAGCGCAAGCGCCAAAAC
The DNA here is from genome assembly GCA_011799875.1 of Thinopyrum elongatum. Lineage (NCBI taxonomy): Eukaryota > Viridiplantae > Streptophyta > Magnoliopsida > Poales > Poaceae > Thinopyrum > Thinopyrum elongatum. Next base: position 571,277,585 of record CM022299.1, read on the forward strand.
AGATGAAATCTCGAAGTTGATTTTATTCACGACCAAGGACGTCAGAGTGAAATCATCTTCAGATCAAGTTGCATGTTTATGACAAGAAAGAAGTGATTACACATAGAGAAGAGACTGACTCAAAACCCTAAACCAAGCGAAGGAAAACAAAGGCACAAAAACTTCGAAAGAAACACACAGAAAAATAATCACCAACAATAATTGATCTCAGGGCTTATGATGATCATGAGATATCCCTGAGAGAAATTTCTGCATGAGATGATTAGTTCTTCTTCACAACCCACACTTGTGTGGCAGGTGTGGGTCTCATTTGCTTGAACTGAGTGGATGTATTTCTTCGGTGAGGCCTGCGAGGCACCTGTGCACTTTGATGATAATCATATGAATAGGCATTGAAGTTATTTACAGATGCATGTATGTAATGATTTGAAGATGTACGCATGTACTCCTTCTGACGCAGATTAAGATGATAATCATTCAAAAGAGATACTCGTGCAGACTGAGAATGATATCCATTTCCTCGTCGAGAGTTATCCTGCACAGTCATGTTAGCAGTGACAGACAAGTTTTCAACAATGCACTTCTTTACCCAGATTTGCTTCTTGGGTGCGCCTGACCTGCAGTTAGTTCCAACATATCGAGCGAAAACTTTTCCATCATGTTGTTTGAAGATTTTGTAATTTGAGTCTCTAGACTCGTTAGTATCAACAGGAATGGGCAAGAGATAACTAGTTAAAAGTTTCAGGTTCGAGAGTTTTACTCTTTGCACGAACCCAAGTTGTTCGGGGATACTGCTCGGGAGTCGAGTAGGATCCATCCACATTGAGTTTCTTTTCAAAACCTAATCCTTCCTTCTAAGGATTTTTGTGCAGTATGGACTTCTTGAGCACATCACATAGGGTTTGATGCCCTTTCAGGCTCCTTAGCATACCAGTCTCAAGTAAGCCCTTTAACCTATAATTTTCTTCAATAATAGCAGCAAAATCCTCGGAAGAGGGGTTAGTAGTACCAACTTCAGGAGTAGCAATATTCTCAATGACAGCATTAGAAGTTTCAGCATGAGAATCTGCATTGCTACGTTCTAGGCATTTCAAGCAAGGAGGTACAAAGTCATCAGGAAATCGAACAGATTGCTCGGTGAAGAGAGAAGCTTTTTCTAACACCAGCACGTTATGAGATTCTTTTAGTGACACGAGTTCTTGATTCCTGTTAAGGAGTTCATCTGATAGATTCTTGTAGTCAACTGTAAGTGAATCATATCGATTGGTAAGATCATCAATAGTTGATGAAAAAGCATCTTGCTCTTCGATCAACTTTTGATTCTTCTCCATCTCTTCGACAAGTAATCCGTCGATTTTCCTGAGATTTCTCTCAAGCATATCAAGTTCATCATGTTGGGATTTAGCAATTTTCACCAACTTGGCATATGAAATATATTCAGGTGAATATTCATTCATGGACTTTTGGTGTTTTGCAGATACATGATCTTTTGACGATTTTGCCATGAGACAGAAGGCGACTGGTTCATCATCATTTGAATCATCATTACTTGAAGCATCATTATCAGTATCTGATTTGCTGAAATCCTTCGATGATTCAATGGCAACATATGCATTGCTTCTCCCAATCCTTTTGTAGAATTCTTTATCATCTGAATCAGTGTCTGTTATCTCTTCTTCAAAGTCCAATGTCAGGTTAGTACAGGCTCTATTTAGCTGAGAGATTTTCTTCATGTTGGAATCAATGATAGCTCTGGCATTTATGTCAGTGACTGGTCTCGTCGAAGATGATGAAGCGGGTTCCTTTTTCTTCGAGAGCTTAGTGTGACGATCCATTCGAGCAAAACCATTGCAGTGAAGATGCTTCCATCGGTTACTAGGTGCTTCATCCCAGCAAGGACAATCTGCTATGACATGACTGAGTTGTTTGCACTTGAAGCACTTCATTTCTTTTGGAGGTAGCTGTCTTGACGATTCAGGCATGTCATCATCATCATCATTCACAAGATACAAGTTCTGTCTTCTGAGATCACTTAGCCGTTGTGTGAGCATTTCCAATTCTCTTGTGATGGTGTGTTGATTCTCAATATCTTCTTCTTCTTGTGAGCTGCCATAGTGTGAGAGGATTTCTCCTTCACTTTCTGAAGAAGATTCTTGATTGGCATTTACTAGTTCCATCTTTTCTTCATGAATGGATAGCAGTGTCATGACCTCAACATAGTGAAGCTCTTCATAGTCTGGTCTTTGCTTGATTTCGGCTACAATAGGATCGAAGGTTTCATCAAGTGCACTCAGTAGCTTGTTTACCACATCTTTATCGGTGACATCAGTTACTCCTCGTTGGTGAAGTCTTTCAACAATGTCTGTCAGCCGGTCCGTGAGTTCCATCACACTTTCCTTTCGAAGACTTCTGAACCTAGTGAACATGGCATGAAACATTTGAGTGTGAGAGTATGTTCTGGAGATGAATTCTTCGTGAACATTTTTTATAGCATCCCAGAGTTGCTTTGCAGTGTCAAGGTTTCGGAACTGAATGAACATGTTCTTTGAGATACTTGCACAGATGATATCTCTTGCTTGTGCATCTAGACGCATCATAGCCTTGTCATAAGAAGATGGAGCATCAGGGTGTTGAATGGTGTAACCATCTTCTACAATCTACCACAGATCATAGTCGATAGCTTGAATCCTGATTCTCATCCGTTCCTTCCAGTACAGATAGTCATTTCCATCAAAGATAGGAAATATTTCAGAGTGCGAGGATCTACCTGCATACGACATACTCAAAACTCCAAGGACGTTAGACCTTTAATAAACAGAGACAGGGAGTACCTGCTCTGATACCAATTGTTAGGACCGAGAGTATATCGACAAGAGGGGGGTGAATGGGAGATTCAAAATTTCTTTCAGTCCTGAAACAAATCCCAATCACAGCAGCGGAATAGAGTAATGAAAGGAAATGAACTAAATCAATTTTCTTCATCAGAGGCATATTCCTCGATGAAGGATGTAATGATAGTGCGAGCTAGGGAAATGATAGGTTTAACTATGATGAGAGTAATGCAACCTGCAAACATATGTAGCAGAACAAGACACAACATGAAGCACATAGAGAATGATATCACAATAGATCCGAGGAATATGAAAGTAATGAATGAATAGAAGCGATGAGATTGAAACAGAATGAACATAGATACACTAGATGGCAACAACAGAACAAAATGATCAAGTAATCTATCGGCACAGAGCAAGATTTGTAAACTGCTGAAGGAAATGCAATAGAGAGATTTAACCAGTGGTGCTCGATGGCGACAAGGAGATTTGGTAGACCAGTTCACCCTTCTGCCAAAGGGCTACGTCTGGTTGGAAGGGCTGTGACTTAACACGAAAGATAAACTCTCTTCACCCTATTCTCCTTCAACGCAGAGCTGATTAGACTCAGGTTGATTTCACTCGTGGTAGGTCCTTGTCGGCGATCTCCAAACCTTCGATTGACCTTCGCGAACCAAAATAACTCTTGGTTGCTGAAGATCAAGCTCGGTGAAGACAACAACTCTTCAACACTCAAAGCCGAAACCTATCCGTCTAGAGAGTGCGCAGCTCTCAAAAGTAATAGGTACAAGAACTCTAACTCAGAACTACTGTGATGCTAAACCACTGTCTAAGTTTGGGCCCTTGATTTTTCTCTCGGTGGATCTTAAACTCAAATCACTCAGAGAGGGGTTGCTCAAATCAACCTTCTCAGAAATCTCAAGCAGAGCAGCCAACGGACAAAGTTGGAGCGGGGTGGCTATTAATAGCCGCAGCCTTCCCTGAAGGGAAAAGACCAAATTAGACATCAGGTTCAGCCAATGGCCGAACGACACGAGTCCAACGGTCGGATTTGAGCACAATGGTAACATTTCTTGCGGAGCAAGAAATGCTAACTCCTCGGTCCGAGGCAAATCTCTCACAGCCAAGAAGATCAGAGTCTCTTGCTAGCAAGTATTTGCTCAGAGCACAAAGAGATTTCTCTCGCATCTTTCATAGGTTATGGCAAAGCATCACAATAGATCTAAGCATCGAGAACCTATACCCCTCTTAATAGTACGGAGGTCCTATGAATCGAAAGAAAGAAAGAAGAACAACAAAATGAATACTACGTCTTCACTTTGTGTTCGACTTCCATCACTGCAGTCAATTACTTCGGACGACAGTACCGAATCGAAAGCTTTCCTTCAGCAGAAAACTTTCGAGGGGTCGATTTCTTCACATCAATCTTCTCGACTCTATTGCTTCAACAAATATAGCTCATTCTTCTCTGCAAGGCAGATGTACTTCAGTGAACTTCCTCCAACTCAGCACTGGAGACAACATTATCTTCGGTTGTGTATGGACTAATTCTCTCTGTATGCACTAGCAAACAAATCAGTCCATGCCTGTTTCTGTCAATAATCTCCAAAACACAAGGTAGGCAGATATTGCACCAAAAAATTTATTAGCCTTTGCAAGATGAGCCGTCACCGTTACCACAATGACACTTTATTTTAGTGGAACTGCACAAAAGGATAAGCAAATTATAGTTGCACCTTGCATGAGCAGGACAGCCAACCTTAATGTTGCTCAATTTTAGTGCAACTACTAAAGAAGAACTTGCCAGCTCATGAGAGCAAGTACTTCTTGCTAGCTGCATGATGCAAACTTTGCTTCATTTCAGGTGAACTGCACAAAAAGGTCGCATGAATTGGATCGTCCGAGTGGAGCTGCAGGTTCACCACTTGCATTAGGCGTATCCGGGAGAATTGAGTCGTGGCAGCGTAGGGCCCCTCTCTCAGTTATGGTTCCCATGACCGGGTATGTTCCTTTTTGGTTGATTTTGACTCTGCATCTAGCTACTGATCTTGGGCTACTGTTTTGGCACTGCTATGAGAAAGCAATAATGATATTGTTTTTGCATCTTAATTTAATGCCACTAATAATTTGAGGCAATCTTTTGGCACCGCTACTGCCACTGATAAAATGAAGTAATAATACATTTAAAATAGAGCTATTGTCTTAGCTACCATTTCATTTCCAATGTAGATAACTTGCAAAAGGCCTATCCAGTAGAATCAAGTCCATGTGCACTGCATCAATCACATAGCTGCATTGAACTAGTTGAGTACATCACACCTACCGTCGAGGTGGCGCGGGCCCCCTCTCTAACTGGCGGGCGCCATAATTTTAGTTGAAATGCCAAAAAAATAGATTGAAATGAGTCGACGCTCCTCCTTCTACTGCCACACTGAGGTGTTAATCGATGTCAATGGATCGCCTTCATGGCAAGATACGGGGACATGAAGAATAACTTGATCTCCTAAAGTCATCTCACACAGGTCAGTATTATCCTTTATCAACATGATTGTGCTTTGTCATACTATGCTAACGTTGTATTTTTTAATAAAGCTATTCTATCACAATCTTTCCTCTTTTTGAAAATAAAGTTACTTCAACTAGTGCCACTATTATAGTAATCATGCTCTTTCTTATCTGTGCAAACAGGAATACTCAACTACAGATGTTGTGATGGTCAAAAGCATTCGCCAAGTTCTTGGGTTGTATGACACGGCTAGCCAAGATGGATTTAATCCTGAGATTCACTTTATCCAAAAGCTCTAAAGTGCCATGCGTGTGTGCAAGGTGGAAAGAAATATTTCAGGACGTAGATTGATGATTCCACAAGATTTTGCTATGTGTATTTGTTAAATACTAAGGATGAGACTCTATACACACTACTTCAAAATCTAGAAGGCCCTCTTATGCATATATTGGAAGTGGTAGTGCCACCAGTGATGCAGAACATTTCAGCTGCCAATGTTTGACCAGCGTGGTCTTAAAAAGGACTGGTTTCAATGTTTAAGCAAATCCTTGTATCAAATTGCTTACATGAAGCATCGATCAATTTTTATTTATTTGTTCACATTCTCACAACGTTTGAGTTGTACAGTTACGATTGGCTCTGATATATGAATCACTGAGATGTGTAGGCATGTTTGTTGTACTTATTATTTGAATCTAATGGGTTGGCTCTGATCTATGAATCACTGAGATGTGTAGGCATCTTTGTTGTACTTATTATTTGAATCTTATTGGTTGGTTCTGAATCTTGCAATCTCGTAAACACAGCATGATGATGCAAAGGACAGCAACCATAACAAGTTGTTCAAACTTGGTAGTATTGTCTGTGTGAAAGTGCGGCAAATGAGCCGATCGTGTGCATCCTGAGAATAATCATTCTAATTGTTGTGCATGTTGATCCTGTGGCACTGATAGAACAAGCCAATGATTTGCTTGTTTTAAGAATAAATTTTACTTAAAACTAATAAAATTTAAGTAAAGTGACCACTAACACTTGCTATTACAGTACCAATACAGACTCGCTCGTGAACCGACGTGTGGCTGGAATAGGTTTCTCGGCTTCCACCTGAGAATAATCATTCTAATTGTTGTGCATGTTGATCCTGTGGCACTGATAGAACAAGCCAATGATTTTCTTGTTTTAAGAATAAATTTTAATTAAAACTAATAAAATTTAAGTAAAGTGACCACTAACACTTGCTATTACAGTACCAATACAGACTCGCTCGTGAACCGACGTGTGGCTGGAATAGGTTTCTCGGCTTCCACGCGGGTTTAATAGAGGCGTTTGAATGCGCTGAGGGGGCATGTTCGGCCGGGCATGCAGCGGGCGAGGGAGGGGTAGTAACTGTTGTCGCCTGTACACACTCAGTTTACTGTTGAATGTAGTTCCCCAAGAGCTGGAAAATGAACTGCTGCCGCTGCCTATCCACTTGTTCACCGTCGATTGCAGTTCCCCAATATTGGAAAAACAAACTGCTGCTGCCACGGTGCCGTCCCCCAATACCCCAGTACACACCGATCGTCTTCATCTCCCCCCTGCCCCCAATCACCACAAAACAAGAACCGCCACATCAACTCTGCGTGAGAAGAGACTCCAATGGCGATCCGAGGGGTGAGCCTACTGGATATGGACTTCAGCAAGGAGTTCACCTTTGAGTTAGCTGTTCAGACCCATGGCAGCACCAAGTTGAATGTGATGTACACCAATGATCCGGACTTGGTGAGGCTCTGTCTCGCCAAGTTCAAGCAGTACCTATAGGAGGAGAAAGCACAAGGTCGCGGGACTAGACCTTGTGCCCATCCATTCGTCTCCTGACAGGGAGCAGCGGATCACCGTCGCCCAGGTATGCGTGTGGGACGAGGTTCTCGTCTACCACTACTGTAGGGCCATCAGAGGTTCTGGAGCATTCGCCCGTTTCATCGGCACCACCGACTGCACCTTCGCTACGATGGAGAGTAGGAAGAACGCGATTGTGCTTTACGATTCGACCATCTGGTGCAACAAGCTTGTCGACATCCAGAAGCAATACAAGATCATCGGCAACGGGCGGGAAAAGGACTCCGTGGTTGACCTCGCCGCAACCATCATCGACCCCTGCTACGCCAACATGAAAGAAGACGTCGATACCAAGGACCTGAACATGTGGGAGGTACCTCTGAATCTAGCCTACATAACCTACGCGGCCAAGGATGCATACGTATGCTATGACATGTACAGGCGGATCTTGGACATGAGGGCGTGTCTGTTTCCCGTAACCGACGAGTACATGGACAGCCGCAGCGTCATGATCAAGCGTACCAGGAAGGTCTAGATGATGTACTTTATCTGTTTAAGCACCTTTATCATCTGAGTGTTTCATGCATTAGCCTATGTGTTGTAATTATCTGTTTTGTCCGAAATATTTCGTCTAAGAACCCATTAATCTGTTTGCTTTTTTTGAGTGGCTATTTGCTTATATATGTAACTAGTTCACTGGGCTGCCGTGCTTTGAATCTCCTTACTCCCAAAATATTCCCCTTCTCAAGTGGATCCAGCAGGTCTCGTACACAGATATCTGGGACCAACCACCTATCCATTTGTATTTCTTTATTTTGTTCAATCTTTCGTCCTCTTCCTACAGCGGCTGGCGGCGCTGCCGCACACGCCTCGGTGACTCATCCTAACCTATGGCACTGGCCAGGCCATCCCTCTACTTCCACATATTCTCCGATGGTGGCAGCTCCACCAGCCCACCCTGCACCCGAACAAGTCAACCCTCGTACTCCCCTCCTCGATGTCGTCCTCCGCCTTGGTGCTCTCGCCGCGGCGCCACCGTCTGTCATTCCCAACATGGTCAACAAAATGAGAGGAATCGGGAGACGACTGTTTGTCGAGAGGCTGACAGTCCGGGCCCACCAGGTCCATGGCCTAGGTTTCGTTGTTTAACATGTCCATCCCACGACATGCAGACACAGTTGATCCAGCAGGTTTCAACTTTTTTTGGGGTCCAGCAGGTATGAAGCGGCCTCTGGGTCTCCCAGCCAAGCTTGTCTATAACATCAGCAGCCCAAGTTATGCTTGTTTTTTCAAGACAACGCACAACTCAGTTCTATTTTTCTATAAGAATGCAAAACTGAACCTATGTTTTCCCTTCTATAATAATATATATTTTTATATTTATATTTATATCTTTTCTTACATATATATAATAGAAACAACATAAGGTTCCGTTAAACCTGTCGTTCGTCCAACCATTGTATAGACCTTCCCACTTCCTTTATTTTTTGTTTTTATTAATCTGAATTTTCTACCACTTTCTTTTTCGATGTAATCTGAGTTTTCTCCGAGTACTTTTCCCTAGAACCAACTCAACTGTCCCACGTCTAGCCTAAAAAATAATAATACCCCACGTCCAATTAACTCATTAAATTAAAATGATATTTTATTTCGTAAATTGAAAGTTCTTACAAAATAATAATAATAATAATAATTGTTTATATATAACTTGGCAAGTTAACTCCTGGTGATTGCGTACATAAGCTTGCAAAGATTTTACTCACCAATGTAGTAATAGACGTGAAATCATGTGTTTATGTTTTTATAACATTTATCCGTCCAACCCAATATGATATTTTCATCCAGCCCAACAAGTCCGTGGATTTCAAAAAAATGCAAATGGGTTTTAAATTCTAACATAATATATAAACGGGCTGCATAGACGCTATATCATTATTTCACCCAACCCACCAAATGGACTAGAAAAACCAAATGGACTGGCTGACATGTGGGGCAGTAGGTCGAAGCCTAAGCACTTTCGCAAAAAAATATACAAAGGTCGAAGACTAAGCAAGGCGTTGGATTTACATCCAACGGCCGGCATTCTTCTTCAATCTCTCGTCTTCTTCCTCCAGCGCTGCCGGGACCGCCTGCTCCAGCCTCCGGCGTCCAATGGCGCTGTTTCGCGCGCCTCGTAGCGAAACGCTACCCTACCGACGGCCAGGCCATCCCTCCACTCCCCCGCACCTCATGTTATTCTCTGCCAAGTGTAGGCCCACCCTGCACCCGAACCAGTTAAGTTTCCCACTCCTCTTCGTCAAAGACTCCACTGCCGCGTCTTGCCCATCTCTGGGTCATTCCAGTCTGGGACCTGGCCGTCGTCCACCGGCCTTGGTGCGCTCGGCATGATGTGGTCAACAAACGAGAGTCATCGGAAGATGACTGTACGTGGAGAGGCTGACAGTGGGGACGCACCACGCCCATGGACGCATGCATACAACTGCATCATTTTTACACTAAAAAATAATGTTTTCTCCATTTGATAGCTAGGTCCCACCAGTTACATCTTCGCACGCAAGGAAGTGTGTCCTTATTACGGGCAAAAAAATTGATTCATCCCCCTGACAGCTAGGACCCATCTGCTATATCTTCGCATGCAAGGAAGTACCTCCTTATCCTCCCTGACAGCTGGGACCCACCCGGTCGAACCGTACGTAGGGTTGTCTCTCTGGTCGCGAACGTGTATGTACATACTGGTCGATCGGTCTCACTGCAAGGATGAACTGTGCCCGAGCAAGGAGCGGCATGTGTGACGTAGCAGTTGAGGCAGTCCTGTCTAAATCATGTACACGTACATACAGCCACGCTGCAATAAAGTAAATATGGCTATGTACGTACATACGGGCAGGGTCTCGAACGTGTACAACGATGGCGTCCTATTCATCAGCAGCCAACCGGTTGGGTCGGAATGAAGGAAACCGCGTCGTGTTCATCGGGAGGCAAGTGACTGGGTCGGAATGCGTTATGTTCATCGGGAGCCAACCGACTTGGACGGAACAGCCCAAACCGGGTCATTTTCATCGACTCGGGGTCTTGCGTCCCGCAAAACGGAGGAAACGGAGTTCTCTTCGATCGCCTACGGTTGAAACGGGTCCTGTTCATCGGGAGGGGTCTGGCGTACCGCAAAACGGAGGAAACGGACTTCTGTTCGAGCTCCTACGGTCGAAACGGTATCCTGTTGATCGGGAGAGGTCTGGAGTACCGCAAAACGGAGGAAACGGACTTCTCTTCGACCTCGCACGGTCGAAACGAGTCCTTTTCATCGGGAGGGGTGTGGCGTACCGCAAAACGGGACTCCACTTCATCCACCGTCGACTTCTTCCAGCCTTCACCTGCTACTGTTCATCCACCGTCTCCAGCCTCCACCAGCTCCAGCCTCCACCGGCTACACAGCCTCCACGGGGTCCTGTTCATCCACCCCCAACCGGATGGGGTGTGTGGCGGCCTCCTCGGGGTCCTGTTCATCCAACGGCAACCGTGTACTACCACGGGGTCCTGTTCATCTAGCAGCAACCGCGTACTACCATGGGGTCCTGTTCATCCAGCGGCAACCGCCTACACACGGCCGGGGTCCTGTTCATCCAACCCCCACCAGGAACAGTTCATCCACAGCCAACCCAACCGGCTCAACTCACACCACGCCTCGACTCGTTTTACGTATCGTGCGCACGGCAGAACGGACATTGTTCATCCAGAGGCAACCCAACTGGCTAGCTACGTCTCGCACGGGGGTTCGATCGGCTTTAGTAAGCAGGAGCAGCGATCGATCGGGTTCAGTTAGCAGCAAAGGAGTCGGTCGGGTTCAGTTAGCAGCGAAGGGATCGATCGATCGGCTTCAGTACGTAGCAGCAGAGGATCGCTCGGATTCAGTAAGCGAACGCCTCTTCCTCGGGTTAAGTTAGAGTCAACGCCTCGCACACACACGCGCCTACGTACGAGAGAAACACGCAAACCACAGTGCATCGCTCGGCCCCGACCACCCACCGTAACTGGGAACTCCGCGAAAATTTGCTCGCCCTCACTTCTACCACGATTTTTTATGTCATGGATGGCCCAAAGAATGTCATGCAGGTGCGTCCCCGGCCCGCCCAGGACGAAAAGCCCATTTTCTGTCATGATTTTTTATCATAGAAGTAGGAGCCCGCCACATCTATGATTATACGTGTTTTTTGTCAAAATTATCGTCATAGAAGTGTCAGAATCATGACAGAAAAAATATTCGTTCAGGCAAAAATGTCACGGATGTCTCTTTTTTTGTAGTGGTTTGTGAAATAGTTTCGCCCTGAGGTTAAATTTGTGCCTTTCACCGCAAAACAATGAAGCCGATGTTTTTCTGATCCTGTGACGATTGGAATTCCTATCCCCTCGTTCGTTGGGCATTTCCATTTCCCTTTTTTCTCCGGCTGATTCGAACGTGCATGTGCAGTGTGGCATTATGTATTTTGTTTCTTTCTTGTTTTCCTTCTTTTTTCTGTTATTTTCCTTTTTATGACAACCCTCTAAATTACAAAAAGAAAGAGAATACTTTCTGAAAATTACATAAAAAGATTTAAATGTGCAAACACTTCTCAAATACACATGAATATTTTTTAAAAATGTGACATACAACTTTTAATACGCAATAATCCTTTTCTTATTAGATGATGAATATTACCTTCGTTCCAAATTAGTTGTCTTAGATTTGTCTAGATACAGATAAACCTAACACTAAAAAAAATGTGTAGATACACCCGTATCTAGATAAATCTAAGACAATTAATTCGGGATGGAGGGAGTACTTTTTAAACACACGATGAACTTTATCTACGCGACGAACAACTTCTAATACACAATAATGTTTTTATGTATTACACAATAAGAATTTTTTAAATACATGATAAACTAATTCTAATACATGATGAATATTATATGCAACGAACTAGTCGTAAATACAACATGAACAAATTTTAAATGTGGTCGATTTAAAAATTGCAGTGAACAATTTTTAATACACAATGGATGTTTTTTAATACATGGCAAAAAATTTGTAAATAGATTATGATCATTTTTAATAGATGGTGAACGTTTTTAGTAGGCAATGCACATTGTTTAGTACACTATGCACATTTTTTAAAAACACATGATGAACTACTTTTAAAATTAACGAAGGATGTTTTAAATTTATGATGAACATTTTTAATAATACACATTCTGCTCGGCCAGTTCTTCTATGCAGCAAGTCTAGCGGTGAAAAAAAAAACCACGTAGTAAGCAGAACGTACAGGGCGAAAGAACCGGCTGCTGGGCCGGTCCACTTGAGTGGGGTATAGACGTAGCTCTCGGGATTTCAAAAAATGTTCGCGCTTTTAGAAAAATGTGCTCATTATCAAATTGTTCACAAATTAAAAATATGTTATGTTTTGAAAACATGTTCAAGATTTCAAAAAAAATTCAGAACTTCAAAAAATGTTCTTGTTTTAAAAGATTGTCCCTTTTTTGAAAAACAATGTTCACATTTTCAAAACAAATTCTCATTTTTAGAGCATTTTTAAAATTGTCAAATTACAAATATCCATGTTACTTCAAAAACCCGGACGAAAATTAAAAGAAAAAAGGGGAAACTCTCTGCTACAGTAAGTATGCCGAAACGCTGCGGTAATTCATCGTTACAGTACCAGCCCGAATCTCTCGCTACTGCAACCCATTGTTACAGTACTTTGTTAATGGTCCGGCCCGGCCGTGGCCTCACATTTGCGTCGGCGCGTTGTTGGACAGGCCGCTAGTCCATGTTAGTAATATCCAGTGCATACTTTTCTCAAAAAAAAAAGTGCATACGACCCGAAAAATCAAGCCGTTGATCTTCCACCAGCGTTTTCTACCGCTCTTGCCTTTGCCGTTAGAGCCCACGCACACATTGTCAAGACCGTTAACACGTTGGGCCCTCCTCCTAACAAGACCACGGCCTCGCGCGACGCTCGGCCCACAAGACAAAGGAAGCCCAACCCACGGACCAGAGTGGGTGTGATCCAGCAAGCAGGCCTCGGCTACTTATGCCCTCACACGAGTCGGCAGGAGCGTTCAGTGGATCACGACACCCGGCGGCAGCGGCTCTCTGTTCTTTCTATTCCCCATTTCCTCTCTCCATTCGTGTACCGGATATTGTAATTGCTATTTGAGACTCGAATCGTGAGCAAGTGCAATAGATCGAGAGATACACCACTGGTTTGTTAACATATGGTATTCAGAGCATTTTGATCCTCGCCCAATCGCAACTAGTGGAGACGCGACTACAGAAATCGATCAAGGATCGAATCGCCGACATGGATCCCTCCTTCAAGGACTACTTCGACAAGCTGACCACCTCCCTGGAGCGGCGCATGGATCAGCTCCGTGTTGCCGTCGCTGAACTCCAGCAAGCGCGGCCTGCGCCGGCGGCGGAAGGACAGCCAGCGGCGGCGCCTGCACCACCACCCCTGCACCGCCAGCGCCCCTGCGTGACCACGCCGGTATCGGGTCTCTGGACCACGGCATCGATGTTCTGCCCTGGGGATTGGCGCCGGCGTTCGCGTCGGTGGCCACCCCGGTCAACGGTCAGTGCAATCTCCAGACCCTGATGTCTCTTACTTCACCATATGCACATGCTAGCCAGATTCTCGCGGGGATTGGGCAAGCCCACCCGTCGATCGCATTTCCGCAGTTCATCGGCGAAAATCCAAGGCTGTGGAAAACATTATGTGAGCAGTATTTTCAGACGTTTGCGATCCAGGAGAAGTTTTGGATGCCTATGGCCACTCTGAATTTTACTGGTTCTGCCTCGGTGTGGTTACAGTCAATTCAAGAAAAGCTTTCTGAATTTGATTGGGATTCATTCACATGTTTGTTGTGTATTCGTTTTGGATGGGATCGCCATCAACTACTCATCCGCCAATTTTATACGCTTACAGAAACAACTTCTGTGGCAGAATATATTGAGAGATTTGAGAAAATTATTAGTAATTTATCTGCTTATTCTGAGTCCATTCATCCTTATTACTATCTCACTTGTTTTGTCGAGGGACTCCGAGCCGACATACGCGATTGTCCTGGTACAGCGACCACTGGACCTTGACACGACGTGTGCTTTGGCGCTGTTGCAAAACGAGGGGGCGGACGGCGCCATGCTGCAGAGGCCAGAGTATTTAACAAAAAACTATCACAACTCATGGAACTGTGCCTACAAATTACCACTTTACAAATTTGTGCGGAAAACTACCATTTTCTCATTAATTCTTGACTAAAAACTACTATGTCTGAAAAGTGTCCGATTTGGCTTTTTTAAACGCATTTCTGACTAGTTGGGCGCACACATAAACGGGCTAAAAAAGCAATCGGGTCCCTAGTTTTTCTTAAAAAAAAGCAATCCAGTCCATGGAAGGGGACCTGTGCGGCCATGGCTGGCTGGCCACAGCCACAGCTGGCCGCTGCCACGGCCGGGGGCCGGCGAACATCCACCGCCGCACCAGCCTCCCGTCGCCAGCCTCCACCCACCGCCGCACCGCCGCGCCCGCGGCCCCCTCCTCCGCGCCGCCGCCGGCTCCGCCATGGCCGCCGCCGCTGCCATTCATGGCCGGGGGCTGCAGAAGCAGGTGAAGGACCTGCAGGACGAGCTGGAGGACCCGAACCCGCCGGAGGTCACCGGCGGCAACAGCAAGGCCCCCGACGTGCTCCTCGACGACCACCCACCGCCGGGCCTCGACAACGACGAGGACTCGCCGCAGCAGCATCCGTTCCCGTCCGCCGGCGGCAACCGGCAGCGGAAGGAGGAGGCCGGCGACGAGGAGGAGAAGGAGGCGGAGGACCAGGACATGGAGCCGCAGGTGGAGGTCCGGCAGGTGGTCGTCCCCAGTCCCTTCGCCGCCGCCTTTGCTCTTCACCACCATCCTCCTCCTCCCGCTGCCGCTGCTACAGGACTGTATTGCTTTTTTGAAAAAAAACTAGGGACCTGATTGCATTTTTAGCCCGCTTATGTGTGGGCCCAACTAGTCAGAAACGCGTTTAAAAGAGTCAAATCGGACACTTTTCAGACATGGTAGTTTTTAGTCAAGGATTAATGAGAAAATGGTAGTTTTTCGCACAAATTCGTAAAATGATAGCTTATAGGCACGGTTCCATGAATTGTGGTAGTTTTTTTTGTTAAATACTCGGAGAGGCCACGACTACCTCCAGTAGCCAGGGCGGCGGACCTGGGGGCATGCGGGCGTGTCCATGGCGCTTCCCCCACCGCCTCCCAGGGGCATCCGCCTACGATGCAAGCCGCGCCCGAGCGCCGCAGCGGGGACACGAATCGTGGCGACGGCTCCGAGATCAAAGCGCTGCGGGAGTACCGGCGAGCGCGCGGGCTCTGCTTCAAGTGTGGCGAGCGCCGGGGGAAAGAGCACACCTGCTCCACCAGCGTCCAACTACATGTCGTCGAGGAATTTTTCGAGCTCTTCTGCATCGACTGCAGTGATGATTCTCAAGGCGCGTCGGTGGAAACTGCGATGGCAATTTCGCGTCACGCTCTCACCGGGGGCACCCCACCCAAGGCCATCAAGCTTCAGGCGTGGCTCCAGGGGCGGGCCATTCTTCTTCTGGTGCATTCGGGCAGTTCCACATCGTTCATCAACGCGCAGCTGTCATCCTTGCTCACTGGTGTGACACCATTGGGCAGGCCCTGCAGAGTCAAGGTAACCCACGGGGGAGAACTCTGTTGTGTGTCGAACATACCCAATTTTTGCCGGTCTTCCCAGGAGCAAGAATTTGTGACGGACATGAAAATCCTACCTCTGGGTGCATACGACGCGATTCTTGGCATGGACTGGCTCGAAGAGCACAGCCCTATGAACGTGCATTGGCGAGGCAAACATCTCCTGATCTCCACACCCACAGGGCCACTTCATCTTCAGGGTGAAGTGGACAGCTCCGCAATCTGCACCGAAATTAACAGTTTACAGTTTCAGTTCTTGCAACGACAAGGGGCAGTGGCTCAAGTGGTGTAGCTCTGTAGGTTTGTGATTCATATGAAGTCTTCACACCGACCCTAGGCAACATTCAGGTGGTGATTGATAAATTCAAGGATATCTTTGAACAGCCCAAGGGATTGCCTCCGCGACGCTCTTGCGATCACCGCATTCCCCTCATGGCCGGGGCACAACCGATTAACCTGAGATCCTACAGATACAAATTTGAGCACAAGTATGAGATCGCAAAGCAAGTCAAAGAGTTGCTGGTGGCAGGAATTATTCAGAAGAGCCACAACCCCTTTTCGTCGCCGGTGATCCTCGTCAAAAAGAAGAACGAGACGTGGCGTCTGTGCATCGACTACCGGCACCTCAACGCGATGATGGTGGTCGGCAAGTACCAGTACCGGTCATTGAGGAGCTGCTCAATGAATTGCACGGCACCCAATGGTTCTCCAAGTTAGACCTGCGTGCGGGTTACCACCAAATTTGCATGGCAAAAGGGGAGGAGTTTAAGACAGCCTTCCAGACTCATGTCGGGCACTTCGAGTTCAGAGTGGTTTCCTTCGGACTGGCCGGTGCGCCCGGTACCTTCAATAGAGCCATGACTAACACCAGTGGCGGAGCCAGGCCCCAGGCAGCCAGGGCCTTGGCCTAGGGCGTGGCTAGCTTACACTTCGTTGGCTATAGGCATAGCTACAGTATTTTTGCACTGTTTGACACTGTACACGGGCTGTTTGCCTGGGGCGTCACTCAACCTGGCACCGCTACTGACTGACACGTTGCATCCGCTAATCAGAGTCTGTGTGCTTGTGTTCTTCCATGTTATTCTTGTGTTCAGCAAGACTCTGAGCGACCACGTACAACATCTCCGGCAGGTGTTTGAACTGCTCTGGCGCGATCAGTGGAAGGTAAAAATGAGCAAATGTGCGTTTGGGCAGCAGCGCATCTCATACCTCGGGCATGTGATCAGCGCTGAGGGGGTGGCCACGGATCGCACCAAGATCCAGGCAGTCCGCGAATGGCCTACACCAACCAATGTTAAGGAGGTGCGCCAGTTTCTAGGGATGACCGGCTTATTACCGGCGATTCGTCAGGCAGTTTGGAGTGCTGGCGCGACTCCTGTTAAACCTACTGAAAAAAGGTTCTCTGTTTGTGTGGACCGACAACACAGAGCAGAGCTTCCAGGTGCTCAAACAAGGGTTGATTTCTGCACCAGTTCCGGCCTTACCCAATTTCCAGAAGCAATTCACGATCGAGACTGATGCGTGCGATTCGAGCATTGGGGCAATTTTGCAACAGGAGGGCTATCCCATTGCGTTCATGAGCAAATCTCTTTGTCCCAAGTACCGCGGACTGTCCACTTACGAGAAGGAGTACTTGGCTATCATTGCAGCATTAGATCAGTGGCGGCCGTACCTCCAGCCGGCAGAATTCATCATCAAAACAGACCAGTGTAGCTTGGTACACCTTGAGGAGCAGAGGCTAGTCACTCCATGGTAGCAGCGTGCGTTTACAAAGCTATCGGGGCTGCAATACCGCATCATCTACAACAAAGGGTCAGAGAGAGCCACGGATGCCCTATCTCGCTTACCTAAACCTGAAGCTCTGTTTGGGATCTCATCTTGCCAGCCTATGTGGCTTGAGCATGTCATCGCCAGTTACAATTGCAACCCGCAAACCGAGAAGCTCTTGGCACAATTGGCAATCAGAGCTGACCCAAAGAAGCGTTTCAGTCTAGTCCAAGGCATTCTCCGTTTTTGCAATCGCATCTAGCTGGGTGATAGCACGGCTTTACAACAACAAATCATGGCTGCTTTCCACGACAGTCCAGTCGGGGGACACTCGGGGTTCCCCGTGACCTACAAGCGCATCTGGAGATTATTTCCATGGCCCAAAATGAAGATACACATAGCACACTATGTCAAGTGCTGTCAAGTGTGTCAACAGGCCAAAACTGAATGTGTTGCTTCCCCGGGACTGCTGCAACCCCTGCCAGTACCTCAAGCATCTTCGGACATGATAACAATGGATTTCATCGACGGGTTTCCTTCTTCAGGTCAGTTCAATTGCATCTGGGTTTTGGTTAATAGTATGACAAAATTTGCCCACTTTCTTCCTCTTGCACATCCTTACATGGCTTCATGCAACGCATCTACCCCATTCATGGGTTCCCAAATTCCATTGTCTCCGATCGGGATCCTGTTTTCACAAGCCATTTTTGGCAAGAACTCTTTCGCTACGCCGGCACCGAGCTACGCAGGAGCACTGCCAATTACCCTCAGACCAACGGGCAATCCGAGTGTGTCAATCAGTATCTTGAAACCATCCTGCGTTGCTTCGCTCATGCTTGCCCTAAAAGGTGGAGCCACTGAATTCTGCTGTCACAATTTTGGTACAATTCCTCACCTCACTCCTCAATTCAGATGACCCCATTCAAGGCGATGTTTGGTCACGAGGCCCGCCATTGGGGGATCACCACTACTTCTTCTTGCTCGGTGCCCTGTCTTCATTCTTGGGTCGTCGAAAGGACCTGCTCCAACATCTTTGGCGTGCTCAGCATCGCATAAAACAGTAGGCTGACAAAAACCGCTCTGAGCGCAAGCTTTGAGGTGGGCGATGTGGTGTTCTTAAAACTTCAGCCATATGTTTAGACATCAGTGGCGAAACGAGCCAACCAGGGTCGTGCCGGTAAAATCCGAGGCCCTGTGCGAAACTAAAAAAATGGGGCCCTATCTCATAAAAAAATAAACTAACGAATAATTATAATGCATATAATATAATGTCTTACATAACAATTGGACATATAAAAAAGTCATACCTATCCAACTCTCGGTTGCTATTTATTTGAACATCCTCATTCTTTTAGTATTCTTTGAAATGAAATCTTCAATGATATCCTCGTAATCAATCTTCTTCAACACTTCACTCTCAAGTGTTATTGTGGTCAAATCATTGAGTCTTTGCTGTGTCATAGTAGTATGCATATAGGACTTCAATAGCTTCAAGGTAGAACTGTTACACCGTGATTTGAATCAAGGAGGTAAGAACCGGTCTCTAACAAAGTAACGATCCCTGCCAATAATTAATTAGAAAATTAGGAATTAGGAATAGGAACTGAAGTTAATCGAAAAGAACTCGCTAGTCAGTAATCAGTAAGCACCTGGAGGCTGCAGTCGGTCATCGATCAATCCGATGAGACGACCAAAATTTGAGAGAGTAGGCGAGGAAGGCAACGGCGGCAGTGGCCTAAATCCGATCATAGGCCTGTCCAATCGATCTAAGAAGGCGACGAGACGTTTCCTGTAGCGACGCTGTCCGGCGACGCGACTGCGGTTTCCCGTTTCCCGATCGAGAGTTCGAGAGTCGAGACGATTCCCGTTCTCAGATCTGATCGACTGTTATAGGCTACGATCCTGTTGTTTTTTAGACCGATGAGGGCTCGAGGCAACAATCCTGTTTCCATCTGGTACAACGTAGATCGAGCCGTTTTTTTAGGAGTAATAGATCGAGCAGTTTAGGACGAGGAGACGATCCCGTTTCAGCGCTCGATGGCCTTGTCGCCTCGACTCAAACCCAACTCCAGCGCCCAGCGGCCCAGTGCGCTAGCGCTTAGTTTTTTTTAATACTAGGCCTATATAAATAATTTGGGGCTCCCCAAAATTATGGGCCCTATGCGGGCCCGCACATTTGGCACCACTATGGGCCCGACCCTGGAGCCAACCACATGCTCTTCTTCTAGTTCTACGGGCCTTTTCCCATCATTAGAAAGATCAACGAGGTCGCATACAAGCTGAAGTTACCACCTCAAGCTATAGTTCAACCCGTTTTTCACGTCTCCCTAGTACGTCGTGCGGTTCTCCCAGGTACGACGGTCGAACCAACACTTCCTGTCATTTCTGATGTGCCAGCAGTACCACAAACCATCCTCGACACCCACTGGATGCGCAAGCGAGGAGTCATGATCGAGCAGGTGCTCGTACGCTGGTCGGATCGTGCCAAGATCAATGATACGTGCTCGATAAGGCGGAGTTGCAAGCGCGCTTTCAGGCGGCGGAGGCTTGAGGGCAAGCCTCACCTCAAGAAGGGGGGATGTCAAGACCACTGACATGCTGGGCCCTCCTCCTGACAAGCCCACGGCCTCACGCGACGCTTGGCCCACAAGACAAAGGAAGCCTAACCAACGGACCCACGAACCAGAGTGGGTGTGATCCAGCAAGCAAGCCTCGGCTACTTATGCCCTCACGCAAGTCGGCAGGAGCATCCAATGGATCAGGGCACCCGGCGGCGGCGGCTCTCTGTTCTTCCTATTCCCCATTTCCTCTCTCCATTTGTGTACCAGATATTGTAATTGCTATTTGAGACTCAAATTCGTGAGCAAGTGGAATAGATCGAGAGATACACCACTAAGTTGTTAACATACATCTCCTCGATCGATCCCTTAGCCATGGCACACGTCTCACCCCTCCATCGGGTAATCGACGCCGGCCGCTGGGACACAGAGCGCCTCCTAGGCCGCCTTATAATGGCTGGCCACGCCGCCTTCATCGACACCGGCTTCGTCGTGCCCCACTCCCACAAGAACCCAGAGTCTGGCCGTGCAGTCGCAAGGTGGGCGGGCGTGACAGCCTCGACTCTACCCCTCGTGTACGCTGCATCACGTGGGCAGGAGCAGGACGCGGTCGTCAAGCTGAGGATGCGCGCGCACGGCATACTGATGTCTACTACGCAACTTTATTCTTGTAGACTCGTGTTGAGCCTCCAAGCGCGGAGTTTTGTAGAACAGTAGCAATTTTCCCTCAAGTGGATGATCTAAGGTTTATCAATCCGTGGGAGGTGTAGGATGAAGATGGTCTCTTTCAAACAACCCTGCAACCAAATAACAAAAAGTCTCTTGTGTCCCCAACACACCAAATACAATGGAAATTTATATAGGTGCACTAGTTCGGCGAAGAGATGGTGATACAAGCGTAGTAATGATAGTAGATATTGATTTTTGTAATAGGAACAACAAAAAACAGCAAGGTAGCAATTGATAAAATAGAGCACAAACGGTATTGCAATGCTTAAAAATGTGGACTAGGGTCTGTACTTTCGCTAGTGCAATCTCTCAACAATGCTAATATAATTGGATCATATAACCTTCCCTCAACGTGCGATGAAGAATCATTCCAAAGTTCCTACCTAGCGGAGAACATAAGAAGAAATTGTTTGTAGGGTACAAAACCACCTCAATGCTATTCTTTCTGATCAATCTATCCTAGAGTTCGTACTAAAATAACACCAAGCTATTCTTTCCGATCGATCTAACCAAGAGTTCATACTAAAATAACACCATACGATACACATCAACCAACTCTAATGTCACCTAGATAATACAATGTCACCGCGAGTATCTATGAGTTGATTATACGATATACATCAAACAATTTCAGATTCATAATACTCAATCCAACACAAAGAACTTCAAAGAGTGCCCCAAGATTTCTACCGGAGAAACAAGGATGAAAACGTGCATCAACCCCTATGCATAGATTACCCCAATGTCACCTCGGGAATCCGCGAGTTGAGTGACAAGACATAGATCAAGAGCTCTCAAATCCAATAAAGTATTCAATCTGATAAAAGTGAAATCTCAAAGGGAAAACTCAATTCATCACAACAAGATAGAGAGGGGAAAACACCATATGATCCAACTATATTAACAAAGCCCGCGATACATCAAGATCGTGCCAACTCAAGAACACGAGAGAGAGAGATTAAACACATACCTACTGGTACAAACCCTCAGCCCCGAGGGTGGACTACTCCATCCTCATCATGGTGGCCGCCGGGATGATGAAGATGGCCACCGGTGATGATTCCCCACTCCAGCAGGGTGCCAAAACGGGGTCTAGATTGGTTTTTCGTGGCTACAGAGGCTTGCGGCGGCGGAACTTCTGATCTAGGGTTATTTATGATGGTTTCTCTATTTATAGGATTTTTCAGCGTTGGAATCACGCGAAGATGGGCCTCGAGGTGCGCACAACCCACCTGGGCGTGTCTGGGCCTCCTGGCGCGCCCAGGTGTCTTGTGCTCACCTTCTTCGCCTTCTGGTCCTCCCATGAAGCTTCTAGTGCCTCTTTAGTTCCAAAAAAATCGTCAAAAAGTTTCGTTGCATTTGGAGAACTTTTATTTCTGCACAAAAAACAACACCACGGTAGTTCTGCTGAAAACAACATTAGTCCGGGTTAGTTCCATTCAAATCATACCAAAACCATATAAAATTGTTGTAAACATGGCATGAATACTCCATAAATTATAGATACGTTGGAGACGTATCTGCATCCCCAAGCTTAATTCCTACTCGTCCTCGAGTAGGTAAATGATAAAAGAAATAATTTATGAAGTGTGAATACTAGCATAGTGCATAAATTTGATCAATGATAATTTCAATCACTTTTCTTAGCATCATAACAACAATTCTTTCTCATAAAACTTCTCATGTTAAAGTAGCAACCAATTCACATGTTAATGTTCAAACAATGAATTCTCTTGAAACTCAACAACCTATATTCTTAGTCACCAAATAATTGCAATTCAACTTATTCAACAGAGTCTAAGTAAGAGCTCCACATACTCAATCATCATATAGTCTTTTATGATTGCTAGTACTCAAAGCATATTTTTAGAACAAATGGCATCCATCGAACACAGAGAAAGATAGGGGCTTAATGTTTCGCCTCCCAACTCATTTATCATAGATATAATTGTCAACAATAAAAAATCATGATCAAATATATTTGACTGCCCATGTGTGCCTAGATCTTTCCCCACCACATGATGCTTGCCAACTAGAGAATAATTGAGATTGAAATGAGAATGCATACTATTGACTCTTACATAAAAGTAAATATGAAAAAGTAAAAGATAGGCCCTTCGCGAAGGGAAGCAGAGGTTGTTATGCGCTTTTTATTTTTGTATGCCCAAACTCTTAATGCAAAGAAACGTCATGTTATATTGCCCCTTGTGATAGCAACCTTTATTATGCAGTCCGTCGCTTTTATTACTTTGCCATCACAAGTTCGTACAATGCTCAATTTTCCCTTACATTAAAAGATCAAACATATTTAGGAGCAATTTTTATTGCTTTATGCACCGATGACAGCTTACTTGAAGGATCTTATTCAATCCATAGGTAGGTATGGTGGACACTCATGGCAAGAAACTGGGTTTAAGGGTTTTTGGATGCACAAGTAGTATCTCTACTTAGTACAAATTTTTGGCTAGCAAAAGATCCTAGGCAAACACCACATGTTGGAGGATCCATAACAATATAACTTCTATGCAAATATACACAACCATAACTCATTACGTTGTCTTCCTTGTCCAACTTCAACTAATTTGCTCAAGTTTGAAAATAATTAATGGGTATTCACAATCATAGAAGATGTCCAAGATAATATATTTGTATGTGAAAGTTCTCTTCCTTATACTAATCATTCACGAATTGCTTGTATGACCAATATTGTGATTGTCAAGCTTCAAAAGATTTCACTTTCTAAACCCACTGTGAAGCTACCACTAGGCATGATATAATTTCAACTTCATGATATTCAATTCATTCAACAATTTACTCATAGGATATAAGTGAAGCACAAGAGTAAATGACAAGCTACTCCAAAAAGATATAAGTGAAGATCAAGCGAGTAGTTAAGTAAATAGGTAGCTATGTGAGGACTCTCTCTTATTTAAAAGTTTCAGATCTAAGTATTTTATTAAAACAGCAAGCAAAAAAGTGACATTCTAAGAATAGCACACATTACGTGAAGAAGCAAAAACTTAGGCTCAACAGAGGCTAACCGATAACTGTTGATGAAGAAAGGTGGGATGCCTACCGAGGCATCCCCAAGCTTAGATGCTTGAGACTTCTTTGAATATTATCTTGGGATGACTTGGGAATCCCCAAGCTTGAGCTTTTGTGTCTCCTTAATTCCTTTTATATCACGGTTCCCCTAAATCTTAAAAACTTCATCCACACAAAACTCAACAAGAACTCGTGAGATAAGTTAGTATAAATCAATGCAATAACCTTATCATTCTCTACTGTAGCAATCACTAAAATTATTATTTAACATTGCATACTAAATGCCTCTGCATATTTAATACTCCTATCCTCAAATAGAATCATTAAACAAACAAACATATGCAAACAATGCAAACATAACAGCAATCTGTCTAAACAGGACAGTCTGTAAAGAGTGCAATTTTACTAATACTTTCCTAACTTTAAAAATTCTGAAAATTTACCACACTGTAGAAAGTTTATCATAGCTTATTGTACAAACAATTTCAATATTTTATCACATTCTGACTTTCTCAAGAATTCATGCACTAGCGTGCAACTTTCTGTTTTTCAAACTGCCACATATAGACTTGCAAAATAAGCATGGGAAAGGCTATACTTGAAATTTTTATTGAAGTAAAAGATACAAACATTATTCTAAATAAGAGCAAGCAAATACTAATAAAATAAAATGACACTCCAAGCAAAACACATATCATGTGACGAATAAAAATATAGCCCCAAGTAAGATTACCGATAATGTTGGAGACGAAAGAGGGGATGCCCAAGCTTAGTTGCTTGGATCTTCCTTGAATATTAACTTGGTGGTTCCTTGGGCATCACCAATCTTAGGGTCTTGTCACTCCTTATTCTCCTCATATCGATATCTCACCCAAAACATAAAAACTTCAATCACACAAAACTTAACGGAACTTCGTGAGATGGGTTAGTATGATAAAGACAAATCATTCACTTTGGTACTGTCAAGATAAGATTAATAATTTTTCTCACACAATTCCTACTGTACCATACAATTTCTACAACTTATATTGACCAATATAAGCCATAGAAACTATAAAACAAGCAAACTATGTATTGAAAACAGAATCTGTCAAAAATAGAACAGTACGTAAAGATCTGAATTATAGTCGTACTTCTGTAACTACAAAAATTCTGAAAAATTAGGAAAACGTAGAAAATTTGTATGACCATCAACTATAAAAAATTCAGAGTTTTTCAACCCTCCAGTGATTTCCCAAAATTCTGTTATTGGGCGCAAAAGTTTCTGTTTTTGCACAGAATCAAGTCAACTATCATCCACACTATCCCAAAGGATTTACTTCGTACTTTATTGAAACAAAAGCTATAAAACATGATTACTACAGTAGCTTAATCATGTTAACACACAAAAACAGTAGGGGTAAATGTTGGATTGTCGCCCAACAAGCGCTTTTCTTTAATGCCTTTTTAGCTAGGCATGATGATTTCAATGATGCTCACATAAAAGATAAGAATTAAAACACAAAGAGAGCATCATGAGGCATATGATTAGAACATTTAAGTCTATCCCACTTCCTATGCATAGGGATATTGTGATCAAACAATTTATGGGAGCAAGAATCAACTAGCATAGGAAGGCAAAAGAAGCAAAACTTCAAGATTTTCAACAAATAGAGAGGAAACATGATATTATTGAGATATGTAAAAGCATATGTTCCTCTCTCATAATAATTTTCAGTAGCATCATGAATGAATTCAACAATATAGCTATCACATAAATCATTCTTTTCATGATCCACAAGAATAGAAATTTTTCTACTCTCCACATAAGCAAATTTATTCTCATGAATAGTAGTGGGAGCAAACTCAACAAAATAACTATCATGTGAGGCATAATCCAATTGAAAATCAAAATCATGATGACAAGTTTCATGGTTATCATTATTCTCTATAGCATACATATAATCACAATAATCATCATAGATAGCAACTTTTTTATCATAGTCAATTGAAACTTCTTCCAAAATAGTGGATTCATCATTAAATAAAGTCATGACCTCTCCAAATCCACTTTCATAATTATTACAATAAGATTCAACACCCTCCAAAATAGTGGGATCAATATTACATAAAGTTGACACTCTTCCAAACTCACTTTCATCATTGTAATCATCATAAATAGAAGGCATGCAATCATCATAATAAATATTCTCATCAAAACTTGGGGGACTAAAAATACCATATTCATCAAACATAGCATCCCCAAACTTATGGCTTTGCATATCAATAGCATCATGAATATTCAAAGAGTTCATACTAACAACATTGCAATCATGCTCATCATTCATAGATTTCATGCCAAACATTTTATTGAATTCTTCTTCTATCAATCGAGCACAATTTTCTGATCCATCGTTTTCAAGAAAGACATGATAAAGACGAATAATATGAGGCCACCTCAATTCCATTTTTCGTAGTTTTCTTTTACGGACCAAAATAATGATAAAACAAGAAACTAAAAGATTCAATTGCAAGATCTAAAGATATACCTTCAAGCACTCACCTCCCCGGCAATGGCGGCAGAAAAGAGAATGATGTCTACTACGCAAATTTATTCTTGTAGACTCGTGTTGGGCCTCCAAGCGCAGAGTTTTGTAGGACACTAGCAATTTTCCCTCAAGTGGATGACCTAAGGTTTATCAATCCATGGGAGGTGTAGGATGAAGATGGTCTCTCTCAAACAACCCTGCAACCAAATAACAAAAAGTCTCTTGTGTCCCCAACACACCAAATACAATGGAAATTTTTATAGGTGCACTAGTTCGGTGAAGATATGGTGATACAAGCGTAGTAATGATAGTATATATTGATTTTTGTAATAGGAACAATAAAAAACAGCAAGGTAGCAATTGATAAAACGGAGCACAAACGGTATTGCAATACTTGAAAATGAGGCCTAGGGTCTGTACTTTCGCTAGTGCAATCTCTCAACAATGCTAATATAATTGGATCATATAACCTTCCCTCAACGTGCGATGAAGAATCACTTCAAAGTTCCTATCTAGTGGAGAACATAAGAAGAAATTGTTTGTAGGGTACGAAACCACCTCAAAGCTATTCTTTCCGATCAATCTATCCTAGAGTCGTACTAAAATAACACCAAGCTATTCTTTCCGATCGATCTAACCAAGAGTTCATACTAAAATAACACCATACGATACACATCAACCAACTCTAATGTCACCTAGATACTCCAATGTCACCGCAAGTATCCGTGAGTTGATTATATGATATGCATCAAACAATGTCAGATTCATAATACTCAATCCAACACAAAGAACTTCAAAGAGTGCCCCAAGATTTCTACCGGAGAAACAAGGATGAAAACGTGCATCAACCCCTATGCATAGATTACCCCAAGGTCACCTCGGGAATCCATGAGTTGAGTGCCAAGACATAGATCAAGTGCTCTCAAATCCAATAAAGTAGTCAATCCGATAAAAGTGAAATCTCAAAGGGAAAACTCAATTCATCACAACAAGATAGTGAGGGGAAAACACCATATGATCCAACTATATTAAGAAAGCCCACGATACATCAAGATCGTGCCAACTCAAGAACACGAGAGAGAGAGAGAGATTAAACACATAGCTACTGGTACAAACCCTCAGCCCCGAGGGTGGACTACTCCCTCCTCATCATGGTGGCCACCGGGATGATGAAGATGGCCATCGGTGATGATTTCCCCCTCCGGCAGGGTGCCGGAACGGGGTCTAGATTGGTTTTTCGTGGCTACAGAGGCTTGCGGCGGCGGAACTTCTGATCTAGAGTTATTTCTGATGGTTTCTCTATTTATAGGATTTTTCAGCGTTGGAATCATGCGAAGATGGGCCTCGAGGTGGGCATAACCCACTTGAGCATGCCTGGGCCTCCTGGCGCGCTCAGGTGTCTTGTGCTCACCTCCTTCACCTTCTGGTCCTCCCACGAAGCTTCTAGTGCCTCTTTTGTTACAAAAAAATTGTCAAAAAGTTTTGTTGCATTTAGGGAACTTTTATTTCTGCACAAAAACCAACACCACGGTAGTTCTGCTAAAACAGCGTCAGTCCGGATTAGTTCCATCCAAATCATACCAAAACCGTATAAAATTGTTGTAAACATGGCATGAATACTTCATAAATTATAGATACGTTGGAGACGTATCACATACACATCGTCTTCTATGTGTGTGTGCCCAGATTCGCCCGGGACCCTCGGCCGGGCATGCACTCGGTGTGCGTGGACGCGTGCACCGCGGTGTCAGTTCTATCACGCGGCCTAGACGACACCGCCCGTGCGCTCACCGATGCTGACAACGCGCTCTAGAGGGAACTCAACGTGAAGCTGTGCTGGAGTGTCCTTGTCGCCATGCGCCCTGACAATGCTTTCTCGTCGCTCCCCATCGACATCCTAATGGTGATCCTGGGGAGGCTCACCGATGACCTGGACCTCTTGAGGGTGGCGAGGACTTGCACCTAGCTGGGCCGCCTCATGGCTGACCACGAAAGCGAGCTTTGGAACCACAGGTGCAAGTCAGTGTGGAAGTGCAGCAAAAACTTGCTCGGGATGATCTGGCTAGGGAGTGACACAACACATGTGAGCCCAGATTTTTTATCCAAAACATTTAGTCATCTTTTTTATCCAACCATTTGTTCTTTTGATTTGCATTCCACCTTGATGTATTTTATTTATTTACACACTATCTTGATGTTATCATAGTCGAATCTCACGAGTTAAAATATATTATTTTCTATCTTCTGTTCTCTTGATGATGATTAGGAAACTATTTCTCTTTAATATAGTAATCCCTTCAATCCATATTAATTGACACTGCTTTAGTACAACTTTTGTCAATTAATTTGGATCCAAAGGAGTACTAACATTCTTTGGTATACTAGCAAAGTGCCCGTGCTTTGCTACGAAGCTATGAAAAGAAGGAGTTAGACCACCGGCCGGTTGTTGCACGGTTGATGGTTAAAAATAGGAGCAAAAATAGAACGAAAGATCGTGCTGCAATTTTTAGAGAATCTTAAGAAATCATAGTAAGTCCTTTGTAAGATTTAAAGTGTGAACATATTTTCAATTTTGAACATACGAGAATGGGAATGGAAGAATTGGTTTAAATAGAAACTAAAACCAGCATGATTTTGAGCTACATTTGTTGTGTTTTTTACAAGTGTTGTGCTCGTAAGTAATAGTGTTTTTATTTACTTGTGTTAGATCAAATATGTGAGTAAAAATACATTTGTTTATTTAGAACCCTTGGAAGGTTGCTAGCCCCACGTGTGAGTAGAAATGTATTTGTTGATTCGTCATGTTGTATGGTGTCACAAATGAACTCACCACCAACTCCAACCTTTGGGAGTAGGAAAGATAGGAAAGATGATGCACATATGCGTGAACCATTTATGTGCATTTTGTAATGCCCTTCTTATTAATCGAGCATAAGTCATTCCATCCATATATACACTTCCCGCCTAATCGGTGTTCAATCTGACCGTATACCTTTTGTTACATTCACATTGTATATTATTTATCTAACACGTGTTTAAAGACAACCTAAAGGAATATATTAAACTCTCTATATATTTGGATGGGGGAAGTATTTCTCCACTACTACTCTTAACTAGTGAAACCATGTATAGTATCACCCTCTGTGTAGGAGCATGGAATATGTGGGCTCCGATAGCAAAAAGAAAAGGTCCCCTGCCGGCCGACCGACCGACACTACAAGAAATATGTCAACTTGTGACCTTCTGTCAGTGACCCTGGAAGAATTGGTCATAAATCTATGACCATTTGAGACCAATTGGTCATAAGCTGTCCGGGGGGCTCCAAGCCCTAAACCATAATGACCATTTTGGTCAGAAAGGTCGTAATTTCCTTACACGAAATGGTCGTAAAGCAAACAACAGTGGTCTGTTGCCTTATTTCTAGCTGATCACGACCAATATAGATGGTCATAGCCTTGTAAATTGTGGTGCATTGCTATGATTAGGCACCACCTCATCAGTTTTGCCTATGTGTCATGTCTATGTGTCAATTTTTTCCCTAGGTTGTGAAGTAGCCTATATTTCTGTCATTCCCAAAATTCCCCAAAAAATTAGGCATTCTTTACTATCCAAATCATTGCCTCATGACAAAATTCAGCTCCAATGGGCCTAATAAGGTGAATTTTTACCACGTATTCTATATTCCAAAATCATAGCTCTCCACAAAATTTGAGCCCCATCTGACAATCCATGTGAGCTCACCATCCAATCTTTGTTTCTGGTAATATTTTCAGTTTGTGAAGCAACTCTATTTTATGTTAATTTATAATTGCTGAAAATTTACTAGGACATGACCGGCCCTACCCATAGAACGTCCCTCCACCAAATTTTAGCTCATTTAATGTAACACCCCTTGTAATGACCACAGTGATCAACTGCTAATAATGCCATGTCATCATCATTTGCTTTGCCTAGTCACTTGGGTTAATAATCCAATTCAAATTCAAATCTGAAAATCAAATTAAATTCCAAAGTGCAAATTGAAGTTGATCAAACTCTGCTGGAGAAATGTTATTTAATTAGCAAATAATCCAGTGGTCATGGCAAAATCATAATCATTATTTTTGGAGTTAGCTAAGTGAGTGAAACAACCTGAAACAGCACTCAAAACAGACTATTTACATCTATTAAATTAATATCAAATTCAAATGAACTCCAAAACTGTCCAAACCACTTTTTGGTGAGAGCTAATATTGCATTGCATTATTTGGGCCAACTCCCACATTTTTCGAAAGTGCACAAGTGCCCTAAACATTTTGAAACAGAAAAGGATAAAAGAAAATGGAGAAGCTAAAACAGAAAATCAAAAGCGGGACACTGTGCACTGGGCCTTAGTGCACAGTGCCCCGAGTCGCGGCCCAGCAGGCCCACCTCGTCTCCCTCCTCCCCGTGTCGTCCCCGCCGTGGCCGCGCGCGCGCGCGCCAGTCGACCGGCGACACCGCGGCGCCACCGACGCTATAGGGAGGAGGAGGAGATAAGGCCGGAGCCACTCAACCCCCCCTGGCTTCCCCTGGCATTCTCCCCCTTCTCCTCTCGCTCGCTCTGCCTCCTTCCTCCTCAGATCCGAGGCGTCCGAGCGCCGACGACGCCGCACTTCGCCATTTGCCGTGGCCACCGGCGACCCCGCGCTCGCCCACTGTGCCGGCCAGCTCCGTCGTCGTCTTCCTCAACCTCTGGCGCCACTGGAAGGAGCCAGGGAGCCCGGCTACAAGCGAATCGAGCCGCCCCGCATCTCTCTGCTTCCGGCGAGCTTCGTCGTCCCCGGCGCCGTCTGCTGCTCCTAAGCCACCAAGGGCTTTCCGTAGCCGCTCGGTGAGCTTCCAGCCTTTCTCTCCTATTCTTTGCGCTGCCTGCCGTCGCCTGTAGCTAGCAGCCGACGACGCCGTGAGCCCGACGCCGCGGTTCAACTCGCCGCCGTGGCCATGGCCCCTGTCGTGCTCGTTTGAGCACGGCATTCTGTTCCTGCTGCTTCCAGGAGTCGAACGCGCCCGCGCACACGCTCTCCCGTACCCCCTAGCTAAGGATTCGTCGAAGCCCGAACTCCGGCGACCGCTCCACCGCTCGCCGCCGTCGCTAGAGGCCGTGTTCGGTCGAACTACCACCGTAGTTAGATGCGCGGGCGAGAGACCGATCGAACGCAAGTGGTTGCGGGCGATTTGACGCAGCGTAGCGGATTTCCGGGCAGCTCCGGCGAACTTCCGCCGCTGGGAAGGTCGCCGGCGCGTCTCCGGTCGCCGCGCTGGCGTGGCACCCACGTGGCACCACCTGGGCCACTGACTGGTGGGCCCTGGGACCCCACTTTGCCCTCGTTGACCAGAGTCAACGCGGCACTGTTCACCCCCTCTCCCTGACATGTGGGCCCCGGCGGCTAATTAACCTAATTAAGCACTTAATTAACTAGAATTAATTAATTTAGCCTAATGTCTCACTGACATGTGGGGCCCACCCCTCTAATCACCCTGTTAACTGAATTAATCCACTGTTAGTCTTAACAGAGACTGACATGTGGGTCCCACTGGACCCACATGTCATGTTTGACTGGTCAGCGACGCTGTTGAGCGCTGACGTCACAGTGACGTTATGCTGACGTCATAATTCATTTTCTAATAAATAAAATAATTCCAGAAATTCAAATAATCTTTAAAAATTAATAACTTTTAAACCGTAGCTCGGATCGAAAAAGTTAAAACATGAAAGTTGCTCAGAACGACGAGACGAGTCTGATCGTGCCGTCTGTTTCTCCATCGGAACCTCCTACGTAGAAGAACTCGTAACTCCGGACCCGAATCCGGCAGATGAATAGTGCACACACGTCGGATATTAAATCCCAGAATAATTCTAAAAATAACTAAAATGACTTAGATGCATAATTAGGCAACCCCGCACTGCATCATAGCATCGCACGCACCGTATTGCATCTGTTTGCATTATGTTTACCTGTTTCTTCCCCCTCTTCTCTCTCGATAGACCCCGACGTTGACGTAGCTCCCGAGGCAGACGCCGCACAGGAGTACGACTACGTCCCCAACGATACTACTGAAGACCTTGCCCTTGCCCCCGAGCAAACAGGCAAGCACCCCCATTTTGAGCATGCCTATATCGCCTATTCCCTTCTCTCTTATGCTTGCATTAGAACTGCTACTGCTACTGTTTTCCAATATCTGCTGCATAGCCTGATTATTGTACCCTGCTTTGTTACCTTACTGGTTATCCTAGACTGATTATTATAGGCTGGGTAGAGACACGACAGAGACCTCCACTTGATCCCGACTGCCCTGCTGGATATCAGAAGACCCGATCATCGGGATTGAGGACCAGACCCTGGCACCGCACATCACTACCCCTTAGTTGCCGACACTGCTGGGTTACCGTCGAGTGCCGAGGGTGATACCTCGTTAGCACTTCTGATGTTAACCTTGTAGGTTAGTTACTCGGTCGTGGTAAGCGAGGGTGATTCCTCCTACACCACCCCCGATAACGACATCGTCGCGCAACCTCTCAAGTGTGGACCTCGAGGGTGATTCCTCCTTCGTTCACCTTGATGATAACATCGAGCGGGAACTCCATCGAGGGTGATTCCTCATGGTTCCCTTCGGTGTCAAACACACAGTTACCTTGGATATTATGACTTGACTATGAACCACGATACTAAAGACGGGTCGGCCCTGAGGGGTACCCGCACGAGCTTATTGCGAAGTGATGTGGAGTCGGGTTGACCTGGATGGTGCCCGCGAGATAACTACGAGGCGTGGCCGGGCATTCTTAGCCCTTGCCACAAGTCCTCGAGACGGGGCGACGGGGTCACATCGATCATGAGTCTCTGCTCGTTTCCGCGCGCTCCTAATCCACTACGGTTTGGATATTTGATCCGAGGGGCCTCTGGCCCGATAGCACTAACCATCACGTGGGCATAGTATGGGCGTTCTGCGTCGTATACTTCAGCCGGAGCTTAATGGACGTCAGCGACTGATGCGGCACACGCTGGGTTGGACTGGGAACGCAACCGCGCTTGTATAAGGGGTTGCTAGGTCTGCTCACCGGCGGTGCACGTAACGTGCAGGAGTTCCCGGGGCGATGGCCCAAGACCCCTGGGGGCATAGGTTAGTCCGGCGTGCTGACCTCTCTGTTAGGTATTTGGTCGGGTTGCGGCGTGTTGCTTAGCCGAGGCCGGGCATGACCCAGAAAAGTGTGTCCGGCCGGAGTTAAGCGAGCGTGGTGGGTAAGTTGGTGCACCCCTGCAGGGAAGAAACTTCTATCGATAGCCTGTCCTATGGTAACGGACACTCGGAGTTGTATCCCGATCGGTACAACTAGAACATGTGATGAGAATTGGATAGTACGGCTCTGGGATTGCTTTCTCGCAGGGAGTCGGGAAAGGATCTCAGGTCGAGGTTGATAATATTACTACTACTACTTTACATTATGTTCATCTGCTCTCTCCTGATGCTGCAAGACTGTCGAAGATTGTTGAAGATGCTAGTCTTCGATAGGACTAGGCTTTCCCCCTCTACTCTGGCATTTCTGCAGCCCAGTCCACATATACAGCCATTCCTTTGACAATGATGCATATGTAGTGTAGATCCTTGCTTGCTGAGTACTTCGGATGAGTACTCACGTTTGCTTTATTTTCTTTTTCCCCCATTTTTTCCATTTGATGCCACCAGACGACGGAGCCCCTGAGCCAGAAGCCCCAGCCGACGACCAGTACTACTATCCGCCTGGCGAGTACTACTACTACGAGGAGCCGTTCGACGACCAGGAGTAGGATCGGAGGGTCCAGGGCAGGAGGCCTACGCCTTTCGATCGTAGTTTTTATTTTTACCCCGCCTCTGTGAAGGCTTATCTCTCTCTCTGTAATATATCTGTACTCAGATATCTAACGCTTCCGCTGACGCTTGTATGCCATCGAGCTTGTATTCGAGCCCTCGAGGCCCTGGCTTGTAATATTAAGCTTGTATGACTTTATTTTATGTTTTAGAGTTGTGTTGTGATATCTTCAAGTGAGTCCTTAGGCTTGATCATGCGCATTTGCGTGTATGATTAGTGCACGATTAAGCCGGGGTCGTCACAGGTTGGTATCAGAGCCGACTGCCTCTAGGAGTTCCCCCTTTCCAATTCCTTGGCCGAAGTTGAGTCTACAGGTCAAAAACTGTTTTACTAACTTGGCTGTGTGGCTTACGGGCCCACGTCGCCAAATGGGTGGTATTAGGATCTTTTATTCCTCGTCTTTAATCTGGGATTCTAATCTCTCATCTATTCGGGTTTAATAAAATTTACTAACACCGACATTTAGATTCTCGTTAATTCTATCCACCCGGAGAGCTGGATTCAGTGCGATTTCCCTGACGTTGATCTGATTAGTCTGATAATCATTTTCCTTTTCATTGTTTTGTTTAACCTTTCCTTCCGAGATCGGTTATATTTCTCATTGTCTTATGACAACCCTGAACCTTTCTGTTTCAGATGGATCGACTGTTTCCCCCTCGTCCTACGACGCAGCTCGTGCTTCGCACCTGTGCTCGAGACGTCCCTGGGTTTCCAGCTATTCTAATCGCCCTCTTGATCAGGCTGGGATACCGCTGGTGCCCCGAGTACATGGTCTATGAGGTTTACCGCGAGTTCAACCAGGAACAGTACTATGCTGAAGTTCGGATTTATGATCAGCAGAACAACTCAGACACCGAGCTACACCTTTTTCATGGATTAGGCGTGACGATTGAGATGGCAGTACATGATGCCGCCTACTCTGCTGTCGCACGTCTC
Source organism: Thinopyrum elongatum (assembly GCA_011799875.1). NCBI lineage: Eukaryota > Viridiplantae > Streptophyta > Magnoliopsida > Poales > Poaceae > Thinopyrum > Thinopyrum elongatum. Next base: position 571,312,913 of record CM022299.1, read on the forward strand.
CGAGGAGAGCATAGTGCTAACTTGGATGATACTGTGTTTCGGTACATTCCGTAGGCACCTGTTGGAGATGCTACTGGATTTTACACAGCTATCTGTGCCCCGTACGAGTCTCGACGCTACGACCCGCAGGTTCTGATTCAGTGCACTCAGGCTTTGGATCGCACTGTTCGTGCACTTGCTGTTGAGTTGTTTGCCACTCGAGCACGCTACTACGAGGCTATGACACAGTTGCTACCAGCTGTTCGTGCAGGGATGCATCCGGAGTACATTCTTTACCCGAGCAGGACTGAGATGCCATCAGGGATCGTCTGGCCTGCTGTGGGAGGTCACACGCCTGCACGTGGACCTCTTCTTTCTTCTCGAGACCGGGTTCTGCATCAGAGTGCCCATGGAGCGCAGGATCCTTCTACGACGAACGTCCATCGTCCGCACTTGCAGTTACCCCGTTTCAGTGGTTTTCTCCGACGTTGATGTAGCCTTTGCTATGTCCCGTTGTGTACTTCCTTACCGCGTGCCTGCGCGCCGCCTAGCATGTCTAGCTTTTCAATTTGCGCCGTTATGCTGGCCGATTTTAACCGACTATGTATGGATCTGTACGTCTTAATGACTACTTCTAGCATCTATTGCACTCTTTCAATAATGTCGAGTTACCTCATGTTTATTGTTAAACACTTGCATAAGCTATCGCTGAAATACCCCTGTTGGAATAGCAGGATGGCTGACAACAACCCGCCACCGCCGCCACCACCTGATTACATGGCAGCGATGATGCAACAGTTTGAACTCAACCGCCAGTTTATGACGGGGATTATGCAGCAATTCCCTCGTCCTGATGCTAATCAGCAGCAACCATCCATTACCTTACCAGAGTTCATGAGACTCAGTCCATCGTTTTTCCGCAACACAGTCAACCCACTGGATGCAGATGACTGGCTGCGTGATATCTCTCATGAGATGGAGTCTGCTAGTGTCGCCGAAATTAACTATGTCACTTTTGCGACATATCTTCTTAAGGGTCCCGCAGCCCAATGGTGGGCCACTCACCGACAGACTCTGCCGCCTGGTACTGTCGTCACCTGGGCAGAGTTCAAGATTGCTTTCCGTGCCCGCTACATTCCTCTAGCTATCATACCTAGGAAGAAGGCTGAGTTCCGTAGCCTTGTCCAAGGAAACAAGACTGTGGAAGTCTATCAGCGCGAGTTTCTAGACTTATCTCGTTACGCTGAAGAGGACATTCCTACTGATGAACGCAGACAGGAGAAGTTTCGTGAAGGACTGCACCATGACATTCAGTTAGCCCTTCTTGTTCAAGATTACCCTGATTTCGCCACCTTGGTGAATAAGGCCATCATGGTTGAAACTGGACTTAAGAAGCACAAGGAAGCGTCCAGACGCACCCGTGAGTCGGGCTCATCTTCGGGCTCGTCTTCCCAGAAGCGACGCATCTGGTTTCCCCAAGGCATGTTCCGTTCAGCAGCTCCTACAAACAGGCCCTCTTATGCTGCACCACGCCTGCCACCTCCACCACCGAGACAGCCTCTGCCAACTCCAGCACCTCGAGCTCCAGCACCTCGTCCTGACAGCGGACTATGCTTCAAGTGTGGCAAGCCAGGTCACCGTGCTAGAGATTGTTCTCAGAATCAGAATCAACTGGCTCTCCCTTCTGCTGGCCGTGGTATTGGCCGTGGTATTCCCCAACAGCGCAACTATAATGCCAGACCTTCTTATGGTCGTGGGCAGTACTACCACGTCAACATGTCTGAAGCTCCAAATCAACCAGATACTGTGATGGGTACACTTCTCGTTAATTCAGTACCTGCATCCGTTTTATTTGATTCAGGAGCATCGCATTCATTTATGTCGGATAAATTCGCACTCATGCATGAAGTTAAATGTGATATGCTACCCCAAAAGATACGAGTAAACACTCCCGCGGGACACTGTCAAACCTCCTTGGTTAGCCCTGATGTTGTGATTAATGTCGAAGGGTTAGAGTTCCGAGCATCCCCCATTATTCTCAACTCCTCTGGTATTGATCTTATTTTGGGAATGGATTGGTTGAAGGCCCACTACGCCTCAATCAACTGTGCCACTAAAGTGGTACACCTTCTACATCCCTCGAACGAGATAGTGAACTATCAAGCTCACCTTACCCAGAACGCTGAGGCTCAAATTTATGCCTTGAACGTGTTGAATGCTTCTCCACTTGATGGGATCGAGAATATCCCAGTGGTCTGTGACTTCCCAGATGTTTTTCCAGAAGAACTTCCAGGAATACCCCCTGCTAGAGCTGTCGAGTTCGTCATCGACTTGAAGCCTGGCACCACTCCTATTGCGAAGCGTCCCTACAAGATGCCTCCGCACCACCTCATCGAGCTTAAGGAGGAAATTGATAAATCCTTAAGGAAGGGTTTCATTCGCCCCAGTTCCTCTGCATGGGGAGCACCGTCTCTTTTCGTCAAGAAGAAAGATGGAACGAATAGGTTGGTCCAAGATTATCGTCCTATCAACCAGGCAACCATTCAGAATAAATATCCACTTCCCCGGATCAACGATTTATATGATCAACTCGCTGGATCTTCGGTGTTTTCTAAACTCGACTTGAGGTTGGGTTATCACCAGATCCGTGTTCGCGAAGAGGATATTCCGAAGACTACATTCGTTACTCGTTATGGCTCTTACGAGTACACAGTCATGTCGTTTGGTTTAACAAACGCTCCAGCTACATTCTCCCGCCTAATGAATTACATATTCATGGATTACCTCGACAAATTCGTCGTGGTATATCTGGATGATATTCTGGTTTATTCGAAGAACAAAGAAGAACATGCTGAGCACCTTCGACTAGTTCTGGAGAGACTTCGAGAGCACCAATTATATGCCAAGTTCTCTAAATGCGAATTCTGGCTTCCTGAAGTGACCTACCTTGGACATGTGATTTCCAAGGACGGTATTGCCGTTAACCCGGAGCGTGTTCAGGCTATTCTTGACTGGACCCCTCCGAAGAATGCCAAGCAGGTCCGAAGCTTTCTCGGTCTAGCCAGCTATTGTCGCCGATTCGTCGAGAACTTCTCCAAGATCGCCAAGCCCCTGACTAATCTGCTCCACAAAGGCGTTAAGTTTGAGTGGACAGACAAGTGTCAGGAAAGTTTCCAAACCCTCAAGGACAAGCTCACTTCTGCTCCAGTGCTTGCTCCTCCTGATTCTCGCAAGGACTTTGTCATATATTGCGACGCCTCTCGTCAGGGATTAGGCTGCGTCCTAATGCAAGAGCGGAGAGTAATTGCATATGCTTCACGTCAATTGCGTCCACATGAAGAGAATTATCCAGTGCATGATCTTGAACTTGCAGCAGTGATGTATGCATTGAAGTTATGGCGACACTACCTTCTGGGTAATCGGTGTGAAATTTATACCGATCACCAAAGTCTGAAATACTTATTCACTCAACCGGATCTTAATCTCCGACAACAACGATGGTTAGAAGCTATTGCGGATTATGACTGCGGTATTTCTTATACCCCGGGCAAAGCTAATGTAATGGCCGATGCCCTGAGTCGCAAGTCATATTGCAACAACCTCATGGTTAGGCAAGCTCAACCTCGTCTTCACGCAGGACTGACTCAGCTGAATCTGTGAATTCTTCCCCAGGGTTCTCTTAATAACCTTGTGGTACAGCCAGACCTTCTGAAGGCTGTTAAAGAAGCGCAAGCCAAAGATGCTGAAATTGACTTGATGAAGAAGGAGCTTCACCTTGCTAAGTATCGGGATTTCTCAGTTGCTGAAGATGGTACATTATATTTCAGAGACCGCATCGTAGTACCTCGCTTCGAGCTGATGACTGACAAAGTCATGAAGGAGGCCCATGATACACCGCTGTCTATCCATCCGGGTAGTACCAAAATGTATCGAGATCTTCGTCAAAGGTACTGGTGGTCTAGGATGAAGCAGGATATTGCTCGTTATGTTGCCGAGTGTGACGTTTGTCGTCGCGTGAAGGCAGAACATCAGAAACCTGCTGGAATTCTGCAACCGCTCCCTATTCCTCTATGGAAGTGGGATAAAGTGCAAATGGACTTCATTACTGGTCTTCCCAAGTCTCAGAAGGGTCACGATGCCATTCTTGTCGTCGTCGACCAACTCTCCAAGGTTGCACACTTTCTGCCACTTAAGGAGACTATTACTGCTAGTCAGTTAGCAGAGCTATATATCTCCAGAATTGTTTCACTCCATGGTATTCCCAAGGAAATCAGTTCAGACCGTGGCAGCATTTTCACTGGCCATTTCTGGGAAAGTTTCCAGAAAGCAATGGGAACTCATATTACCTGGAGTTCAGCTTATCATCCCCAATCTCAAGGCCAAGTTGAGCGCGTTAATCAAGTGCTTGAAGACATGCTACGAGCCTGTGTTATATCCTTCGGTAAGAAATGGGAGGAATCTCTCCCGTATGCCGAGTTCTCTTATAACAACAGTTATCAAGCCAGCTTAAAAATGGCCCCATTTGAGGTTCTTTATGGACGTAAATGTCGAACCCCTCTGAATTGGTCAGAAACTGGGGAACGACCTCTTGTTGGACCGGACATTATTCAGCATGCTGAAGAACAAGTCCGAATTGTCCGGGAGAATCTCAAAGCAGCTCAAGACCGTCAGAAGAGTAATTATGATCGCAAGCGATGGGGTGTGATCTATCAACCTAGTGATCAAGCTTACCTTCGTGTCACTCCAATGAAGGGCACCCGTCGTTTCGGAATCAAGGGCAAGCTAGCTCCTCGCTATATTGGTCCTTTCCGCATCGTGGCTAGACGTGGACATGTGGCATATAAATTGGAGTTGCCGCCACAGTTCTCTCATATTCATGATGTCTTCCACGTGTCGCAACTCCGTAAGTGCTTCAAGGAATCCCCGCACCGTGCAGTGGATCATGAGATGCTCCAGCTCCAAGATGACTTATCTTATAAGGAGCATCCGATTCGAATCCTCGACGAAGCTGAACGTCGGACTCGTCAGAAGACGACCAAGTTCCTAAAAGTGCAATGGTCGAATCATACTGAAGATGAAGCCACTTGGGAACGTGAGGATCATCTTCGGGAAGAATATCCCGGACTTTTTCCTTCTACCTCCTAAATTCTCGGGACGAGAATTTCTTTTAGAGGAGGAGAATTTGTAACACCCCTTGTAATGACCACAGTGATCAACTGCTAATAATGCCATGTCATCATCATTTGCTTTGCCTAGTCACTTGGGTTAATAATCCAATTCAAATTCAAATCTGAAAATCAAATTAAATTCCAAAGTGCAAATTGAAGTTGATCAAACTCTGCTGGAGAAATGTTATTTAATTAGCAAATAATCCAGTGGTCATGGCAAAATCATAATCATTATTTTTGGAGTTAGCTAAGTGAGTGAAACAACCTGAAACAGCACTCAAAACAGACTATTTACATCTATTAAATTAATATCAAATTCAAATGAACTCCAAAACTGTCCAAACCACTTTTTGGTGAGAGCTAATATTGCATTGCATTATTTGGGCCAACTCCCACATTTTTCGAAAGTGCACAAGTGCCCTAAACATTTTGAAACAGAAAAGGATAAAAGAAAATGGAGAAGCTAAAACAGAAAATCAAAAGCGGGACACTGTGCACTGGGCCTTAGTGCACAGTGCCCCGAGTCGCGGCCCAGCAGGCCCACCTCGTCTCCCTCCTCCCCGTGTCGTCCCCGCCGTGGCCGCGCGCGCGCGCGCCAGTCGGCCGGCGACACCGCGGCGCCACCGACGCTACAGGGAGGAGGAGGAGATAAGGCCGGAGCCACTCAACCCCCCTGGCTTCCCCTGGCATTCTCCCCCTTCTCCTCTCGCTCGCTCTGCCTCCTTCCTCCTCAGATCCGAGGCGTCCGAGCGCCGACGACGCCGCACTTCACCATTTGCCGTGGCCACCGGCGACCCCGCGCTCGCCCACTGTGCCGGCCAGCTCCGTCGTCGTCTTCCTCAACCTCTGGCGCCACTGGAAGGAGCCAGGGAGCCCGGCTACAAGCGAATCGAGCCGCCCCGCATCTCTCTGCTTCCGGCGAGCTTCGTCGTCCCCGGCGCCGTCTGCTGCTCCTAAGCCACCAAGGGCTTTCCGTAGCCGCTCGGTGAGCTTCCAGCCTTTCTCTCCTATTCTTTGCGCTGCCCGCCGTCGCCTGTAGCTAGCAGCCGACGACGCCGTGAGCCCGACGCCGCGGTTCAACTCGCCGCCGTGGCCATGGCCCCTGTCGTGCTCGTTTGAGCACGGCATTCTGTTCCTGCTGCTTCCAGGAGTCGAACGCGCCCGCGCACACGCTCTCCCGTACCCCCTAGCTAAGGATTCGTCGAAGCCCGAACTCCGGCGACCGCTCCACCGCTCGCCGCCATCGCTAGAGGCCGTGTTCGGTCGAACTACCACCGTAGTTAGATGCGCGGGCGAGAGACCGATCGAACGCAAGTGGTTGCGGGCGATTTGACGCAGCGTAGCGGATTTCCGGGCAGCTCCGGCGAACTTCCGCCGCTGGGAAGGTCGCCGGCGCGTCTCCGGTCGCCGTGCTGGCGTGGCACCCACGTGGCACCACCTGGGCCACTGACTGGTGGGCCCTGGGACCCCACTTTGCCCTCGTTGACCAGAGTCAACGTGGCACTGTTCACCCCCTCTCCCTGACATGTGGGCCCCGGCGGCTAATTAACCTAATTAAGCACTTAATTAACTAGAATTAATTAATTTAGCCTAATGTCTCACTGACATGTGGGGCCCACCCCTCTAATCACCCTGTTAACTGAATTAATCCACTGTTAGTCTTAACAGAGACTGACATGTGGGTCCCACTGGACCCACATGTCATGTTTGACTGGTCAGCGACGCTGTTGAGCGCTGACGTCACAGTGACGTCATGCTGACGTCATAATTCATTTTCTGATAAATAAAATAATTCCAGAAATTCAAATAATCTTTAAAAATTAATAACTTTTAAACCGTAGCTCGGATCGAAAAAGTTAAAACATGAAAGTTGCTCAGAACGACGAGACGAGTCTGATCGTGCCGTCTGTTTCTCCATCGGAACCTCCTACGTAGAAGAACTCGTAACTCCGGACCCGAATCCGACAGATGAATAGTGCACACACGTCGGATATTAAATCCCAGAATAATTCTAAAAATAACTAAAATGACTTAGATGCATATTCAGGCAACCCTGCACTGCATCATAGCATAGCACGCACTGTGTGGCATATGATTGCATATTGTTTACCTGTTTCCTCCCCCTCTTCTCTCTCGATAGACCCCGACGCAGACGTAGCTCCAGACGCAGACGCAGCTCCGGAGTACGACTACGTCCCCGACGATACTACTGAAGACCTTGCCCTTTGCCCCGAGCAAACAGGCAAGCACCCCCATTTTGAGCATGCCTATATCGCCTACTCTCTTCTCTCTTATGCTTGCATTAGAACTGCTACTGCTACTGTTTTCCTATATCTGCTGCATAGCCTGTTTATTGTAACCTGCCTTGCTACCTTACTGGTTATCCTAGACTGCTTAGTATAAGGTGGGTAGAGACACGACCGAGACCCCCACTTGATCCCGAATGCCCTGCTGGACATCAGAAGACCCGATCATCGGGATTGAAGACTAGACCATGGCACCGCACATCACTTCCCCTTAGTTGCCGACACTGCTGGGTTACCATCGAGTGCCGAGGGTGATACCTCGTCAGCACTTCTGATGTTAACCTTGTAGGTTAGTTACTCGGTCGTGGTAAGCGAGGGTGATTCCTTCTACACCACCCCCGATAACGACGTCGTCGCGCAACTCCTCAAGGTGGACCTCGAGGGTGATTCCTCCTTCGTTCACCTTGATGATAACATCGAGCGGGAATTCCATCGAGGGTGATTCCTCAGGGTTCCCTTCGGTGTCAGACACACAGTTACCTTGGATATTATGACTTGCACTAAACTATGATACTAAAGACGGGTCGGCCCTGAGGGGTACCCGCGCGAGCTTAACGCGAAGTGATGTGGAGTCGGGTTGACCTGGATGGTGCCCGCGAGATAACTACGAGGCGTGGCCGGGCATCCTTAGCCCTTGCCGCAAGTCCTCGAGACGGGGCGACGGGGTCACATCGATCGTGAGTCTCTGCTCGTTTCCGCGCGCTCCTAATCCACTACGGTTTGGATATTTGATCCGAGGGGCCTCTGGCCCGATAGCACTAACCATCACGTGGGCATAGTATGGGCGTTCTGCGTCGTACACATCAGCCGAAGCTTGTTTGACGTCAGTAAGGAGCGGCGCACGCCGAGTTGGACTGGTAACGCAACCGCGCTTGTATAAGGGGTTGCTAGGTCTGCTCTCGGTGGCCCCGTAACGTGCAGGAGTTCCCGGGGCGATGGCCCAAGACCCCTGGGGGCATAGGTTTAGTCCGGCGTGCTGACCTCTCTTATAAGCCTAGGTCGGGTTGCGGCGTGTTGCTTAGCCGAGGCCGGGCATGACCCAGAAAAGTGTGTCCGGCCAAAGTTAAGTGAGCGTGGTGGGTAAGTTGGTGCACCCCTGCAGGGAAGAAACTTCTATCGATAGCCTGTCCTACGGTAACGGACACTCGGAGTTGTATCCCGATCGGTACAACTAGAACATGTGATGAGAATTGGATAGTACGGCTCTGGGATTGCTTTCTCGCAGGGAGTCGAGAAAGGATCTCAGGTCGAGGTTGATGATATTACTACTACTACTTTACATTATGTTCATCTGCTCTCTCCTGATGCTGCAAGACTGTCGAAGATTGTTGAAGATGCTAGTCTTCGATAGGACTAGGCTTTCCCCCTCTACTCTGGCATTTCTGCAGCCCAGTCCACGTTTACAGCCATTCCTTTGACAATGATGCATATGTAGTGTAGATCCTTGCTTGCTGAGTACTTCGGATGAGTACTCACGTTTGCTTTATTTTCTTTTTCCCCCATTTTCCATTTGATGCCACCAGATGACGGAGCCCCTGAGCCAGAAGCCCCAGCCGACGACCAGTACTACTATCCGCCTGGCGAGTACTACTACTACGAGGAGCCGTTCGACGACCAGGAGTAGGATCGGAGGGTCCAGGGCAGGAGGCCTACGCCTTTCGATCGTAGTTTTTATTTTTACCCCGCCTCTGTGAAGGCTTATCTCTCTCTCTGTAATATATCTGTACTCAGATATCTAATGCTTCCGCTGACGCTTGTATGCCATCGAGCTTGTATTCGAGCCCTCGAGGCCCTGGCTTGTAATATTAAGCTTGTATGACTTTATTTTATGTTTTAGAGTTGTGTTGTGATATCTTCAAGTGAGTCCTTAGGCTTGATCGTGCGCATTTGCGTGTATGATTAGTGCACGATTAAGCCGGGGTCGTCACAGGTTGGTATCAGAGCCAGGTTTCGATCCTGGGACCTGTGGGTTATGGGCCAGAAAGTTCTCTTATAACAACAGTTATCAAGCCAGCTTAAAAATGGCCCCATTTGAGGTTCTTTATGGTCGTAAATGTCGAACCCCTCTGAATTGGTCAGAAACTGGGGAACGACCTCTTGTTGGACCGGACATCATTCAGCATGCCGAAGAACAAGTCCGAATTGTCCGGGAGAATCTCAAAGCAGCTCAAGACCGTCAGAAGAGTAATTATGATCGCAAGCGATGGGGTGTGATCTATCAACCTGGTGATCAAGCCTATCTTCGTGTCACTCCAATGAAGGGCACCCGTCGTTTCGGAATCAAGGGCAAGCTAGCTCCTCGCTACATTGGTCCTTTCCGTATCGTGGCTAGACGGGGACAGGTGGCATATAAATTGGAGTTGCCACCGCAATTCTCCCATATTCATGATGTCTTCCACGTGTCGCAACTCCGTAAGTGCTTCAAGGAATCCCCGCGTCGTGCAGTGGATCATGAGATGCTCGAGCTACAAGATGATCTTTCCTATAAGGAGCATCCGATCCGCATCCTCGACGAAGCTGAGCGTCGTACTCGTCAGAAGACGACCAAGTTCCTAAAAGTGCAATGGTCGAATCATACTGAAGATGAAGCCACTTGGGAACGTGAGGATCATCTTCGGGAAGAATATCCCGGACTCTTTCCTTCTACCTCCTAAATTCTCGGGACGAGAATTTCTTTTAGAGGAGGAGAATTTGTAACACCCCCTTGTAATGACCACAGTGATCAACTGCTAATAATGCCATGTCATCATCATTTGCTTTGCCTAGTCACTTGGGTTAATAATCCAATTCAAATTCAAATCTGAAAATCAAATTAAATTCCAAAGTGCAAATTGAAGTTGATCAAACTCTGCTGGAGAAATGTTATTTAATTAGCAAATAATCCAGTGGTCATGGCAAAATCATAATCATTATTTTTGGAGTTAGCTAAGTGAGTGAAACAACCTGAAACAGCACTCAAAACAGACTATTTACATCTATTAAATTAATATCAAATTCAAATGAACTCCAAAACTGTCCAAACCACTTTTTGGTGAGAGCTAATATTGCATTGCATTATTTGGGCCAACTCCCACATTTTTCGAAAGTGCACAAGTGCCCTAAACATTTTGAAACAGAAAAGGATAAAAGAAAATGGAGAAGCTAAAACAGAAAATCAAAAGCGGGACACTGTGCACTGGGCCTTAGTGCACAGTGCCCCGAGTGGCGGCCCAGCAGGCCCACCTCGTCTCCCTCCTCCCCGTGTCGTCCCCGCCGTGGCCGCGCGCGCGCGCGCCAGTCGGCCGGCGACACCGCGGCGCCACCGACGCTACAGGGAGGAGGAGGAGATAAGGCCGGAGCCACTCAACCCCCCTGGCTTCCCCTGGCATTCTCCCCCTTCTCCTCTCGCTCGCTCTGCCTCCTTCCTCCTCAGATCCGAGGCGTCCGAGCGCCGACGACGCCGCACTTCGCCATTTGCCGTGGCCACCGGCGACCCCGCGCTCGCCCACTGTGCCGGCCAGCTCCGTCGTCGTCTTCCTCAACCTCTGGCGCCACTGGAAGGAGCCAGGGAGCCCGGCTACAAGCGAATCGAGCCGCCCCGCATCTCTCTACTTCCGGCGAGCTTCGTCGTCCCCGGCGCCGTCTGCTGCTCCTAAGCCACCAAGGGCTTTCCGTAGCCGCTCGGTGAGCTTCCAGCCTTTCTCTCCTATTCTTTGCGCTGCCCGCCGTCGCCTGTAGCTAGCAGCCGACGACGCCGTGAGCCCGACGCCGCGGTTCAACTCGCCGCCGTGGCCATGGCCCCTGTCGTGCTCGTTTGAGCACGGCATTCTGTTCCTGCTGCTTCCAGGAGTCGAACGCGCCCGCGCACACGCTCTCCCGTACCCCCTAGCTAAGGATTCGTCGAAGCCCGAACTCCGGCGACCGCTCCACCGCTCGCCGCCATCGCTAGAGGCCGTGTTCGGTCGAACTACCACCGTAGTTAGATGCGCGGGCGAGAGACCGATCGAACGCAAGTGGTTGCGGGCGATTTGACGCAGCGTAGCGGATTTCCGGGCAGCTCCGGCGAACTTCCGCCGCTGGGAAGGTCGCCGGCGCGTCTCCGGTCGCCGCGCTGGCGTGGCACCCACGTGGCACCACCTGGGCCACTGACTGGTGGGCCCTGGGACCCCACTTTGACCTCGTTGACCAGAGTCAACGCGGCACTGTTCACCCCCTCTCTCTGACATGTGGGCCCCGGCGGCTAATTAACCTAATTAAGCACTTAATTAACTAAAATTAATTAATTTAGCCTAATGTCTCACTGACATGTGGGGCCCACCCCTCTAATCACCCTGTTAACTGAATTAATCCACTGTTAGTCTTAACAGAGACTGACATGTGGGTCCCACTGGACCCACATGTCATGTTTGACTGGTCAGCGACGCTGTTGAGCGCTGACGTCACAGTGACGTCATGCTGACGTCATAATTCATTTTCTGTAAATAAATAATTCCAGAAATTCAAATAATCTTTAAAAATTAATAACTTTTAAACCGTAGCTCGGATCGAAAAAGTTAAAACATGAAAGTTGCTCAGAACGACGAGACGAGTCTGATCGTGTCGTCTGTTTCTCCATCGGAACCTCCTACGTAGAAGAACTCGTAACTCCGGACCCGAATCCGGCAGATGAATAGTGCACACACGTCGGATATTAAATCCCAGAATAATTCTAAAAATAACTAAAATGACTTAGATGCATATTTAGGCAACCCTACACTGCATCATAGCATCACACGCACCGTGTTGCATTTGTTTGCATTATGTTTACCTGTTTCTTCCCCCTCTTCTCTCTCGGTAGCCCCCGACGTTGACGTAGCTCCCGAGGCAGACGCCGCACAGGAGTACGACTACGTCCCCGACGATACTACTGAAGACCTTGCCCTTGCCCCCGAGCAAACAGGCAAGCACCCCCATTTTGAGCATGCCTATATCGCCTACTCTTTTCTCTCTTATGCTTGCATTAGAACTGCTACTGCTACTGTTTTCCTATATCTGCTGCATAGCCTGATTATTGTACCCTGCTTTGTTACCTTACTGGTTATCCTAGACTAATTATTATAGGCTGGGTAGAGACACGACAGAGACCTCCACTTGATCCCGACTGCCCTGCTGGATATCAGAAGACCCGATCATCGGGATTGAGGACCAGACCCTGGCACCGCACATCACTACCCCTTAGTTGCCGACACTGCTGGGTTACCGTCGAGTGCCGAGGGTGATACCTCGTTAGCACTTCTGATGTTAACCTTGTAGGTTAGTTACTCGGTCGTGGTAAGCGAGGGTGATTCCTCCTACACCACCCCCGATAACGACATCGTCGCGCAACCTCTCAAGTGTGGACCTCGAGGGTGATTCCTCCTTCGTTCACCTTGATGATAACATCGAGCGGGAACTCCATCGAGGGTGATTCCTCATGGTTCCCTTCGGTGTCAAACACACAGTTACCTTGGATATTATGACTTGACTATGAACCACGATACTAAAGACGGGTCGGCCCTGAGGGGTACCCGCACGAGCTTATTGCGAAGTGATGTGGAGTCGGGTTGACCTGGATGGTGCCCGCGAGATAACTACGAGGCGTGGCCGGGCATTCTTAGCCCTTGCCACAAGTCCTCGAGACGGGGCGACGGGGTCACATCGATCATGAGTCTCTGCTCGTTTCCGCGCGCTCCTAATCCACTACGGTTTGGATATTTGATCCGAGGGGCCTCTGGCCCGATAGCACTAACCATCACGTGGGCATAGTATGGGCGTTCTGCGTCGTATACTTCAGCCGGAGCTTAATGGACGTCAGCGACTGATGCGGCACACGCTGGGTTGGACTGGGAACGCAACCGCGCTTGTATAAGGGGTTGCTAGGTCTGCTCACCGGCGGTGCACGTAACGTGCAGGAGTTCCCGGGGCGATGGCCCAAGACCCCTGGGGGCATAGGTTAGTCCGGCGTGCTGACCTCTCTGTTAGGTATTTGGTCGGGTTGCGGCGTGTTGCTTAGCCGAGGCCGGGCATGACCCAGAAAAGTGTGTCCGGCCGGAGTTAAGCGAGCGTGGTGGGTAAGTTGGTGCACCCCTGCAGGGAAGAAACTTCTATCGATAGCCTGTCCTACGGTAACGGACACTCGGAGTTGTATCCCGATCGGTACAACTAGAACATGTGATGAGAATTGGATAGTACGGCTCTGGGATTGCTTTCTCGCAGGGAGTCGGGAAAGGATCTCAGGTCGAGGTTGATAATATTACTACTACTACTTTACATTATGTTCATCTGCTCTCTCCTGATGCTGCAAGACTGTCGAAGATTGTTGAAGATGCTAGTCTTCGATAGGACTAGGCTTTCCCCCTCTACTCTGGCATTTCTGCAGCCCAGTCCACATATACAGCCATTCCTTTGACAATGATGCATATGTAGTGTAGATCCTTGCTTGCTGAGTACTTCGGATGAGTACTCACGTTTGCTTTATTTTCTTTTCACCCCATTTTTTCCATTTGATGCCACCAGACGACGGAGCCCCTGAGCCAGAAGCCCCAGCCGACGACCAGTACTACTATCCGCCTGGCGAGTACTACTACTACGAGGAGCCGTTCGACGACCAGGAGTAGGATCGGAGGGTCCAGGGCAGGAGGCCTACGCCTTTCGATCGTAGTTTTTATTTTTACCCCGCCTCTGTGAAGGCTTATCTCTCTCTCTGTAATATATCTGTACTCAGATATCTAATGCTTCCGCTGACGCTTGTATGCCATCGAGCTTGTATTCGAGCCCTCGAGGCCCTGGCTTGTAATATTAAGCTTGTATGACTTTATTTTATATTTTAGAGTTGTGTTGTGATATCTTCAAGTGAGTCCTTAGGCTTGATCGTGTGCATTTGCGTGTATGATTAGTGCACGATTAAGCCGGGGTCGTCACATTTAATGTAGCCAATTTCCCGCAATATTTTTCCCAATTTTCTGCTCAGTGGAGAGCACTGTGAAGGAAGTACCATTTTTATTTATCCAAATGATATGAAATTTTTAAAGTGCCTTTATATGACCAAATTATCATCCTCCTCCAAATTTCAGATCAATCCATTCATTCATTTGAGTCCAGCTTCAACATTCATATTTCTGTCCAGTGTGGTACTTTGCAAAGCAAGTGACACCTAGGCTCCTCCATTTGAGCTGCAAATTTTCCAAGACAGTGTCCTTAGTAGATGATCATCCTCGGCCAAAACTCAGGCCCATTGGCCATGTGCATTTTCCCCACCACTAATCAAACACTTGGCTGCTAATTCATGTTTGAGCTTAGTTCAGTCTCCTCGTGAGATTCTTCTATTTACTTCTTCTTCCTAACACCTACCGGGGGAGTGCCCAACACACTATACATTCCAAGGCCGCCAAGAATGCGTGGCAACGCCACGGTCACGCAGTGACCACATGGCGGACATGCGAGTTTACGCGCTCTGGAGTTGGGGCCCTCGGCCACCGTCCAAACCTCGACGTATCGCCACCAAACCATGTATTTCTGAATAAATAGATACTTATGTACCTAGAAATGATTTTTGGAAAAAATAAAGAGCAAACTATAAGGCAGCTGCAGTTCAAATTTGACCCGCTTCCAACTGAATCGACAAAAAATTGTCTTTTTCATGAGAGGTGGATCAAAGCTTTTGACACCCAACTATTGGGTTAATTGTGCATTAAATATGGCTTAGTATTTTAGAAAATTGATTAGGTCCAATTTTGAAACAAATATATGGTAGGTCCTTCACAAAAAAACTCATTTTGGGCACTCAAAAAATGGAAAATGAAATTTCCGTCCAAAGAAAATGAAAACTTCCTTAGGAAACATTGTTTGCCATTCCAAGATGCACCCTTGTGCACACTATTAGATCATTTGAACAAACTATGCCATGAATGTGGCCATAAGATTGATAATTTGGCTTGAAAGTCATGAATCTTCACACATGATAGCTCATTTCTGAGAACATTTATTTAAAAGAATTGTCGTATTACAAGTTTATTATTTTTACTGGTAATTTGGTCACATATAATGACACAATGCAAAGGTATTCCAATTTTTTTGATTTTTTTTTAATTTTTCATGCCCGTTTAAAAAATGCGGTCAAAACGGTGGGCATGACCGTTCCTAGGTAGTTGTTGAATCTTGGAAAACTTTTGGTGTTTCTCTGATTAAATAGATACTTATGTACCTAGAAATGATTTTTAGAAAAAATAAAGAGCAAACTATGAGGCAGCTGCAGTTCAAATTTGACCCGCTTTCAACTGAATCGGCGGAAATTTGTCTTTTTCACGAGAGGTGGATCAAAGCTTTTGACAACCAACCATTTGGTCAATTATGCATTAAATATGGCCTAGTATTTTAGAAAATTGATTTGGTGCAATTTTACAACAAATATATGGTAGGTCCTTCACAAAAAAACTCAGTTTGGGCACAAGAAAAATGATTAAAAATAGCTAGAAAGATAAAAAATTCATGCAAATTGGTGATCATCCATAAAATGTGGTCTAACTTGAGTGCAAATTTTAGTTGTGTCGTTTTGCAAAATATTTTTGATAGCTGCTTCACAAAATTCCCCTTGTTTTAGTACTTAGAAACTATTTTAAATCATAAATTTTCTAAATCAATCAGGGCTCTTCCCATGGATCACCCCACTGTAGCCGATCTGAACCATCCACACCCGAAGGACCCAGTGTCTCTCATTCACCTCTCAGGTCTCAGCAACCCAACCCAAACCCTAGCAGCCTCCTCTCCTCGCTCGAGTGTCGCACCCACGCACCCTCTCGCTCGTCCCCCTCTCTGTCCCGCTTGATTCACTCGCCGCAGCCAACTCCGGCGCCCGATCTCGGTGACCTCAGGAGGAAATCGACGGCGCGCAGCACACCAACCTGACCCCCACGCTCCGCTCCTTCCTCTTGTCCGGCGAGATCTGGCGCGCGCGGCCTCCAGTCACCTAGAAATCCGACAAGATCCAACGCGAACAGCACGCCCCGATGCTCCGCTGGATCCGGGCCTTCATCCTCTCTGGCTAGATCAATCGGGCGTGGCCCCTACCCTAGGGAGGGAGGGCGGGTCGCCGCGGCGCGGGCACACGGGAAGGGGCGGCGGCGGAAGCACATCCCCAAGATCGAGCCCGTCAAGCACCGGGTCGAGGTCTCTCCTTCGAGGAGCTCGATGTGCGGGTGCGCGGAGGCGCTCGTGAGGGCGGTGGTGGCCTTCTTCGATGCCGTCCTTGTCGACTGATTCCTCTCCTGGGTCAGCCACCTTCCTGGCCCTGATAGCCCAGCCTCTGCCCACCATGTAAGCCAACCATAGCTCTCCCTTCCACCCTCCCGCCTCCTCCTTCCTACGGCCCTCGCGTCCGGCTCCTCGATTCGTTCGTGCTTTGAGCTCAGGCGATGATGGATTTATTGGTGCGTTCGCGTCTGTGCAGGATCCGCTCATGCCCAAGGACTAGGGAGGGGAGGCGCTCCTGGCCTTTTTGGTCAGATTTGGTTTGGTGTGCTGTGGCTGACCTCTCTGCCGCTGGTTGGATGTCCGTGTGGTACTGTTTTAGGTTTTGCAGAGAGCACAGGCTCGAATGAACAGGGTGTGTGGAACGGATTCTTGTCTGAATTCTCTTCTTGTGGAAGTATGAAATACATCGAGAGAGCTGAGAATAGGCATAGGTCCAAGCTAAAAATGGGAGGTTGGTTATGCTCTCTGCCAAATACATGACCAACGCAGCACACAAATACTCCAGTACTGGTGCAGTACATCTTGGAGTATCTTGCTTGCAGTATCTTGGAGTATCAACTTGGAGCATCTAGTTACAGTAGCATCTTGCAAAATCTTCGATTAGTCCAGTACTGATAGTTACAGTACCATCTTGCAAAATGGAGTAGTTAGAGTAGCATCTTCGATTAACTAAATTGATGATTGCTGCTGTTAAGTTAGGACTTGCAAGAAGTAGTGCTTGCAAACAATACTTCCCTCTTCTTATCTCTGCTCTCTTGTAGTAGTTGTTGTAGGAGTAGTTGCTTGTAGTAGTTTAATGTAGGATTTGTCTTTGGGGAGTATTTCCTGAACTGTGTTGTATTCCTATGACTAAATAATGAATCCAGTTACAACAAAGCATGCCAATACTTGTCTTTGGTGGAGTAGTTTGACAGTGAGGATTAGTGATGTTCCCAATTAATTTGGTGTAGTTTTGGAAGTTCCGACTCGATTCCTATCATTTCTAGACAGAAGATATTTATAGTTTTGTAATTTTTGCTGACTACAGCCAATTTTGCTGTGCAGAACACTACTTCAGTTAATACACTATCCAATACTACTAGTTCTCATCTCACTTGTTGTGCTTCTTGTACTGGGAGCACTCTTTGTTATCCCAAGATCTAACATCAAAGGTAAAATGGGTACATCGCTTGTCTTGTTGTATTTGCAAGTTTGAAACTGGATTAGCATCTTGGAGTATTGTTGTACTCCAACAGACTAAACAGTACGTACTCCAGTACTGATAGTTAGAGTAGCATCTTGGAGTAGAGTAGTCCACATTTGTCTACATTATACCAGATTATTTAGGTTAGTCCACATTTCATATTATTCTTGGAGCACTATACTATAGCAGCAGCACTGTATTGTAGCAGCAACATGAGTAAACTGAATACTCCTTCATATGCTTGGTTCCTTCTTATTCTTCCTCAGATTGTGAAAATGGATTCATTCCTTCTTACGCACTGCATTGTACTGTAATATAGGTCATCTTTTGAATTAATACTCCAAAATTTATCAGTATTGGAGGATTGATTGTTTCCAAATCAATACTCCTGGGCATCATTCATGGTTGTCTTTTTCGACAAAGGGTGTTTTTTATTGACTCATAATGTAGCATCATTCATGGCTGTCTAATAGTCGACATACTTCTGGTTCCATTTAGTATATGTAGGTAGCAGCAGCTTAAGTGTAATGGAGCTGTTATTACTCTATGCCTACTTCGTTAGAGTTTTCATCATCTCCTTGTTGTTTATAGCATAAATGCCTTCACTATTCTTGCTCTGAACCTCTAAACCTGGTACTGATTGTATTTGTCTTGATGGAATTACAGGCAACATGGTGACTCTAGTGCAGGCAGCGCTGGCCATCCTCTTTGAGGACGTGTGTTTAGGTGATTCTTCGGGTAGCCATGACACTACACTGGCTGATTAGTACCCAGTGGCATGTTTGTAATATTTACAGGGATTTCCCTTGTAGGAATAATGCTCATGGTATATTTATATGTCATGCAGTGCATGCACTTTTTTGGTTTGTACGGAATATTGATATGGTGTTTTGGCAGCTGGGATATTAGACTGCACTTCGGTATGTGATTTACTCATGTTGGTACTGCTTGTTAAGTGATTATCTTTATGCCCTTGCTACCAGTAGGATGGTCAATACATGATTGCTCTGTAACTTGTCTTTTCCGGAACAGTTTGCTTGGTCCTTCATATCTGACTATGTAATGTAGAAGCTCTACTTTATCCTAATAGTTGCCTGTAGCATTGTGCTACTATCTGTGTGGTGCTAAAAAATATGCTCTTAATCTGTTACTATATTCTCAAGTGTTGTTTGCCATTTACATTGTTTTTACATTTGCTATATTCACAAATAGTAGTAGTGTCTGGTCTAGATAAGCAAACAAGTAGTAGTGTCTGGTCTAGATAAGCAAACAAGTAGTAGTGTCTGGTCTAGATAAGCAAACAAGGGGTGATCTATGCAGTTGTTGATCTGAATTGTTTGTTTCTGGGCGGTGTAGGACGAGCTGCAGCGGGACAACCTGGAGCGGAAGAACTTCGAGGACAAGATCAAGGAGAACCAGGACAAGATCACCGGTTACCTCATCCTCATCGGCATGGTTGGCTCCTTTGGCAGACCCCTCTTTGGCTCCGGCCAACTTACTTTTGTCGCTGGCTAGCAACATTTCCAGGTACAGTTCTGTCCTGCTCTCTTTCCCACCGTTTAGTTTTTGTTGGAGTGTGTATGGTGGCATCCTGAGCTCGCACTGTAAAATATGCTTTGCCTTATTCCTGAGCTGGCACTGTAAATTTTGCTTTGTCTTGTTGATAATGCCATATGTCTTATGCAATCAGATTACATTTCAGTTTGTTATGGTAATATAAAAAATATTGGTGTTGTCGTAATTTTCACAGTGTGTGCCTTTCATTTGATTGTTTCCCTTGTATTCTATATGCTTCTAATGGCTGATCCTTCCAATGCCAGGTGTTGTGTGTTCTGGAAGATGGAAGAGGAAGAAATTTATTTTTGTTGAACTAAATTTTATGTATTCTGTTTTGTTATACGTATGATTTGATAGTTTTGTATAGTAACAAGTGATACTATTTTATAGGGCTTTATGGCCTGTGATGTAAACATATTTAGTGCTGAATTATGAAATTATTTGCAAAATTTAATGAAAAGGAGAATCATTTGTATGAATATGGGCCACATATATGTGAATGGGTTGAAAAGAGTACCAGACCAACTCCAAGATTGAATTATTATTTGACTGTATAAAAAGGCTGAACGTAAACCAGAATATGGGATGCATAAAATAGTACATATATTCTTGAAAGGCCAAACATGCATAAAAATTGATGGACCGAACAGTTGGGCTTGGCCCATGTAGCTGACAAAAATTAACAGAAATAAATATACTAAATGTGCTGAATTAATGGGCTCGGCCCATATAGACACCGAATTGGACCGGGCTGATTCTTATCAACGACCAATTCAATTGGTCGCAATTTTGCCATGTCAGCATGCCACATCGGATCCGACATGGCCTGGGCAGAGTGCCAGTGACCAAAATAATTGGTCATAAGACCAATGATCTTTTGTTTTGGTCGTTACCTTCTACGACCATATCACAGAGAAGGTCGTTAAGTTTCATTAAAGACGGTCAGCTTTTGACCAATTGTTTTTGGTCATAAATAGGTCGCAAACGAAAAACAATGACCATTCAACGACCAATATTGATGGTCGCAAGTTAGCATATTTCTTGTAGTGCGAGTGATGTGCCGGTCGTGCTCGGGCCTTTTTTCTGGCCTTAATAAAATTACGGAGGTGAGGCCTCTTTCTGCTACTGAGATTGAGCAAAAAAGCCATCTAAAGGAGCAAATTGTCCGCCTTTTTTGCGAGGAAGATATTAAATTGTACTAACATTGCAAGGCCGACTTGCTTGTTCAAGGTGATGATATTACGAAGTACTTTCAAATGCTGGCCAATGGCAAACATAAAAAGAAACGTATTTTTGCTCTTGACTAGGATGAAGGCCATATAGAGGGGGATGCACCGCTCAGAAATTTCATTACTAAGTACTACAAAGAGCTTTTTGGACATTCACTTGAAAGCCCTTTTGCGTTGGACGAGTCTATTACTCATGACATACCTCAAGTTTCGGAGGCGGAAAATGAGTTTTTAACCTCTCTGTTTTCTGAAGAGGAAATTCGTACTGCAATGTTTCAAATGGAACACAACAAGGCTCCGGGACCAGACGGTTTTTCGGCAGAGTTTTATCAATGTTTTCAGGATATGATTAAGGCGGATTTGTTTCAGTTGTTTAACCAACGGCATGTCAAAAACCTTGATATTACCCGTTTAAACTTTGGGGAAATTATTCTTCTGCCCAAAACTAAGGAGGCTAGTCGTATTCAAAAATACAGACCGATTTGCCTTTTAAATGCCAGCTTTAAGATATTCACAAAGTTGGCAACTAATCGGTTGAATAGGGTGTCTAACCACATGGTGAAACCCACTCAAACAACTTTATGCAAGGACGCAAAATACTAGATGGAGTTGTTATGCTGCATGAAACTGTACATGAGCTTCACCGTAAAAATTTGAATGGATTCATCTTCAAAATAGGCTTTGAAAAAGCATATGACAAAGTTAAATGGCCCTTTCTTTTGCAAACTTTACGCATGAAGGGGTTTTCGTCAAAATGGTGCCGATGGGTAGAGAGTTTTGTTTCTGGAAGTAGTGTTGCTATCAAGGTCAACGATGATGTTGGCAACTACTTTCAGACTAGGAAGGGGCTCGCCAAGGGACCATATCCCCTATTTTGTTCAACATAATGGCCGATATGTTAGCTACCCTTATTGAGCGGGCTAATGTGCCCGGGCAGATTAGCGGTGTGATTCCTCATTTGGTAGAAGAAGATATGTCTATTCTACAATATGCGGATGACTCTATACTTTTTATGGATCATGACCTAGATAAAGCAAGAAATCTCAAATTGCTTTTATGTGAATTTGAAGAGCTCTCTGGTCTCAAAATTAACTTCCATAAGAGCAAGCTTGTCTGCTTCGGCGATGTTGCAGAGTTCGCATCTGAGTATGCTGAGATTTTTGGCTGTCAGCTCGGGTATTTACCAATTAGGTATCTTGATATTCCGATTCACTATCGGCGTTTAACTATCGCTCAGTGGAAGCATGTGAAAAAAAGATGTGGGAAACGCCTAGCGAGCTGGAAGGCCAAACTCTTATTGTATGGGGGATGGTTGATTCTGAACAATTCCGTCCTTGACAACATGGTTCTATACATGTTGTCATTCTTTCACTTAATGAAAGGTGTTCTTCAACGTCTCGATTATTTTAGTTCTAGATTTTTTTGGCAGTGTGATAATGAATCCAAGAAATATCGGCTGGCTAGATGAGTGTATTATGCCGACCTAAAAGTCAAGGGGGCCTTGGAAGTCAGGATCTTGATATTAAAAACATCCCTCTTCTGAGTAAATGGGTATACAAACTACTCACTAAGAATGGAGTGTGGCAGGAAATCATTCGTAACAAGTACGTGGGGTCCAAAGCCATTTCTCAATTTCTTTGGAAACCCAGTGATTCACATTTTTGGAGTGGCGTGATGAAGGTCAAGGAATTATTTTTCCAATTTGGTACTTTCTCAGTTAGAGATAGTTCTCAGGTTCGATTCTGGGAAGGCACCTGGTTGGGGGCCACTCCACTTATGGTGCAATATCCTAGCTTGTATAGGATTACCTGACATAAATTCGTCACGATCAAAGAAGTATTGGGACAAGAAAACCCTGATATTTCTTTCCGCATTGACCTTTCTGGGCCTCGCCTAGTAGCATGGAATGAATTACTCATTCGTCTAGAGGCCATTCAGCTGTCAGGCGAACCAAAGAAGTTCCGATGGAATTTGCATCAGAACGGTAGTTTTCAGTCAAATCCTTGTATGATGCAATGGTTCACACTGATGTTCCTGTTGATAACAAGAAATTGTGGAAACTCAAAATTCCCTTAAGAGTGGAGATATTCCTATGGTTTCTAAACAGAGGGGTCGTATTACACTAGTGGAAAAAGTGCTAGCCACAACTTTCGTTGGTGGCATGCCATTTTCAACCAACGCTAGCACTATTTTTTACAAATAGTGGTGGTGTTGGCTTATTTGGTATGCCATTAGTAGGGGAGTAGTGGTGGTATTGGAAAACAGGTGAGCATCACAAGTATATGGGATCAACAATTTGTACAAGGCATAATATAGTGCTGGCGTTGTATAACATGGAACGCCAGCATTATTATGTTTAGTTGTGGCGCGTCATTGGTTTCCACATCAGCATTGTTATTTTGTCAATGCGAATATTCTTATATTATCATTTTTATAGTATATTGTAGCTTACTTTTATTAAATTTATATTATTTCAAATAGAAATGCTGATATTTTTTAAAATATGTAGTTTGCGACTTCAATTTTACTCTTTTTCTTTTTAGTTTGAGACTTCAAATATGTAGTTTGACACTTCAATTTTTTTTCCTTTTTATTTTTAGGTGGTGATCATTTTTATAGTATATTGTAGTTTAATTTTATCAAATTTGTATTATTTTATATGGAAATACTGACACTTTTTCAAATATGTAGTTTGAGACTTCAATTCTACTTTTTTTTTCTTTTTTAGTTTGAGACTTTAAATATGTAGATTGACACTTCAAAATTGTTTCCTTTTTATTTTTTAGGTGGTGATTATTTTTATAGTATATTGTAGTTTACTTTTATTAAATTTATATTATTTTACATGGAAATACTAGCATTTTTTAAAATATGTAGTTTGAGACTTCAATTTTACTTTTTTCCTTTTTAGCTTGAGACTTCAAATATGTAGTTTGACACTTCAAATTTTTCCCTTTTTATTCTTTTAGGTGGTGATCATTTTTATAGTATATTGTAGTTTACACTAATAGGAAATACCTTATAGGTAGAACCTTAACAGTAGCGCGGGGTCAAGGGCCCATGCTACTGCTACTTAGCCGTAGCACTGGTCGAAAACCGGCGCTACAGGTAAGTGTCTAGCATTAGCGCGGATGTACCACCCACCGCTGCTGCTAAATGGTCCCCACCTTACCGACAGGGGCTACCCACGGTACTGCTAAGATTATAGCAGTAGTTCGTGCCTACGACCCGCCGCTACCTCTACGGGTGCATTGTGCCAGCAGGTGGGCCGCACTTAGCAGCAGCGCGGGCAGCTGACCCGCGCTATTGCCATTTGGATTAACAGTAGCGCCCGCCCGGGACCAGTGCTACTGCTAATCCACCTTATCCAACTCCCCGGCCTGCGCTCGACCTTCTCCCTCCCCTCACTCTTTGCCTCACTTTGCCTTCGCCGCCCACCGCATTGCCGCCGCCGTCCTCCCTCCTCCTTCCTCGGTATGCCGCGACCCTCTGCTCCCTCCTCCCACCTCCTCCCACCACCCTCCTCCCCGCGCCTGACCTTCTCCTCGCCTCCCCTACTCTCTTCCTCATCCTCCCACCCGCATTGCCCTCTGTCCCACCTCCCCGCATTGTCATCGCCACCTCCAGCCACTTCCTCCTTCGGCAGCCCTCCTCCCACCGCCCTCCTCCCTCTCCTCCAGCCGCCCTACTCCTTCCTCCTCCTCCATCCTCCTCCTACTCCTCTCTCCTCCCTCCTCCTCCTCACTCCTCCCTCCTCCCACCTCTCCTCTATGCTATAGAAATGTTAGACAAATTTTTAGGTATTATGTTGTTATAGAAAATTTTAGTAGTTTCGTTATAGAAAGTATTATGAATGTTGAGGTATAGTGTTGTTATAGAAAATGTTAGTAGTTTCATTATAAAAAAAATAGTACTATTTTAGGTATAGAAAGTTTCAAAAGTTTACTAATTTTGTTCATAGGTTTGGATGTAGTTGATGCCTAGTGAATTTTGAGGGAGAGATAGAGAAAGAGAGACCTAATGAAATGAAATGGTTTCGCAAAAAATGAAATGTTATGCTTGCTATTAAAATTAAACCACTGAAATGCAATGAGCATACCAAGTTTGAAATTTTCTATACAAATGCTCATGTGTTTATGCTCATATGTGGCGCAGGGTATATCACCGATGAGTCGGTTGACGACTCCCAGAAGATCACCGACGATACCCGCATCCTCGACAGCCATCGTCTATAGTGAGTAAACATGTATATCTAGTGTTGTGTACTAGTGTTGCTCAAATATGATGGAGATTTAGACATGTGATATGTAGTGTTGTGTACTACTAGTGCTTGCCCAAGTGGCCTATGTTTGTAGGGAACACCTCCGAGTTGCCTATGTTTTGCCGGAGTGTTGATTAATTTTTGTTCCGGGAAAATTTAGGCGCTCGATATGTCCTTTTTAGCAAAGGTCATGCCGGATTTTTCCGTGAATTCTGGCATGACTTGTGCTAGATAGTAGGAAATATTGAGTGCCCGTGATTTGCCAGAACAGGAATTAAATGACATTATGACAAACCATAGGTAATTTTTTATGTCATTACTCGATATATGTAACAGGTTGACTGTCATTCTGTCGGGGCTCCTTGTGTGACTTTGGGTCTGTTCTTGATGGAAGGATGCCGATTGTTATCGTGGGGGTCGCTTCTCCTTCTTCTCCTTGTGCTAGACCTTTGTTATGCACTAGGGGAAGGAGGAGTAGCAACCATCACCGACGGTCGAAAAATCAGTGAAGAAGTGTCCACCATATATGAGAGAGAACGAAGAATCCTGACTTTTGTCGTGTGGGTAGCTTCTTCTTTATTCGAAGGTGCTAGACATTTTGGTGTAATGCACTTTCAAATGAAAGTATGATCTACCATCACCGACGGTCGCAAATGTCAGAGAGGAAGAATCCCGACTGTTGTCGTGGGGGCGCTTCCTCTTCCTTCTGCTCGTGATATACCTTGGTAATGCACGAGAGAAGGAGGGGAAGCGACCATCATCGACAGTCGAAATAACTGTGAGGGAGTGTCCACCATATACACCACATGAGATGAGAGTTTTCAAGAAAAAGACTAAATAGACTGACAGTCAACCCGTGATAAATAATAATGATCTAATTTAGTTTTTTAGTACATATATTGAATTTCAGAAGTTTAATCTTTGAATTATGAACATAGGAAATGTCTGACGACGATAGGATCCCTGAGTGCAACTACCGCGGCGATAACCAGGGTCTGTGCGACAGGCCTCACCTGCAAGACGGTCGGCGCTTCAGTATTAAGCTTGACGAGACCTTCGATGTCTACACGGTACACAACAACGACAAGTCTTTTTTCATAATTAAGCATGACTTTTGCTTCTTCAACGTGTAATTTCCGCTTTCTACAATTCGACTAGTGCATCCCCTGCCATGCAAGACGTTATGTCTTGGAGAAGCTGGATTTCAAAGATCATGAGAATATGGAGATAAAGAGAGTTCACCTCAGGACCCATCTTGGTTATGCTTTTGACGTAAAGCTATACAAGGCGGTGACCTACTCCCATTTTGGTTGCTCGAATTGGGCAGCACTATGCAAGGCGTATGGTTTTTCAGGAGGGTATGGATGTCTGATACGTCTCCAACGTATCTATAATTTTTGATTGTTCCATGCAATTATATTATCTGTTTTGGATGTTTTATATGCATTAATATGCTATTTTATATTATTTTTGGGACTAACCTATTAACCTAGAGCCCAGTGCCAGTTTCTTTCCTTGTTTTTTAGCTTCGTGGAAAAGGAATAGCAAACGGAGTCCAAACGGAATAAAACCTTCGCGATGATTTTTCTTGGACCAGAAGACACCCAGGAGACTTGGAGATGAAGTCGGAGGAGCCACGAGGCGGCCACAAGGGTGGAGGGCGCGCCCCCCGGCCTTGTGGGCCCCCGTGACTCCCCTGACATAATTCATTCGCCTATATATTCACATATGTTCCCAAACCACCAGAGGCATCCACGAAAACACTTTTCCATCGCCGCAACCTTTTGTACCCGTGAGATCCCATCTAGGGACCTTTTCCGGCACCCTGCCGGAGGGGGATTCGATCACGGAGGGCTTCCACATCAACTCTATTGCCCTTCCTTCCGAAGCGTGAGTAGTTTACCTCAGACCTACGGGTCCATAGCTAGTAGCTAGATGGCTTCTTCTCTCTCTTTGATTCTCAATACCATGTTCTCCTCATTGTTCTTGAAGATCTATCCGATGTAATCTTCATTTGCGGTGTGTTTGTCGAGATCCAATGAATTGTGGATTTATGATCAGCTTATCTATGAATATTATTTGAATCTTCTCTGAATTCTTATATGCATGATTTGATATCTTTGTAATTCTCTTCGAATTATCAGTTTGGTTTGGCCAACTAGATTGGTTTTTCTTGCAATGGGAGAAGTGCTTAGCTTTGGGTTCAATCTTGCAGTGACCTTTCCCAGTGACAGTAGGGGCAGCAAGGCACGTATTGCATTGTTGCCATCAAGGATAAAAAGATGGGGTTTACATCATATTGCTTGAGTTTATTCCTCTAGATCATGTCATCTTACTTAATACGTTACTCTGTTCTTCATGAACTTAATACTCTAGATGCAGGCAGGAGTCGGTCGATGTGTGGAGTAATAGTAGTAGATGCAGGCAGGAGTCGGTCTACTTGACACGAACGTGATGCCTATATTTCGTAATCATTGCCTTGGATATCGTCATAACTTTGCGCTTCTCTATCAATTGCCCGACAGTAATTTGTTCACCCACCGTATTATTTGCTATCTTGAGAGAAGTCTCTAGTGAAATCTATGGCCCCCAGGTCTATTTTCCATCATATAAGTTTCCGATCTGCTATTTTCCATCATATTAGTTTCCGATCTATAAACCAAAAAAACCCAAAAATATTTACTTTATCTTTTGTTTAGTTTTATCTATCTCTATCAGATCTCACTTTTGCAAGTAACCGTGAAGGGATTGAGAACCCCTTTATCGCGTTGGGTGCAAGTTGTTTGATTGTTTGTGCAGGTGCTAGGTGATTTGCGCGTTGTCTCCTACTGGATTGATTCCTTGGTTCTCTAACTGAGGGAAATACTTATCTCTACTTTGCTGCATCACCCTTTCCTCTTCAGGGGAAAAACCAACACAAGCTCAAGAAGTAGCAGGAAGAATTTCTGGCGCCGTTGCCAGGGAGATCTATGCCAAGTCAAGACATACCAAGTACCCATCATAAAACTCTCATCTCTTGCATTACATTATTCGCCATTTGCCTCTCGTTTTCCTCTCCCCCACTTCTAAAACGATTTTCAAAAAGATTTGCCTTTTTATTCACCCTTCTTCCGTTCATCTTTTTCGTTTGCTTTTTGTGTGCTCGTGTGTTGGATTGCTTGCTTTGTCACGATGGCTTAAGAGAATACTAAATTATGTGATTTTTCCAATACTAATAACAATGATTTTATTAGTACTCCGATTGCTCCCGCCACTAGTGCGGAATCTTATGAAATTAATGCCGCTTTGCTGAATCTTGTTATGAATGATCAATTTTCCGGCCTTCCTAGTGAAGATGCCGCATCCCATCTGAATAATTTCGTTGAGTTGTGTGATATGCAAAAGAAAAAAGATGTGGATAATGATATTGTTAAATTAAAGTTATTTCCGTTCTCACTTCGAGATCGTGCTAAAACTTGGTTTTCATCTTTGCCCAAAAATAGTATTGATTCATGGAATAAGTGTAAAGATGCTTTTATTTCCAAGTATTTTCCTCCCGCTAAGATCATCTCCCTTAGGAACAATATTATGAATTTTAAGCAACTTGATCATGCACATGTTGCACAATCATGGGAGAGGATGAAATTGATGATACGAAATTGCCCTACTCATGGTTTGAATTTGTGGATGATTATACAAAATTTTTATGCCGGATTGAATTTTGCTTCTAGAAATCTTTTAGATTCGGCCGCGGGAGGTACTTTTATGGAAATTACTCTAGGAGAAACTACTAAACTTCTAGATAATATTATGGTTAATTATTCTCAATGGCATACCGAAAGATCTTCTACTAGTAAAAAGGTGCATGCGATTGAAGAGATTAATGTTTTGAGTGGAAAGATGGATGAACTTATGAAATTGTTTGCTAGTAGGAGTGCTCCTATTGATCCTAATGATATGCCTTTGTCTACTTTGATTCATAACAATAATGAATCTATGGATGTGAATTTTGTTGGTAGGAACAATTTTGGTAATAACGCGTATAGAGGTAATTTTCTTTGAAAATTATATCTATTCCACCCAAGCATGATATCAATGAATCTCTAAAGGCTATGAGAATCTGCATTGATGAGTGCAAAGAAAGAACCGCTAAGATGCGTGCTAAACGAGATTGGTTTGTAAAAATGTGTTCTTCTAGTTTCCATGAAAATAATGATGAAGAACTTAAAGTGATTGATGTGACTCCTATTGAATCTTTGTTTTCCAAAATAAATCTTGATAAAGATGGGACTGGAGATGAGTCAACTTTAGTTAAAAGGCGTCCCAATGATTCGGAGTTTTAAGATCTTGATGCAAAAAATGATAAAAGTGGGATTGGAGAGGTCAAAACTTGAAGTAGCAACGAACCCACTCTTTTGGATTTCAAGGAATTTAATTATGATAATTTTTCTTTAATAGATTGTATTTCCTTGTTGCAATCCATGTTGAATTCTCCTTATGCTTATAATCAAAACAAAGCTTTTACTAAACATATCGTTGATGCTATGATGCAATCTTTTGAAGAAAAGCTTGAATTGGAAGTTTCTATCCCTAGAAAACTTTATGATGAGTGGGAACCTACTATTAAGATTAAGATTAAAGATTATGAGTGCCATGTTTTGTGTGATTTGGGTGCTAGTGTTTCCATGATTCCAAAAACTTTATGTGATGTGTTAGGTTTCCGTGAATTTGATGATTGTTCCTTAAATTTGCATCTTGCGGATTCCACTATTAAGAAACCTATGGGAAGGATTAATGATGTTCTTATTGTTGCAAATAGGAATTATGTCCCCATAGATTTCATTGTTCTTGATATAGATTGCAATCCTACATGTCCTATTATTCTTGGTAGACCTTTCCTTTGAACGATTGGTGCAATTATTGATATGAAAGAAGAAAACATTATATTTCAATTTCCATTAAGGAAGGGCATGGAACAATTTTCAAGAAAGAAAATTAAATTGCCATATGAATCTATTATGAGAGCTGCTTATGGATTGCATACCAAAGATGACAATACCTAGATCTATTTGTGTTTTTATGCCTAGCTAAGGGCGTTAAACAATAGCGCTTGTTGGGAGGCAACCCAATTTTATTTTTGTTTTTGCTTTTTGTTCCTGTATTGCTTTTAATAATTCATCTAGCCTCTGGTTAGATGTGGTTTTGTGTTTTAATTAGTGTTTGTGCCAAGTAAGACCTTTAGGATGGCTTACGGTGATAGTTGATTTGATCTTGCTGAAAAACAGAATTTTTTTCCTCCAGTCACAGAATTTTAATAATTCACTGGAGTGTTGAAAAACCCTGAATATTTTAAAATAGATTTATATACAATTTTCCTCTGTTTGCCTAATTTTTCAGAATTTTTGGAGTTACAGAAGTATTAGAAATATTCGGATCTTCGCAGACTATTCTGTTTTTGATAGGTTCTGTTTTCTTTGTGTTGTTTGCTTATTTTGATGAATCTATGGGTAGTATCGGGGGGTATGAACCATGGAGAAGTTGTAATACAGTAGATAATACACCAATATAAATAAAGAATGAGTTCACAACAGTACAAAAAGTGGTGATTTATTTTCTTATACTAACAGAGCTTATGAGATTTTCTGTTGAGTTTTGTGTTGTGGAGTTTTCAAGTTTTGGGTAAGGATTTGATGGACTATGGAATAAGGAGTGGCAAGAGCCTAATCTTGGGGATGCCAAAAGCACCCCAAGGTAATATTCAAGGACAACCAAGAGCCTAAGCTTGGGGATGCCCCAGAAGGCATCCCCTCTTTCGTCTTCGTCTATCGGTAACTTTACTTGAGGCTATATTTTTATTCACCACATGATATGTGTTTTGCTTGGAGCATCTTGTATTATATGAGTCCTTAATTTTTAGTTTGCCACAATCATCCTTGATGTACACACCTTTTGAGAGGGACACGCATGAATCGTGATTTATTAGAATACTCTATGTGCTTCACTTATATCTTTTGAGCTAGGCAATTTTGCTCTAGTGCTTCACTTATATCTTTTTAGAGCACGGCGGTGGCTTTATTTTATAGAAATTATTGAACTCTCATGCTTCACTTATATTATTTTAAGAGTCTCTAAACAGCATGGTAATTTGCTTTGGTTATGAATTTAGTCCTAATATGATAGACATCCAAGAGGGATATAATAAAAACCTTCATATAAAGTGCATTGAATACTATGAGAAGTTTGATTCTTTATGATTGTTTTGAGATATAAAGATGGTGATATTAGAGTCATGCTAGTGAGTAATTGTGGATTGTAGAAATACTTGTGTTAAAGTTTGTGATTCCCGTAGCATGCACATATGGTGAACCGTTATGTGATGAAGTCGGAGCATGATTTATTTATTGATTGTCTTATTTATGAGTGGCGGTCGGGGACGAGCGATGGTCTTTTCCTACCAATCTATCCCCCTAGGAGCATGCGCGTAGTACTTTGTTTCGGTGACTAATAGATTTTGGCAATAAGTATGTGAGTTCTTTATGACTAATGTTGAGTCCATGGATTATACGCACTCTCACCCTTCCACCATTGCTAGCCTCTCTAGTGCCGCGCAACTTTCGCCGGTACCATACACTCACCATATACCTTCCTCAAAACAGCCACCATACCTACCTATTATGGCATTTCCATAGCCATTCCGAGATATATTGCCATGCAACTTTCCACCGTTCCGTTTTATTATGACACGCTTCATCATTGTCATATTGCTTTGCATGATCATGTAGTTGACATCGTATTTGTGGCAAAGCCACCATTCATAATTCTTTCATACATGTCACTCTTGATTCATTGCACATCCCGGTACACCGCCGAAGGCATTCATATAGATTCATATTTTGTTCTAAATATCGAGTTGTAATTCTTGAGTTGTAAGTAAATAAAAGTGTGATGATCTTCATTATTAGAGCATTGTCCCATGTGAGGAAAGGATGATGGAGACTATGATTCCCCCACAAGTCGGGATGAGACTCCAGACGAAAAATAAAAAAAAAGAGGCCAATGAAGCCAAACAAAAAAAGAGAGAAAAAGAGAGAAGGGGCAATGCTACTATCCTTTTGCCACACTTGTGCTTCAAAGTAACACCATGATCTTCATGATAGAGAGTCTCCTATTTTGTCACTTTCATATACTAGTGGGAAATTTTCATTAAAGAACTTGGCTTGTATATTCCAATGATGGGCTTCCTCAAATTGCCCTAGGTCTTCATGAGCAAGCAAGTTGGATGCACACCCACTTAGTTTTCTTTTGAGCTTTCATACACTTATAGCTCTAGTGCATCCGTTGCATGGTAATCCCTACTCACTCACATTGATATCTATTGATGGGCATCTCCATAGCCTGTTAATACGCCTAGTTGATGTGAGACTATCTCCTTCTTTTTTTGTCTTCTCCATAACCACCATATTCTATTCCACCTATAGTGCTATGTCCATGGCTCACGCTCATGTATTGCATGAAAGTTGAAAAAGTTTGAGAACACTAAAAGTATGAAACAATTGCTTGGCTTGTCATCGGGGTTGTGCATGATTTGAATATTTTGTGTGATGAAGATGGAGCATAGCCAGACTATATGATTTTGTAGGGATAAGCTTTCTTTGGCCATGTTATTTTGAGAAGACATAATTGTCTTGTTAGTATGCTTGAAGTATTATTGTTTTTATGTCAATATTAAACTTTTGTTTTGAATATTATGGATCTAAACATTCATGCCAAAAAAAACTAGCATTGTTCAGAACTTCTGACCTGAATACTCCCCTCCCCCGCCTAGCGCTCCGCGCCACCCTCCACTCCGTAGGTGGCGCCCACCTCGTTGCAGCGCCATGGCCTCCAGAGTCTCTCTCTCCTCGGAGTCCTCCTTGCCCTCGCCATCGCCGGCACGGCGGGAGCCTCCTCCCTCTCCGCAGCCTATCCCTCGCGCTGGACACTCCTCTTCTTCCCCGGCGCGGCCGCGGCCTCTGCTACGCTCCCTCATCGTGCCGCCGGTTCTGGGCACGGCATTTGGCCCGATTGTCCAGGGAGATGCGGCGGGCCGTCGCGCACTCCGGTCTTGATGCGGGTTGGGGGTTGGCAGACCAAGGTGAGCTGCCATCCTCGGGCTCCACTCGCTAGGGCACAGCGCCCACGGCGCAGATTTCCCCCTGGTCGGCCTCGCGTGCTGCCAGCTCCCCGCCCGTCGTCGTCTTCGCGGCTCCCGGCGGAGCTCCATGGCTGCTGCTACAACTGCGGGAGCGACGGCCACATCTCGGTGGACTGCACCAACCCCGCCTTCTGCGTGCGGTGCCGTGGCATTGGCCACATCTCGCGCGGCTGCACTAGGCCGCGAAGCCCATCTCCGGTGGAGCAGCCTGCGCGTCCGCCACCTGCACTCCGTCGTCAGGTGGACGAGGTTGCCCCGGCATCGCCTCGGCGCTCGGCTACCGTTCTGCCGCCTCCACCGCCAGGCCCTCCACCCCCGAGCGCGGTTCGGCTCCGGAGCGATGTTGTGCGGGCGCCATCCCTGGGCGCTCGGTAGCCTGCTGGGCTGGCAGCCGGCCTGGAGTTATCGGATCCATTCGGTCTGCCGGAGCATACGCTGCCGAGGGCGGCAGTCGTCCAGGATGCTCCGGTGGAAGCATGCTTCTTGGAGGTGGTGGAGGGCACCTGGCGGATGGAAGCTGAACTTGCCCGGGCTGTTCTCGTCACGATCACCAGCAACAGGCCTGCGGTGGACTTGGCCTCAGCGGCGGAGGCGTTGCATGCGGCTTTTGACATCGGTCTGGCTGACAAGTCCATTCGTGCCTTCTTCCCCGACGACTTTCTTGTGCTCTGCGGTGATGGGGCGGTCCGTGACCGGATGGTGCGTGCGGGCCGTGCTCATTCGTCCTGGTTCGAGCTCAATCTCCGACCGTGGAACAGGCAGGCGCAGGCCATGGCGGCTACGCTCCCCTACCTCATCCCGATCTCGCTGCGTGGTGTGCCGGCGCACGTGTGGAACCAGAGGACGGCGAGTGTGATTCTGCGTGGACTCAGATACGTTGTAGGGGTGGATGTCAGCACCGCGCGCCGGCTGGACATGGCAGACTTTCGTCTGTGGCTGCGCACGGACCGGCCAAGGTAGATACCTCGCCGCCGTCTGCTCTACATTGACGCGCCCAGGCGGAACCTATGGGCGGAGGAGGGCCGGCAGGCGCCCGTCGGCCGGCGGGCCAGTATGCTTTGGTACCCCATCGACATCGCTGTGCTTGCGGAGCCGGAGATGGTGGATTTCAGTGAGGATGGTGGATGGCAGCCTCCTCCTCCGCCGCTGCCGCCCTCAGGAAATGATGATCCTGCGCCCAGGCCTGGCGGACTAGGGACTTGGAGGGGTGCTGCCAACAACCTTGTTGACTCTGTACCTTCGGCCGGTATGGCTGGGTCGTCGACGGTGGCGCCGCCGCTGGCAAGGCGCCTTGTTCAAAATGCTATCGATCCGCTGGGGGCGTTGGTCAGTAGTAGTCGCGTGGCTATCATCACTGGATCGCTTTCGGGTGATATGCTGGGCCCGCCTGCAGGAGTGGTTTTCACCCAGCCAATCGAGGGGCTGGGCGTGCAGGCTCGGGAGAGGACCGGTCAAGAAGAAATATCCACGGTCCCCTGTGGTGCGGTGGCGCAGGTTGCAGCTTTGGAGATTCCTGCTGCCTCCCCTGCCTCGGTTCAGCTGTCAAGATGGGAGAGGGCCGATAGAGTTGGTAGCACGCCCGAGGAGGACAGGGCTTTGGATTAGGCGCCCGTTGGCTGTGTGCATGGAGGAGAGTCCGTCCAAATAGGATCTTATCACATCTCGTTGCGGTGCTCGGCGGATGAGGATGGTGCTAGTTCCCTTGGGGATTCTTGGACTGGCCTGGACCCAGTGTTTCACGAGGAAGAGGAGAATGAATGCATGCGCGGACAGAACGGACAGGTGGAAGCCTGGGAGACGTTTGAGGTGAGCCTATCACAGGATAGTTGCACCCATGCACCATGCACACCAGTACGTGCGGTGGAGCCGGAAATCCCTGACGGCGCGGGCGCTGGCGATGGAGAGCTGATTCCAGTCCAGGACCAGACTACGCCTCAACATGCTGCTGGGGATGGCCCCTTGCTGGAAGACATTCAGACGATGCGAGCGCAGATGTGCAAGTCGCTCACCCCACTACTGCCACGGCCGCCCAGCCGTGCATGTGCGGAGCAATCTCGCAACCCCAGGAAGAAGCAGAGGGTAGAGGCCACACCAAGGAGGAGTGCTTGATTGGCTAAAACTGGAGCAACTAAGCAACAATAGGTTCTCATTAGAAGGCTATGCATGGCGCATGAAGGGGAGGTCATCTCGGAGGAAGCCCTACGGATGTATGTCGACCTATTCTCCCGTCCACTTTCGGATGCCCACATTGCTGCAGTGCTGGCCCTCTTCGGTTGGGAGTCACCAGCAGTGGCGTTGGAGGGTGCGGCGATGCACTAGCAAGTTTGCTGGTGGTCAAGGTAGGACGCGATGATGAATGCGCAACCATTGAGAATGATCGTGTGGAATGTCCGTGGGCTAAATGCTCCAGCCTGTCGGAACGTTGTATTCCAGGTAGTTAATACGGCAAGCCCGGCCATTGTTTGTCTTCAAGAAATGAAACTACAAGATGTCCCAGTGAATGTTGTACGCCAGTGCCTTGGTGCTAAATTTGAGAACTTTTTCTACTTGCCGGCCTTGGGGACACGAGGTGAGATCTTGGTGGCTTGGGATGCCGCGATAACACAACATTCAAACCCGCACTATACTAACCATACACTCACATCGCTTGTGAAGTGCCCGGAAGATGAGCAGCCATGGTGGCTCACTTGTGTGTATGGGCTGCAGGAGGAGACCAAAAAAGTGGAGTTCTTGCAGGATTTGGTCGACATCCGTGACTTGCACGTGGGGCCGTGGCTTGTGGCCGGAGACTTCAATCTCATTGCCAGGGAGGAAGACAAAAACAATGCTTTGATCAACCGCAGGATGTTGGGAAGATTCTATGCGAAAATAAACTTCCTTGAGCTGAAGGAGCTCTATCTTAATGGTAGAAGATATACGTGGTCGAATGAGAGGCGGGTTGCCACTATGGAGAAGATTGACCATGTGTTTGTTTCAAATGAGTGGGATGAGGCTTATCCGACCTATTTTCTTTCAGCTATGGGCACTGCGGTCTCGGACCATTGCCTGTTAATGCTGGACATGAATGTGTCGATCAGCACAAAGAGAAGGTTTAAGTTTGAATCTTTCTGGACTCGTGCGGAGGTTTTTTTTGATGTGGTCAAATTGGCCTGGACCACGACGCCAGCGGCCTCTAATGATTACCTAACGCTGCAATATAAATTGAGGGCCACAGTGTTGAGCCTCCAAAAGTGCAGTGATTGTTGGATTGGCAACATGAAGCTGCAGATTGCTATTGCACTAGAGGTCATAAAACAGTTGGATATCGCTATGGAGTCAAGGACTCTTTCGGACGCCGAGAGGGAGCTGCGGAAGTGTTTGAAGAGGAAGCTTTTAGGCTTGAGCTCCTTAGAGAGAATAATTGCTAGGCAGTGGTCGAGAATGCTACAGCTACGTGAGGGGGATGGCAACACAAGGCTCTTTCACCAGCAAGCAAGTCATAGGCAAAGGAAAAACATCATGCGGACTGTGAGGTACAATGGTCACTTATACTCTGGGTAGGAAGAAGTTGCATCGGCTGTTGATGCCTACTTTGGTGCGGCTTTTGGTACTCAGACTCTAGAAGACACGTGCTAAACTTGGATGAGCTGGGACTACCGCGCCTTGACCTGTCGCACCCCGAGCAGCCCTTTATGGAGGAGGAAGTTGAAGGGGTGATTAAGGCGATGCCCCGGGATAAGGTTCTGGGGCCGAATGGATTCATTGGCAGGTTTTACGCAACATGCTGGAACATAATCAAAGATGATTTCATGAGGGCCATGGATTGTTTCTACAAGGGAGACATGAGGGGCATGGCGGCAATCAACAAATCCCTAGTCTCGCTTCTGCCCAAGAAAGAAGGAGCCTTGGAGGTGGACGACTTTAGACCCATAAACCTTGTGCATGGGGCAATTAAGATTTTTGAGAAGGTGCTAGCGTGTAGATTGGTTGAGGATCTGCCCAAACTAGTTGGTAACCATCAAAGAGCTTTTGTTAAGGGCAGATCGCTGCATGACAACTTCATGCTTGTGCAAAGCACAGCAAGACGGCTACATGCCTTGAGAAATCCCACAGTTCTGCTTAAGCTTGACATTTCGAAAGCTTTCGACTCGGTGCAATGGCCTTTTCTGATTGAGGTGCTACAGCAGCTGGGCTTCAGGACAAGGTGGAGATCGTGGATATGTGGGATCCTTTCAACATCTACCACAAAGGTCATGGTCAATGGTGTTCCAGGTGACACAATCTACAACTGTAAAGGGTTACGGCAAGGCGATCCTATCTCTCCAATGCTTTTCATTGTCACTATGGAGCCACTACAGAGGATGTTTCAGTTGGCCGTGACTAGAGGGGTGCTGACACCCTTGGCGCATGTGGGCATTGAGAAGCGGTTATCCATCTTTGCGGACGACGTTGTACTATTCGTTAAACCCAACCAGGTGGACCTTGCGGCTTGCAAGTGTATCTCTGAGCATTTTGGGGAAGCGGCAGGTCTGAGAATCAACTTGCAAAAGTCTGCAGCCCTACCTATCAGATGTTCTGAGGAGGAGATAACTATGGCATGCGCTGAACTTCAATGCCCCTTGGGATCATTCCCAATTAAGTACCTCGGGCTGCCACTCTCGTTAAGGACGCAATCGGCGACGCAATTGAAATACTTGGTGGATCAAATGGCTAATAGGTTGCCGAAGTGGAAGGCAACGCTTATGCCGAAGAGTGGAAGGTTGACCTTGGTTCAGTCTGTGTTATGTGCCATGCCAATTCATGCAATGATGGCATTGGACCTCCCGATGAAAACCATTGCTGCAATGAACAAGGTTTGCCGAGGCTTCTTGTGGTGCAGACGAGCTGAAGCTAATGGCAGAAACTGTGCGGTTACATGGGATGTGGTGTGTGCACCGAAGTGGGCTGGTGGACTAGGACTGCCGAATCTACGCTGGATGAATGTGGCAATGCAGGCTAGATGGCCATGGCTAGCAAGGACAGACGTGACTAGGCCATGGAATGAGCGTGATGCCCCTGCTTAACCGTGCACTAATCATACACGCAAATGCACACGATCAAGCCTAAGGACTCACTTGAAGGAATCACAACACAACTCTAAAACATAAATGAAGTCATACAAGCTTTATATTACAAGCCAGGGGCCTCGAGGGCTCGAATACACAAGCTCGCGTACAAGCGTCAGCGGAAGCATCAGATATCTAAGTACAGATATGAAACAGAAACAGACAAACCTCTAGAAAGGCGGGGCAAAACAAAAGCTACGATCGAAAGGCGCAGGCCTCCTGCCTGGGACCCTCCGAACCTACTCCTAGTCGTCGGCAAGCTCGTAGTAGTAACCACCCTCGGGGTGGTAGTAGTAGTCGTCGGCGGGGGCAGCTGGCTTCGGGGCTCCGTCGTCTAGTTGCATCAAAAGGATAAAGGGGAAAAAAGAAAGGAAAGCAACCGTGAGTACTCATCCGAAGTACTCAGCAAGCAAGGATCTACACTACATATGCAACATTTTCATAGGAAGACTGTATATGTGGACTGGGCTGCAGAAATGCCAAAATAGAGGGGAAAGCCTAGTCCTATCAAAGACTAGCATCTTCAGCATCTTCAGCGGTCTTGCAGAATTAGAAGAGTGCAGATTAGCATAATGTAAAGTAGTAGTAGTGTCATCAACCTCGCCCAGAGATCCTTCCTCGACTCCCTGCGAGAAAGCAATCCCAGAGCCATACTATCCAGTTCTCATCTCAAGTATCCAGTTCTAGTTGTACCGATCGGGATACAACTCCGAGTGTCCGTTACCTTAGGACAGGCTACCGATAGGTGTTTTCTTCCCTGTAGGGGTGCACCAACTTACCCACCATGCTCGATTAACTCCGGCCGGACACACTTTACTGGGTCATGCCCGTCCTCGGCCAACTGATACGCCGCAACCCGACCTAGGCTTAATAGAGAGGTCAACACGCCGGACTAAACCTATGCCCCCAAGGGTCTTGGGCCATTGCCCCGGGAACTCCTGCGTGTTCCGTCAGGTGGCTGAAAGTAGACCTAGCCCTCTGAATACAAGCGCGGGCTTAACCAGTCCAATCCAGCGCGCGCCGCTCAGTCGCTGACGTCCATTAAGCTTCGGCTGATGCATACGACACAGAACGCCCATACTATGCCCACGTGATGGTTAGTGCTATCAGGCCAGAGGCCCCTCGGATCAAATATCGAAACCATTAGTGGATTAGGAGCGCGCGGTAACGAGCAGAGACTCACGATCGATGTGACCCCATCGCCCCGTCTCAAGGACTTGCGGCAAGGGCTAAGAATGCCCGGCCACGCCTCGTATTCATCTCTCGGGCACCCTCCAGGTCCACCTGACTCCACATCTCTCGCAATTAAGCTCGCGCGGGTACCCCTCAGGGCCGACCCATCTTTAGTAACATGGTTCAATATAAAGTCATAGTAACCATAGTATCTGTGTGTCTAACACGAAGGGGAACCCTGAGGAATCACCCTCGATGGAATTCCACCTGATGTTATCGTCAAGGTGAATGAAGGAGGAATCACCCTCGAGGTCCACTCTTGAGGAGTTGCACGACAGTGTCGTTATCCGGAGTGGAGAAGGAGGAATCACCCTTGATGACCACAAACCGATAAACTAACCTACAAGGTTAACATCAGAAGTGCTGACGAGGTATCACCCTCGGCACTCGATGGTAACCCAGTAGTGTCGAGCAACTAAGGGGGAAGTGATGTGCAGTGCCGGGGCCTGGTCTTCGATCCCGTTGATCGGGTCTTCTGATAATCTAGCGGGGCAGTCGGGACAAAGTGGGGGTCTCTGATGGGCTCTACCCAGCCTATACTAAGTAGTTTAGGATAAGTAGATAATTATCAACAGCAGGTTACAAAATCAGGTTATGTATCAGAATAGGTAATGCAGTAGTAGCAGCAATTTCTAATGCAAGCATAAGAGAGAAGATAATAGGTGATATCGGAATGCTCAAAGGGGGTTGCTTGCCTGGAAGCTCTGCGGCAAGTGTCTGGTCGTCAGAGGCGTAGTCGACCTCTGGAGCTGCGTCGGCCTCGGGGACTACGTCAGTGTCGGGGTCTAACGAGAGAGAAGAGGGGGAGTAAATAGATAAATACACAGCAAACATATGCAATACAGACCATGCCATGCTAATGTGCAGTGCAGGGTTGCCTAAAAGTATGTCTAAGTCAATTTAGTTATTTTAGGATTAAAATGGGATTTATTAATCGGTGTATATGCACTATTCATCTACCGGAAATGGAAGGAAAGTTGTGGGTTCACCTACGTAGAGGGTTCCGACATGGTAACAGACGACACGATCAGATTCGTCTCGTCGTTCTGAGCAACTTTCATGTATAAAGTTTTTCGATCCGAGCAACGGTTTATTTTCTATGCTTTTCTAAAGTTTTAATCAATTTCTGGAATTTATTCTATTTATTTAAATCAACATTATCCAGAACAGTGTCTGGTGACTTCAGCTTGAGGTCATGATGACGTCAGTGGTCAACTACGGCTGACCAGAGTCAAACCTGAACTGTGGGCCCAGTGGGACCCACATGTCAGCCTCTGCTAGCTTAACAGGGGATTAAATTAACTAACAGGGTTAATTAGGGGTGTGGGCCCCATATGTCAGTGGATAATTAGGCTAAACTAATTAGTTTTATTTATTAAATCATTTATTTGACTAATTAACCGAAGGGGCCCACATGTCAGCCTCACTGGGCAGCCCAGTCAGCAGTTGACTGGGTCAACCCAGTCAACTGGGGCCCGCGGGGCCCACTGGCAGTGGCTCTGGGGTGGCCCCAGGCCAGCCACGTCGGCGGCCGGCGTCGGAGTGGCTCCGGCGGCCAAAACAACGGCGGAGGCGCTCGGGACCTCGTCGGAATCCACGTACAGGGGGCCATTTATCCCACGCGTTGGCGCGTTCGAACGAGCAACCAACGCCGCATCCAACGCGGGTGGTCTCGTGAGCGGGGATGGCCGGAGTCGCCGCCGGCGACAGGAACGGCGGAGACCCGAAGCATGGCGAACTCGCGCGCGCTGAAACGGAGGCCAAAACGGGCGGCGCACTACTCCTACGGTGTCTTCTCGAGGTCGTGAACGCGGAAAGGGACTAGGCGGGCCATGTCAGTGACTCATGTGGCGGCGTCGAGCTCATCGATGGAGTTGGGCTCGGCCATGGCGGAATCGGCCGCTCCGAGCTCGTAGAAGAGCAGAAAAGGAGGGGAGGAGGGATGGAGCTCACCGCAGCGGCTCAAGGTGGCCCGTGGAAGCTTTGTAGCGCAGAGGAGACGACGGATCGACGGCGGCGGCGTCCGGCGATCCGAGGAGGAAGACGAGGCCGGGGCAGCGTTCGGGGGCGCCCGGCGTCCTACGGCTCGTCTGGGAGGCGTAGTCGAGGGAGACGGAGCGGGTGGACGTGGCGCGGCAACGGGGAAAGCTCGCTGGCCGCGTGGACGTCGTGGCAACGGCGACGGACGCGCTCGGCCGTTGATGGGGAACGAATTGTAGAGGCAAGGAGGAAGGGGAAGAATGGACGGGGAGGCCAGGGGGGAAGCACTGGCTCGGCCTTATCCCCTCGACGGGTTGCGGGCGTCGGTGGCCGTTGCCGTGTCACCGTTCGACCGGCGCACGCGCGCGCGACCTCTGGCGAGCTGACACGGCGAGGGAGAGAGAAGGAGGGATGGGCCTGGTGGGCTGGGTTTCTGGCGCTGTGC
Source organism: Thinopyrum elongatum (assembly GCA_011799875.1). Taxonomy (NCBI): domain Eukaryota; kingdom Viridiplantae; phylum Streptophyta; class Magnoliopsida; order Poales; family Poaceae; genus Thinopyrum; species Thinopyrum elongatum. The sequence goes on from CM022299.1 coordinate 571,354,757, forward strand.
ACTTAAGCCAGTTCACAGTGGCCTTTTTCTTTTTCTCTTTTATTCTTCTGCTTTTTCTTTTTACAGCAGGGCTTTTGCACTATTTTGATCTACCAAAAGAGTTTGCAAAAATGTGAAACTAGGTCACATAAGTGCATTGCAATATCCAGCACTGCCACAAAAAGTTTGGGCATTTTTGGAAACCTTTTGAATTTATACAAAAATGAATAGGGCATTTTAGGTGCTGTTTTGGCTCTGTTAAAATGCATAGACCCATTTAGAGTTGATGATGATGTTGTGTTCCTTAACTGCAAATGGTTTTGGAATATTTGCTATAAAGTGAACATTTTTCCAACAGGTTTTGAGCAACTTCATTTTGCAATTTTGAATTTGACTTGATTTTCAGAGAAGTATTTGAATTGATTTGAATAACCAGTATGATCTAGCTTTGCAAATGAGGATGACTTGGCTTTATTAGCAGATGATCACAATGCTTATTACATAGGGTGTTACAAATTCTCCTCCTCTAAAAGAAATTCTCATCCCGAGAATTCAGGAGGTAGAAGGAAAGAGGTCGGGGTATTCCTTGCGAAGATGATCCTCGCGTTCCAAAGTGGCTTCATCTTCAGTGTGATTCGACCACTGCTCTTTCAGGAACTTGGTCGTCTTCTGACGAGTGCGACGTTCAGCTTCATCGAGAATGCAGATCTAATGCTCCTTATAAGAAAGATTATCTTGCAATTCGAGCATTTCATGATCCACTGCTCGGTGCGGAGATTCCTTGAAGCAACGGCGAAGTTGCGACACATGGAAGACGTCGTGGATATGGGAGAATTGCGGTGGCAACTCCAATTTATATGCCACCTGTCCACGTCTGGCAACAACGCGAAAAGGGCCAATGTAGCGTGGAGCTAGCTTGCCCTTGATTCGGAAACGACGAGTGCCCTTCATAGGAGTGACACAAAGATAAGCTTAATCACCAGGTTGATAGGTCAAACCCCATCGTTTGCGATCATAGTTGCTCTTCTGGCGGTCCTGAGCCGCCTTGATATTTTCTCGGACAATTCGAACTTGTTCTTCGGTGTGTTGAATAATGTCCGGACCCACAAGTGGTCATTCCCCAGTTTCTAACCAATTCAGAGGGGTTTGACACTTACGTCCATACAACACTTCGAAGGGGGCCATTTTCAAGCTGGCTTAATAGCTGTTGTTATAAGAGAACTCCGCATACGGGAGAGATTCTTCCCATTTCTTCCCGAAAGATATAACACAAGATCGGAGCATGTCTTCAAGCACTTGATTTACTCGCTAGGCTTGGCCTTGAGATTGGGGATGATAAGCTGAACTCTAGGTAATGTGAGTTCCCATGGCTTCTTGGAAACTTTCCCAGAACTTGGAGGTGAACAGACTGCCACGGTCCGAACTGATCTCTTTCGGAATACCGTGGAGTGAAACAATTCTGGAGATATACAGCTCTGCTAACTGGCTAGCAGTGATAGTCTCCTTGACAGGCAGAAAGTGTGCAACTTTAGAAAGTTGGTCGACGACGACTAGAATAGCATCGTGACCCTTCTGTGACTTGGGAAGGCCAGTAATGGAGTCCATTTGAACCTTATCCCATTTCCATAAAGGAATAGGTAACGGTTGTAGAATTCCAGCAGGCTTCTGATGTTCTGCTTTAACGCGACGGCAAACATCACATTCAGCAACATATCGAGCAATGTCCTGCTTCATTCTGGACCACCAGTACCTTTGATGAAGATCGCGATACATCTTGGTGCTACCCGGATGGATAGACAGCGGTGTATATGTGCCTCCTTCATGACCTTGTCAGTCATAAGTTCGAAGCGAGGTACCACAATGCGGTCTCTGAAATACAAGGTCCCATCTTCAGCAACCGAGAAATCCCTGTACTTCTCGAGGTGAAGCTCTTTCTTCATCAGATCTACTTTGGCAACTTTAGCTTGTGCACTCTTGATAGCTTTCTCAAGATCTGGCTGCATGACAAGGTTATTAAGAGAACCCTGCGGAATGATTCGAATGTTCATCTTGCGGAGTTCTTCATAAAGCTGGGGTTGAGCTCGCTTAACCATGAGGTTGTTGCAATAGGACTTGCGGCTCAAGGCATCGGCCATCACATTGGCCTTGCCAGGGGTATAAGAAATACCACAGTCATAGTCCGTAATTGTTTCCAACCATCGCTGTTAACGGAGATTGAGTTCCGGCTGAGTGAACAAATACTTCAGACTCTGATGATCGGTATAAATCTCACACCGATTACCAAGGAGGTATTGTCGCCACTGCTTCAAAGCATAGATCACAGCAGCAAGTTCAAGATCATGCACTAGATAGTTTTCATCATGTGGACGCAATTGACGCGAAGCATACGCAATTACTCTCCGTTCTTGCATTAGGACACAGCCTAAACCTTGACGAGAGGCATCGCAATATATCACAAAGTCCCTGCGAGAATCCGGAGGAGCAAGCAATGGAGCAGAAGTTAGCTTGTCGTTGAGAGTCTGGAAGATTTCCTGACATTTGTCTGTCCACTCAAACTTAACGCCTTTGTGAAGCAGATTAGTCAGGGGCTTGGCAATCTTGGAAAAGTTCTCGACGAATCGGTGGCAATAACTTGCAAGGCCGAGAAAACTTCTGACTTGCTTGGCATTCTTCGGAGGAGTCCAGTCAAGAATAGCCTAAACACGCTCCGGGGTAACATCGATTCCGTCCTTGGAGATCACATGTCCAAGGTAGGTTACTTCAGAAAGCTAGAATTCACATTTGGAGTACTTGGCATACAACTTGTGTTCTCGAAGCCTCTCCAGAACAAGACGAAGATGTTCAGCATGTTCTTCCTTATTTTTCGAGTATACCAGAATATCATCTAGATAAACCACGATGAACTTGTCGAGGTAATCCATGAATATATAATTCATCAGGCGGGAGAACGTAGCTGGAGCATTTGTTAAACCAAACGACATAATGGTGTACTCGTAGGAACCATAACGAGTTACAAAGGTGGTCTTCGGAATGTCCTCTTCATGGACACGGATCTGGTGATAACCCAACCTCAAGTCGAGTTTGGAGAACACTGATGATCCAGCAAGTTGAACATATAAATCATTGATCCAAGGAAGCGAATATTTATTCTGAATGGTTGCCTGGTTGATAGGACGGTAATCTTGAACCAACCTATTTGTACCATCTTTCTTCTTGACAAAGAGAGATGTGCTCCCCAGGCAGAGGAACTAGGGCAGATGAAACCCTTCTTAAGAGACTTGTCAATTTCTTCCTTAAGCTCGAGAAGGTGATGCGGAGGCATCTTATAAGGACGCTTCGCAATAGGGGTAGTGCCGGGTTTCAAGTCGATGACAAACTCGACAGCTCTAGCCGGGGGTATTCCTGGAAGTTCTTCTGGAAATACATCCTGGAAGTCACAAACGACTGGAATGTTTTCGATCCCCTCAAGCGGAGAGGTGTTCAACGCATTCAAGGCATAAATTTGAGCCTCGTCATTTTGAACGATTTGAGCATGGTAATTCACTAGCTGATCTGATGGGTGCATGAGGTGTACAACTTTAGTGGCACAATTGATTGAGGCGTAATGAGCCTTCAACCAGTCCATTCCCAGAATAAGATCAATCGAGGAAGACTTGAGTATAATGGGAGAAGCACAGAACTTTAACTCTTCAATATCAATGATGACATCGGGGATGAACACGAAGGCTCGGCACTGGCCCGCGGGAGTGTTTACAGCTAAAGAATGGTGTAGCGCTTCACTTCTAATGTCATGCATGAGTGAAAAATGTTCGGACATGAATGAATGCGATGCTCCTGAATCAAATAATACAGAAGCTGGTACTGAATTAACAAGAAGCGTACCCATCACAGTCGCTGGTTGAGCTGGGTCTTCACTCATATTGACATGGTAAGCTTGACCACGACCATAAGAAGGCCTGGTATTTTTTGTTGCGCTGCTGAACAATTCCACGGCCATTACCACGGCCAGCAGGAGGAAGGACCAGCTGATTCTGACCCTGTGAACAGTCTCTGGCACGGTGACCTGGCTGGCCACACTTGAAGTAGAGTCCACTGTCTGGACGTGGTGCAGGAGCTCGAGGTGGTGCAGCTTGAAGAGGCTGCCTCGGTGGTGGAGGAGGCAGACGAGGTGCAGCATAAGCAGGTCTGTACACTGGAGCTGTTGGACGGTACATGCTGTGAGGAATCCATATACAGTGCTTCTGAGAAGACGAGCCTGAAGATGAGCCCGCTTCACGGGTGCGTCTGGTTGCTTCCTTATGCTTCTTCAGGCCAGTCTCGACCATAATAGCCTTATTCACCAAGGTGGCAAAGTCGGGAAAATCTTGGACGAGCAGAGCAAGCTGAATGTCATGGTGTAGCCCATCACGGAACTTCTCCTGCCTACGAGCATCAGTGGGGATGTCTTCTTCAATATAGCGAGACAAGTCAAGGAACTCTCGTTGGTAGACTTCTACAGTCTTGTTGCCTTGAAAGAGGCTACGAAACTCGGCCTTCTTCCGATCTATAACTCCTTGAGGAATATACCGGGCATGAAAAGCAGCCTTGAATTCCACCCAGGTGACGACAGTTCCAGGAGGTAGGGTATGTCTATGAGTTGTCCACCATTGTGCTGCGGGTCCCTTCAGGAAGTTCGTTGCGAAAGTGACATAGCTGACAGGAGGAACATCAGCTGACTCCATCTCATAGAAGATGTCACGCAGCCAATCATCGGCATCCAGCGGATTAACTGTGTTGCGGAATATCAATGGGTTGAGACGCACAAACTCTAGCAGCGTAATTGAAGATGGCTGCTGGTTGGCATTGGGATGAGGGAACTGATCCATAATCCCAGTCATGAAATGATGGTTGAGTTTGAATTGTTGCATCATAGCTGCCATATAGTCAGGCGGTGGCGGCGGTGGTGGATTGTTATCAGCCATCCTGCTAAATTCAACAGGGGTAGTTTAGCAAAAGCTATCGCGAGTGTTTAGCGACAAGCATGATGTAACACGACGATATTTAAGTAGTGTAACAGATGCTTAACAGTAGTCATTTAAGACATACAGATCCATACACAGTCGATTACAATCGGACAGCATAACGACGCAAATTCAAAAGCTCGACATACTAGGCGGCACGCAGGCACGCGGTAAGGAAGTACACAACGTGATATAGCAAAGGCTACATCAATGTTGGAGAAAACTGATGGAGCAAGGATTCTGCAAGTGACAACACATGGGGCCCTCGACAAAAGGATCCTGTAAGCAGAACCTGGCCCACAATCTCGAAGCAAGGGGGGTAATTTCAGATCTCTGGGTGGATGTGATCACGAGAACCTAATGTTGGAGTTAGTAAAATCTTAACCCGAATAGAAGAGAGATCAGTGTCCCAGAGTATAGACGAGGAATAAAAGATCCTAATACCACCCAATGGCGACGTGGGCCTGTAAGCCGCACAGCCAAGTTAGTAAAACAGTGTTGGACGACTAGACTCAACTTTGGCCAAGGAGTTGGAAAGGGGGATTCCTAGAGGCAGTCGGCTCTGATACCAACATGTGATGCCTCGGCTTAAGCGTGCACTAATCATACATGAGATGCACACGATCAAGCCTAAGGACTCACTTGAAGGAATCACAACACAACTCTAAAACATAAATAAAGTCATACAAGCTTTATATTACAAGCAAGGGGCCTCGAGGGCTCGAATACACAAGCTCGCGTACAAGCGTCAGCAGAAGCATCAGATATCTGAGTACAGATATGAAACAGAAATAGAGAAGCCTCTAGAAAGGCGGGGCAAAACAAAAGCTATGATCAAAAGGCACAGGCCTCCTGCCTGGGACCCTTCGAACCTACTCTTGGTTGTCGGCAAGCTCGTAGTAGTAACCACCCTCGGGGTTGTAGTAGTAGTCGTCGGCAGGGGCAGCTGGCTCCGGGGCTCCGTCGTCTGGTTGCATCAAAAGGATAAAGGGGAAAAAAGAAAGCAAAGCAACCGTGAATACTCATCCGAAGTACTTAGCAAGCAAGGTTCTACACTACATATGCAACATTTTCAAAGGAAGGCTGTATATATGGACTGGGCTGCAGAAATGCCAGAATAGAGGAGAAAGCCTAGTCCTATCGATGACTAGCATCTTCAGCGGTCTTGCAGCATTAGAAGAGTGCAGATTAGCATAATGTAAAGTAGTAGTAGTGTCATCAACCTCGCCCAGAGATCCTTCCACGACTCCCTGCGAGAAAGGAATCCCAGAGCCATACTATCTAGTTCTCATCTCAAGTATCCAGTTCTAGTTGTACCGATCGGGATACAACTCCGAGTGTCCGTTACCGTAGGACAGGCTATCGATAGATGTTTTCTTCCCTGCAGGGGTGCACCAACTTACCCACCACGCTCGATTAAATCCGGCCGGACACACTTTACTGGGTCATGCCCGGCCTCGGCCAACCGATACGCCGCAACCCGACCTAGGCTTAATAGAGAGGTCAGCACGCCGGACTAAACCTATGCCCCCAGGGGTCTTGGGCCATCACCTCGGGAACTCCTGCGTGTTGCGTCAGGCGGCTGAAAGCAGACCTAGCCCCCTTAATACAAGTGCGGGCTTAACCAGTCCAATCCAGCGCACGCCGCTCAGTCGCTGACGTCCATTATGCTTCGGCTGATGCATACGACGCAGAACGCCCATACTATGCCCACGTGATGGTTAGTGCTATCAGGCCAGAGGCCCCTCGGATCAAATATCCAAACCGTTAGTGGATTAGGAGCGCGCGGTAATGAGCAGAGACTCACGATCGATGTGACCCTGTCGCCCCGTCTCGAGGACTTGCGGCAAGGGCTAAGAATGCCCGGCCACGCCTCGTATTCATCTCTCGGGCACCCGCCAGGTCCACCCGACTCCACATCTCTCGCAATTAAGCTCGCGCGGGTACCCCTCAGGGCCGACCCGTCTTTAGTAACATGGTTCAGTATAAAGTCATAGTAACCATTGTATCCGTGTGTCTAACACCAAGGGGAACCCTGAGGAATCACCCTCGATGGAATTCCACCTAATGTTATCGTCAAGGTGAACGAAGGAGGAATCACCCTCGAGGTCCACTCTTGAGGAGTTGCATGACAGTGTCATTATCGGGAGTGGAGAAGGAGGAATCACCCTTGATGACCACAACTGATGAACTAACCTACAAGGTTAACATCAGAAGTGCTGACGAGGTATCACCCTCGACACTCAATGGTAACCCAGTATTGTCGAGAAACTAAGGGGGAAGTGATGTGCGGTGTCGGGGCCTGGTCTTCGATCCCGTTGATCGGGTCTTCTGATAATCCAGCGGGGCAGTCGGGACAAAGTGGGGGTCTCTGATGGGCTCTACCCAGCCTATACTAAGCAGTTTAGGATAAGTAGATAATTATCAACAGCAGGTTACAAAATCAGGCTATGCATCAGAAAGGTAAAGCAGTAGTAGCAGAAATTTCTAATGCAAGCATAAGAGAGAAGAGAATAGGTGATATCGGAATGTTCAAAGGGGGGTGCTTGCCTGGAAGCTCTGCGGCAAGTGTCTGGTCGTCAGGGGCGTAGTCGACCTCCGGAGCTGCGTCGGCCTCGGGGACTACGTCGGTATCGGGGTCTAACGATAGAGAAGAGGGGGAGGAAATAGATAAATACAAAGCAAACATATGCAACACAGAGCATGCCATGCTAACGTGCAGTGCAGGGTTGCCTAAAAGTATGTCTAAGTCAATTTAGTTATTTTAGGATTAAAGTGGGATTTATTAACCGGTGTATATGCACTATTCATCTACCGAAAATGGAAGGAAAGTTGCGGGTTCACCTACATAGAGGGTTCCGACATGGTAACAGATGACACGATCAAATTCGTCTCGTCATTCTGAGCAACTTTCATGTAGAAAGTTTTTCGATCCGAGCTACGGTTTATTTTCTATGATTTTCTAAAGTTTTAATCAATTTATGGAATTTATTCTATTTATTTAAATCAACATTATCCAGAACAGTGACTTCAGCTTGAGGTCATGATAACGTCAGTGGTCAACTGCGGCTGACCAGAGTCAAACCTGACCTGTGGGTCCAGTGGGACCCACATGTCAGCCTCTGCTAGCTTAACAGTGGATTAAATTAACTAATAGGGTTAATTAGGGGTGTGGGCCCCATATGTCAGTGGGTAATTAGGCTAAACTAATTAGGTTTATTTATTAAATCATTTATTTGACTAATTAACCGAAGGTGACCACATGTCAGCCTCACTAGGAAGCCCAGTCAGCAGTTTACTGGGTCAACCCAGTCAACTGGGGCTCGCGGGGCCCACTGGCAGTGGCTCTGGGGTTGGACCCAGGCCAGCCATGTCGGCGGCCGGAGCCGGAGTGGCTCCGGTGACCAAAACAACGGCGGAGGCGCTCAGGACCTCGTCGGAATCCACGTACAGGGGGCCATTTGGCCCGCGCGTTGGCGCGTTCGAACAAGCAAACAACGCCGCATCCAACGCGGGTGGTCTCGCGAGCGGGGATGGCCGGAGTCGCCGCCGGCGACAGGAACGGCGGAGACCCGAAGCACGGCAAACTCGCGCGCGCTGAAACGGAGGCCAAAACGGGCAGCGCACTACTCCTACGGCGTCTTCTCGAGGTCGTGAACGCGGTAAGGGACTCGGCGGGCCACGCCAGTGACTCATGTGGCAGCGTCGAGCTCATCGATGGAGCTGAGCTCGGCCATGGCGGAACCGGCCGCTCCGAGCTCGTAGAAGAGCAGAAAAGGAGGGGAGGAGGGATGGAGCTCACCGCAGTGGCGCAAGGTGGCCCGTGGAAGCTTTGTAGCGCAGAGGAGATGACAGATCGATGACGGCGGCGTCCGGCAATTCGAGGGGGAAGAAGAGGCCAGGGCAGCGTTCGGGGGCGCCCGGCGTCCTGCGGCTCGTCTAGGAGGCGTAGTGGAGGGAGACGGAGTGGGTGGACGCGGCGCGGCGACGTGGAAAGCTCGCTGGCCTAGTAGACATCGCGGCGATGGCGGCGGACGCGCTCGGGCATCAATGGGGAACAAAGGGTAGAAGCGAGGAGGAAGGGGAAGAATGGACGGGGAGGCCAGGGGGGAGGCACTGGCTCGGCCTTATCCCCTCGACGGGCTACGGGCATCGGTGGTCGTCGCCGTGTCGCCGTTCGACCGGCGCGCACGCGCGCGACCTCTGGTGAGCTGACACGGCGAGGGAGAGAGAAGGAGGGATGGGCCTGGTGGGCTGGGTTTCTGGCGCTGTGCACTTAAGCCAGTGCACAGTGGCCTTTTTCTTTTTCTCTTTTATTCTTCTGCCTTTTCTTTTTACAGCAGGGCTTTTGCACTATTTGGAGCTACCAAAAGAGTTTGCAAAAATGTGAAACTAGGTCACATAAGTGCATTGCAATATACAGCACTGCCACAAAAAGTTTGGGCATTTTTGGAAACCTTTTGAATTTATACAAAAATGAATAGGGCACTTTAGGTGCTGTTTTGGCTGTGTTAAAATGCATAGACCCATTTAAAGTTGATGATGATGTTGTGTTCCTTAACAGCAAATGGTTTTGTAATATTTGCTATAAAGTGAACGTTTTGCCAACAAGTTTTGAGCAACTTCATTTTGCACTTTTGAATTTGAGTTGATTTTCAGAGAAGTATTTGAATTGATTTGAATAACCACTATGATCTAGCTTTGCAAATGAGGATGACTTGGCTTTATTAGCAGATGATCACAGTGCTTATTACATAGGGTGTTACAATGAGTTCAAAATTAAAGTCCCGGATGAGTCAAGGATGCTATGTCAGGCAGCCATGAGGAGTGCAGCGAATAATGGCCTCACGACGCTCTTTGGGAAGACCGATGGTTAGAAGGAAGGAGAATACAGGAAATTGCACTGCTCATATACGGCTTGGTTCCACCAGGCATTAGATCATCTCGACTGGTTGGTCCAGCTGTGGAGACTAGATGTTGGGCGATGGACTTTGGCCCTGATATAGGACCGGACACATTGGAAGAGTTTCTCTCACTTTGGCAAAGGGTTACAACTTGGGAGCCTATGGCGAACGTGCTGGACAAGATAACTTGGTCGTGGGAGGTGAGTGGGCAGTTCTCGGTGAAATCAGCTTATGCGGCTGGTTTTTGGGGTAGGGAGGTCATCCCGACGGTGGACCTGACATGGAAGTCGCGTGCCCCCTCATGGTGCAGATTCTTCACTTGGCTTGCCATGAGGGATAGATGTTGGACATCGGATCGTCTAGCGCGGAGAGGGCTACCTCACCAGGACGCGTGTCCATTCTGTGATCAGGAAGAGGAAACAATTAACCATATATTGCTCACGTGTTTCTTTGCTAGGACGGCTTGGTCGAAGATTTGCGAGGCATTGGGCAAGCCAGATTGCACTCCATCTCAACATGACTCACTTGCGGAGTGGGCCGTCGACAAGCGAGGACCTAACAACATGACTGCGAAGGATCTACGTACCATCTTTGCGTTAACATGGTGGGAGTTGTGGAAGAACCAGAATGCTATTGTCTTCGACGGAGCGAGACCTTCAATTGAGGTTTTATTAGGTAGAGTGAGACATGAGGGTTTAGTGTGGGCATCGGCAGGACTACTGAAAGGGAATGTAGCTCCCTTCTTCAGTAGGGTGGAGAGGTGGGAGAATAGAGAGGAGTAGCATGTACTAATACCCTTGTAACCGTTGGTGGAGGCTTTCTTTGCCTTTCTTCTTTAATATATGATATGCACACTCGTGCATATTGAGAATAAAAAAATGGATAAATATGTTAGGTAGCATTCCACATCAAAAATTCTGTTTTTATCATTTACCTACTCGAGGACGAGCAGGAATTAAGCTTGGGGATGCTTGATACGTCAACAATGTATCTATAATTTTTTATTGTTCCATGCTATTATATTATCTATTTTGGATGTTTTATATGCATTAATATGCTATTTTATATTATTTTTGGGACTAACCTATTAACCTAGAGCCCAGTGCCAGTTTCTGTTTTTTCCTTGTTTTTTAGCTTCGTGGAAAAGGAATACCAAACGGAGTCCAAACGGAATAAAATCTTCACGATGATTTTTCTTGGACCAGAAGACACCCAGGAGACTTGGAGATGAAGTCGGAGGAGCCACGAGGTGGCCACAAGGGTGGAGGGCGCGCCCCCCTGCCTTGTGGGCCCCCCGTGACTCCCCTGACCTAATTCTTTCACCTATATATTCACATATGTTCCCAAACCACCAGAGGCATCCACGAAAACACTTTTCCACCGCTGCAACCTTTTGTACCCGTGAGATCCCATCTAGGGACCTTTTCCGGCACCCTGCCAGAGGGGGATTCAATCACGGAGGGCTTCTACATCAACTCTATTGCCCTTCCGATGAAGCGTGAGTAGTTTACCTCAGACCTACGGGTCCATAGCTAGTAGCTAGATGGCTTCTTCTCTCTCTTTGATTCTCAATACCATGTTCTCCTTGTTGTTCTTGGAGATCTATCCGATGTAATCTTCTTTTGCGGTGTGTTTGTCGAGATCCGATGAATTGTGGATTTATGATCAGCTTATCTATGAATATTATTTGAATCTTCTCTGAATTCTTATATGCATGACTTGATATCTTTGTAATTCTCTTCGAATTATCTGTTTGGTTTGGCCAACTAGATTGGTTTTTCTTGCAATGGGAGAAGTGCTTAGTTTTTGGTTCAATCTTGCGGTGTCCTTTCCCAGTGACAGTAGGGGCAGCAAGGCACGTATTGTATTGTTGCCATCGAGGATAAAAAGATGGGGTTTACATCATATTGCTTGAGTTTATTCCTCTACATCATGTCATCTTACTTAACGCCTTACTCTGTTCTTCATGAACTTAATACTCTAGATGCAGGCAGGAGTCAGTCGATGTGTGGAGTAATAGTAGTAGATGCAGAATCGTTTCGGTCAACTTGACACGGACGTGATGCCTATATTTCATAATCATTGCCTTGGATATCGTCATAACTTTGCGCTTTTCTATCAATTGCTTGACAGTAATTTGTTCACCCACCGTATTATTTGCTATCTTGTGAGAAGCCTCTAGTGAAACCTATGGCCCCGGGGTCTATTTTCCATCATATAAGTTTCCGATCTACTATTTTCCATCATATTAGTTTCCGATCTATAAACCAAAAAAACCCAAAAATATTTACTTTATCTTTTGTTTAGTTTTATCTATCTCTATCAGATCTCACTTTTGCAAGTAACCGTGAAGGGATTGACAACCCCTTTATCGCGTTGGGTGCAAGCTATTTGATTGTTGTGCAGGTGCTAGGTGATTTGTGCATTGTCTCCTACTGGATTGATACCTTGGTTCTCTAGCTGAGGGAAATACTTATCTCTACTTTGCTGCATCACCCTTTCCTCTTCAAGGGAAAAACCAATGCAAGCTCAAGAAGTAGCAATGTTACCTTCGATCTTGATGATCTTGAATATGACATGGACGAAGATAATATCGACATTTGGGTCAATGTTGATACGCTTCCACTTCTACCTCTATGTGAGTTTCTCAGACATATTTATTAAATAATTTATATTGTTTATTTAAAAATAGTTGACAGCTTATATATTTCCATTCACAGCTTATTTCCATTCTTCAAAAAATGTTCGGAAAGTAGTAGACAAAACCTATTACATTGATGGCTCTGAACTAACTTACGAGGAAAAAGATCATCTTGTCTCATTTATTATTGATGTTGAGACTTTCAATAAGAATTATGAAACTCCTCCACATTATGGTCAATACGTGCCACTAGTCCATGTGTTGAACTATGGCAACATCCATGGAAATGGCATGGTAAGCTTTTTTACTATTATGACACCAGTGCATCTTTTGCATACATTCTTCTAAAGCTAAACTACATTGCTAACTACGTTACTATTAAGCTCTTCAACAGAAAATCCCGAAGGATTGTGTGCCTCATCTGATGCATACGAAAGGTCACATTGATATTGTTAGCTTACGGCCAAGTCTGCCTACGGGTCACCGTTGTTCATACGAGATTTGTCAAACAGATGAAAACCGCACAATCAAAGAATGGAAAAAAGTTATGAATAATCATAGGGAGCTACTTGGAAGCAACATTGTGCGAAGCCCACGAATTGGAGACAGTATAATCTCCATTCTCCATAATGGAGAGTCAGGGGCTATGTTGTTTTATGTTATTTTACCTTAGAGAGGGTAGTAGGTCCTAGCTAATACTCATGATCAGGTGCTAAGAACAATTAACTAGGGTTGGTTAGATGACTATGATGATGATGAGTATGACTTGTTATTATGATAACGAGTAGAAGTTGTCAGATGACTATGATGATGATGAGTATGACTTGTTATTGTGATAACGATGATGAGTTATTATTATGATGATGATGCTGAGTTATTATATCATTATGAGCATGATGAGTTATTATATATATCAGTGGGTGAAATAAATGTGGATTAGATTCAAGTGGAGGTAACATTGTGCATATAGAAAGTACTACTAATCCAAACTAAAGTGATCAAATTTAGATTAGTAGTACTTTGGATCTGCACCATGTTGCCTCCACTTGAATATAATCCAGGTCTCTTTAACCCACCAAGATATATAATAACTCATCATGTCATAAAATCATACGATGAGACTACCGTATAAAACCTGTAGAAATACATTGCCAATACGCAGAAGAAAAAATATACAAGAAATTATAGCAGTAGCGCGGGTTGACAAGACACTACTGGTAGGTAGGTGTAGCAGTAGCGCTGGATGGACAGGCGCTACTGCTATGTAGGATAGTAGTAGCACGGGTCCAACCCACGCTACTGCTAAACATTAGCTGTAGCATCGTAGCAGTAGCGTGGGTGCCCGCGCTACTACTACGCGTCTAACCTGCGCTACTGCTAGGGTTTTCCCTAGTAGTGTTACTTCTATTCAATTTATATTATTTTAAATGGAAATACTAACAGTTTTTTAGGTGGTGATCATTTCGTATTGGGCCAAGCCCAAATATTATTAGGAGGCAGTGCGGGTCAAAACCAAGGGGGCAACGGCCCCCTCGTCCCACTCCCTCTCTCTCTCTGCCCCGCGCGTACACTCTCTGTTCTTGTTCCCCTTTCTCTCCTTCCCTCGCCGCTCGTCCCCGCTCTGGTTCCGACGCTTAGGTAATCTCCCTCTCTCACCCATCTCTCCCCCTCTCTCTCCACTTGTTTCCCTCCAATTTGATTGGAGTTAATTTCATTTTGAGCTAGGGTTTCAGCGATGGCGGTGGCGGAAACGATGGACTGCTAGGGTTTATCGCCTCCATCTTCATCCCCTCGGCTGCATTGAGTACGATGAGTTCATCCCTTCCACCTTCTTTTATTTGCATGGCTAGGGTTCATTGCTAGGGTTCATCGATTAGGGTTTCAGTAGAAACTACAATTGAATTAGAATTAGAATGCCAATTGACAAAATTATGCTATGCCAAGTCAGCGAACTTGACATTTCTATTAGAAACTACAATAAAAAAATATGCTATGCCAAGTTAGTGTAGTTGACAAAACAATTGTGCAGCACGGGACGGCTCCAGCATAAGAAGCTCTCTACGACATGTTAAAAAAATACATGTTCAGATGGTTAGTTGGGACCCTCTTTTCCTTCTGCTGGACATTTTTTATGAAAGAGCAGCATTGAGCTGTTTTCATTAGTGTAGAAAGATCAAGTCTCAAATGGTTACAAAGTTGTAGCCTTTGCTCAGAGAAAGCTAATAGATGGCAGAGAAGCAGTTGTCATAGCGGCACTAACAACAAGCAGTAGAGGTAACATCTACTCTATTCAAGGGGGTCGAAAATTCGATCTAATTGACTAATTCCAGCGTCATGCCGGCACCTTGCTTCGTCCATGATTCTTCCAAAGATCTCTTGGACATTTTGGTGTATGTAATTTGGTCCTAACTCATAATAAAATAGAACATGTTTTGCTCATGTTCTTTGAGTGTAGAGGTTCTTGCCACATGTACCTTCATAGTTGCATAACTGTGTTCAGTTAGGTACTTAGCACATCTTTGTCATGTGTTGCAGTGGGGCTCTTAGCACTGTTGGGTTAGTTAACACCTTTGTCAACTCTGCTTGAGTCTAGTTATTGTGCTATAGTCAGTCAAGGGACATAACTAATATAAATTATCAAATGATCTCAAACCTTGAAGTAAGCATCATGATTTCTTATTGTAATTTGTTCATATACAAATGAACACTGAATTATAGAAACCAGGTTGTCCAATGTGACTTGCATAGATACTACACTTCATCCAATATTCAATGTGACTTGTGTAGATACTACACTTCATCCATATGATTGTGTGAAGATATCCATAGTGCTATTTTGTTGTTATCCAAAGCTAGTTATGCATATGTCATCATCTTTAAACAAATTTGGTTACATACAAACTGCCATGTGTTAGATAATATTATCCTGACTTGTTATTATTTTGTAGTTGCAGCCATGAGTACCTGGAACAACCACTACCAGTCCTCGGATAACTTTGCAGCATATGGCGAAGTCTACAAAGGAGAAGCGAGCACCAACAAGGTAAGATTACAAAAACATCCATGAGCATTGCAAACACATGCATATATATACCAAGCCCATTTTAACTTTCCAGGTACTCATGGTTTCAAATAATTGACTTGCCAAGAGTACGTACGAAAACCGTCTCTAGCACCCGTCGGGCAGCAGCCATGTGACATGCACATGCTCAACCACGAGCTTGTCGCGTCACATGAGAGTACAGTGAAGGCCCTGAGGGAGTTGAATGACTCCCTGCAAAATGAGAGGGATCAGATTATCGATGAGAATTCGGATTTCTACGATAAGATACTGAAGCTCAACGACCAGAAGGATAAGCTGGTCGTTGAGATCGATGAGCTGAAGAAGGACATACATCTCACTACAAAAAAATACACTTCCGTGATGATACGTGTTTGTCACAGTAGGTCACGTTTTCTGTCATGCATGTACATCCATGACGATTTTATGACAGAATGAAGAGAGTCATACCTGTGCTGTCGTAGAAGTGTTCCATGACAATACCAAAATTATCATCACAGAAGTGTCCACTTCTATGACGATAAATGGCGCGTCATGGAAGTCCTTTCGTCAAGGGTAACCGACACGTGACATCCACCGTAACGGGTCACCGTTAAGCTATCGGGTTCCGGTTTAGATCCGATAACTCGTTAACAGCCCGGACCAACGGGGATTTTCCACATGTAAAATTCTCAATGGCCAAAGGAACCACGTGTCGGCTCAGCATTGGGACAGATGTCATCCACTCATTGGACGGGAGGCGCCTATGATACGTCGACACATGGCACGGCCCAATAGAGGCCCATTCAGGTGAAAAGGTCAGCCCATTTGACTTGGTCAAAAGGTAGCGGGCCGGCCCACGGAAAGCCTGTTAATGGCATGTTCGCATATAGCCCATTTACAGCCCGCTAACTCACAGCCCGTTATGGCCTATCCGAATTGGGCCCGATAGCGTCATCTGAGCCATCCAATATGATTCCAGCCCGTTGTAACTTCTGGCCCATGTATGGCCCATGACTTCTTTTGGCCCATACGAGGCCCTTTGTGACTCTGGGCCCATTAAAGGCCCGTGGTGAAACTGGCCCACGATGAACAGTGTATCGCTTAATACTCATTAACGGCCCATTATTCCATTGGGCCCTTTCCAGCCCGTATGATCTTTCGGCCTTCTAACGGCCCATTTATTCTTGGGCTCATTTCCAGCATTTGATTACTTCCGGTCCGTTACTGGCCTGTTCCGCTTGCGGGCCAAATTCAGCCCATGGTTAAAGTCGGCCCGTTTGTGGCCCATTAATCCGTTGGGCTATTGAGGGAGTCATGGACTAAGGGGTCCTCGGTGTGATGGCCCATTCTACATGGGCCGGACTGGTGGAGCCATATAGTGACAGGAGATCTATGAAGCCGTGGTGTGCCGTTCAAGTCAAGAAGGCGCAGGATCCCTTTAAACCCTTATTGTAATCTATCTTCGGTAACCCTAACCCTACCGGTGTCTATATAAACCGAGGGTTTTTAGTCTTTAGGGCTAGAGCTACATTCATCACCTCATTGCCTTAGGGTTTAGCTCATACGGATCTCGAGGTAGATCTACTCTGTAAACCATATTATACATCCAACACAATCAAGCAGGACATAGGGTTTTACCTCTCCGAGAGAGCCCGAACCTGGGTAAACACTGTGTTCATCGTCCCTTGTTCCCCATCGATCCTAGATCCATAGCTCGGGACCCCTACCCCGAGGTGTGATGGTTTTGACACCACCATTGGTGCTTTCATTGAGAGTTCCGCTGTGGGATCGCCATAGAAATCGATGGCTCAACCGGTCGTTGGAGACCACACCCGCGCCAAGGGCTTCCCCGCCCCTGGTCATCCTTTCATCTTCGGCGGCATGTGAGTGCGCACCGATCCCGCTAGTCGCCTCGACCAGATTGAAGGCTTCACCCCCGTTGAAGGGTTCATTGGTTCAGGGGCATCGACCCCAGGACCAGAAGACTCACAAAAATCCGGTATCTCTCATAGTCCGGCCCTGAAGCCCGACTTCGACAGACCGCCGACAAGATATCCCGCCGAATCGCCAGAGTGTCCGGCACCCCCATGTGGCCAGCCAGCAGACCACTTGGCGAGTCTTTTCCGTGCAATGGGAATCTCTGTTATCAGGCCTACGACCTACGATCGGATCGGGCTTAAACCCGACGACCGAGAAATCAACACCCCTCCGGTCACGCACCTCGTCGCCACGGTCGAAGAGGCCCAGGAGGGGCCACAACCCTGCAAGCTAAGAGCGGTGTACACTCGAATCTCCAGCTCGGAGTCAGACACCAGCTCAGATGTACGTCCGGACTCGAACCCCAGCGCTAGATCCGGCCTTGAGCCGATCCGGCCGCACACTAGTCCGGATCCGAGCGCTGCAGGACTAGAACCAGACATGACTCAACAACCCATCAAGGATAGTCTGGGTCCGCGGCAGGAGGGAATTCTTGAAATTTTCCCACCCACCCACCACACGGAATAATCTCCGGATTCAGGAAACCCAGACATATGGGACCTCATGTATGTCAAACAGCGGCGGAATGAGACAGTCCACCATTATTGGGCTAGATTTCTCCTGGTAAAGAACAGGATGGCACCTTGCTGTGACAAAGAAATAATTAAAGCCTTCCAGTTTAAAACTGCAGGGACAAGGGCCTCTTAAACGCCCTCGCGCGTCTCCGAATTCAAAGCTTCACTGAACTATCAGACATGGTATTCAAATATTGCGCCATGGAGAACACGTGGAGGGCGCAACAGATGAACATGGGCCACAGCCCGCCGCGCATCATGGAAAGCCTCGCTTTAAACGAGCTTACACAAATCGGTCGCCGGAGCGCGAGCCTAATGAAAAGAAAACTAGGCCCGGATCGGTGTTAGACGAGTTGCTGGATAAACCATGCCCAATACAATCGGTCTTGCTAGATGCAAACCCAACCCACAGACTTCGAGCCTATTGGGTGGTAAGACAAGTGGCCAAATATGGCGAGCCAATCTTGGGCCTTACACCCCCAGATAAACAGTCCTCGGCTTCACCACAGGACCACAATGTCCTTACGGTATACGAGACATTCGCCTCAAACAATAAAAGATAAAAGGCTCTTTGAGAGCTCAACCAAATATATCAAGTGACGGCCGCACAGCCATGGGCAGCCACGCCTATCACCTTCAACGAGAAGGACGAGCCAAGCCCCCGTAACAACCACGCACCGGCCGCACTGGCCCTCGACCCCATTGTCGATGGTTTTCGGCTGACTAAAGTGCTGATGGACGGAGGCAGCGGCCTCAACCTCATTGATGAGGATACTCTAGACAAGATGCAGTTCAACAGGTCTCGCATCGAACACAGTCATAGCACATTCTGAGGTATAATACCTGGTAGGGAGGCACACTACTCGGGACGTGTAACCCTGGATGTTGTGTTCGGCACACCCGATAACTACATATCCGAACCCTTACTATTTCACATTGTGCCTTTCCGTAGTGGATACCACACCCTTCTAGGATGTGAGGCATTCTCAAGATTTCAGGCCATACCACATTATGGGCATATGAAACTCAAGATGCCAGGGCCCAACGGGGTGATCTCTCTTAAAAGCGACCCGAGCAAGGACTTGCGAGCCGAAAACAAGACGGCATCCCTCGCCCTAGAGGCACTATCCGAAGCCCTCATGGCCGAAGAGTTGA
Source organism: Thinopyrum elongatum (assembly GCA_011799875.1). Lineage (NCBI taxonomy): Eukaryota > Viridiplantae > Streptophyta > Magnoliopsida > Poales > Poaceae > Thinopyrum > Thinopyrum elongatum. The sequence goes on from CM022299.1 coordinate 571,374,031, forward strand.
CAGTGCTATGCACTACAGTCGACAGGGATGATGTGGTTCTCAGTAAAAGACAAAAACCCACATCATTCAAGCCAGCAGATGAAATAGTAAATTTCAAGTGCACCCAACAAATCCCAACAAAATGGCATCCATAGGAGCACAGCTAGACCCCGCAGTCGACGAGGCGCTAAGGACATTCCTGCGTGAAAACTGGAAAATATTCGCCTGGCACCCATCAGATATGCCAGGAATCCCACGCAGGCTAGTAGAGCACAACCTCAACATTTTATAAAGCTTCAAGCCAGTGAAACAAACCCTGCGCCGATTTTCCAAACCCAAACGGTAGGCCATGGGCGAAGAACTTGCAAAACTGCTAGAGGCCAGATTCATCCGCGAGATCAAGCACCCCGAGTGGTTAGCAAATCTGGTTATGGTACCCAAGAAGGATAAGTCCTGGCGGCTATGTGTCGACTTTAAAGACCTCAACAAGGCCTGCCCTAAGGATCCATTCCCCCTACCAAGGATAGACCAGATCATCGACGCCACCGCCGGACACGACTCGTTATGCTTCCTTGACGAATACTCTGGATACCATCAGATTAAGATGAAGGAGTCCGATCAGGAAGCAACCGCATTCATCACCCCTTACGGGCCTTTTTGCTTCAACACCATGTCGTTCGGGCTTAAAACGCAGGAGCCACATACCAGCGCATGATTCAAACATGCCTTGAAAACCAAATTGGCAGAACAGTCAAGACATACGTGGATGACATGGTTATCAAAACCAAACATATCGACCAACTGATAGACGACCTACGCCAAACCTTCGACAACCTGCGGGCCTACGACATACGGCTCAACCCGGAGAAATGCATCTTTGGGGTCCCTGCCAGAAAGCTACTCGGATTCATCATTTCCCTTAGAGGAATCGAAGCCAATCCGGCCAAAATCAGAGCACTGTCTCAGCTCGCAATACCAACAGAGGTCAAGCATGTCCAGAAGCTAGCGGGATGCGTGGCTGCCTTGAGCCGCTTCATATCTCACCTCGGAGAAAAGGCATTGCCACACTATAAACTGCTCAAAAAGACCAAGAACTTCTAGTGGACAGATGAAGCAACCATGGCACTCAAGGAGATTAAAACACTCCTCGCCAGCAACCTTATCCTGGCCGCACTCGGCGTCGGCGAACCCATGCTACTATACATCTCAGCCACTAATCAGGTGGTCAGCGCGGTGCTCGTCGTGGTGCGGGAGTCTGAAGGCCACAAGTTCCAACTTCAGAAGCCGGTCTACTACGTGTCCGAGGTGCTTACGCCATGCAAATCACGATACCCACACTATCAAAAGATAGCCTACATGGTTTTCATGGAATCCGAAAAGCTACGACACTACTTTCAAGAATGTTTAGTCATAGTGGCCTCTGAGGTTCCCTTGAATGACAAATCAATAACAGGGACGCCACGGGCCGCATCGCCAAATGGGCCATCGAGCTCCTCCCCTTCGAGATAACATACAAGCTACACTGAGCCATTAAATCTCAGGTGCTTGCCGATTTCATAGCCGAATGGACCGAGGAGGAACTACCCCGGGAGTACTCTACATACTCGCACTGGACAATGTATTTCGATGGCTCAAAGATATTAGCCGGACTAGGGGCTGGGGTCATCCTAATCTCCCCCACAGGCGACACTGTTCGGTATGTCCCCCAAATAATGTACATGGACTCCAACAACGCAGCCGAGTACGAAGCACTACAACATGGTCTTCGCACGGCTATGACAATGGGCGTGCAGCGCCTCGAGGTAAGGGGAGATTCAAACCTGGCTATCTCTCAAGTCAACGGCGAATTCGACGCCAAAGACCCCAAGTGGCGGCATATGGAAACGCGGTCCTCCGGATATCGGCCCAATTTGAGGGCCTAGAATTTCACCATGTCGCTAGAGACAGCAATCAAGCAGCCGACGTCCTCGCCCGCAAGGGCGCCAAGCGCGACCTGGTTCCCAAAAACACCTTCCTCGAGCGGCTCTTTAAGCCCTCCCTGGTGTGGCAGGATGATGTCACTGGTGCACTATCCAACGAGCCCACTCACAATGCCTCACCCAAAAATGAACAAGACGATCACGTCATCGACGGCTCCGCACTCGAGGAAACACCTTCTGCACACGAAGTAATGGCCATAATTCCACCCTGGACAGAACCCCTGCTAGCCTACCTCACACAACAGCAGCTTTTGGAGGATCAGACCGAAGCACGACGCATAGTTCTGTGCTCTAAGGCATACAAGGTCCATGAGGGTGAACTCTATAAGAAGAGTACCACAGGAATTTTACAAAGGTGCATCACCGAAGAAGAGGGGCGGCAGCTCTTGGCAAAGATACGCGCGGGCATGGGCGGACACCACGCGACAGCTCGGGCTTTGGTCAGCAAGGCTATCCGAGCAGGTTTTTTCTAGCCTACCGCCCGTGAAGATGCCCAGACATTAGTCCAACATTGCGTCGGATGACAGCTGTTCGCAAATCAAAGCCACATGCCCCCACAGCTCTTCGGACAATACCGATCACATGGCCTTTTGCGGTTTGGGGTCTCGACATGGTCGGGCCGCTCAAAGGGGGGACAAACAAAAAGAAGTACCTATTGGTCATGGTCGACAAATTCACCAAATGGATCGAGGCATGTCGGGGTACACAAACAGGGGTGTGTGTTTCCCCTGATTTGTGCACGGACGGCAGGCCTCCACCACGACAGCGCCAAGTTTCCAGGACGAGGCCAAGGAGAATAGATAGCTCTTGAGAAATTAAAGGGCGGATCAAGAAGACCAAGACCAACCAAGTGATTAAGATATCACTGAGGAAAAACCTCCCTTGCTGGGCAGGCGAGCCTGGCGGGGTCGAGGTCACCCAAAGGACAAGTCTCAAGACTCACCCTGCAAGCCTGCCGAGGACACCGAGGGCGGACTATCCCGCCAAGGCGCCACCGCTCCACCTCATAGCAACGCAAGTTACCTATCGGTGCGGTGTTGAGCCCCCAAGTGATTAAGTGGCTGTTATTTGGCATGTGGCAGCCATTTCCAAGGAAGATCACCCCAAAATGACACCCGTCTAGGAGACGTGTCACGCAGACAAGCGAGAAGGTGGCTAAATGGCGCGGCAAGGCTGCCGGGCTACACCCATGATGTGACACTAAGCGGTGCATTTAGTACGCCTTGTCTTGTCTGCAGAGTTAAGTATGATAGCACTGTTTGCTATCCAATCAGTACATAATGACTAATTTGCCATTGTGGTGACCCCTTGACCTATAAAAGGAGGGCCATGGTAACCTTAGAAAGGATTCAGACCCCTGTACACTCATACGCGCGTAGCCGCTCTTGTCCCAAGGCGACCTTGCCGGGTTAGAGCGCTGCGTCTCCACCACGGTCCTTCCATCAATCCACCAAAGCAGGAATAGGGTTTTATGCCTCGCGGCGGCCCGAACCTGGGTAAAAACTAGTCGTGTCATCGCTGTTGTGCCGCTCTACGCTCTCCGCTCTTTGTGCAATGTGCTCTTCCCCCTTGCCAAACCACAAGGGGCCGATGGTCCCATAGGTGGCCATGTTATACCACGACATCTTCGGCGCGCCAGGTAGGGGGAAGCGCTTGCGCGAACCCAAGGGTGTAAGCAGCGCGTCATCTTCATCATCGTTTTCTTCATCAACTGCTTCATCATCCATGACGCCAAGTAAGAACATGGCGCAGTGGATCGGGAAGGAAGCGAGCTCGTTCCTTCACCCGCCCCGTCCAGTTCCCATCATCATTCTCCACTGTAGCTACAGCGGCGGCGGTGGAAAGAAATGACAGGGGCGCGACAGGCTCGAATGGCTCGGGCGGCATGGTCACCATGCGAGCCCCGTGCAGAAAAGGGGGCAAGGTGATAAGGTACATGGTTCCTCTCTCCACCACTTTCACTTGTCAACGTAGATGAGCCCGCGTGAAACTCGGTCTAGTATTTGCCCTGCTAAGGGAAATCCTAAGTAGAGCGCCGGTGTGAATTGGTTGATTGATGCCCCGGCAAGCATGCTCCGGCAAGGCCATCCGCGCCAGCGTCACTTTTGTGCCAGCGGCCGTAAGATCATTAAAAGTGTGAGGAGGTGAGAGAAACCGGTCCAGCCTTGCATCGCATTCTGTCACTCACAAGATATCTATGATTCCTTCCGGCCCTTGCCGGGAACCTGGAAGCAACATGCGAGGCACCATCCTCCCAAGATACGCGGATGCGATGAGCGGCTGCGGCTGGAAGGGGGGAGGAAGCACGGATGAAAGCTAAGTCAACGTGATCATTGCTCCTTTATAGATCCAGAGTTTGCATTTGCTTATCCACCAGATACCAATGGGTTTCGTATGAAGAAATCTTTTTCGTGTAATGGCACCTTGACGGATCATCTGCGCCCCTGTTCTGTTCCGAGCCTGCTCATGGAGCGGGTGGCTGCATCAAAGACTCCTAAGGGAAAAACTTGCCGGGACATGTCCTCTCTAGCCGATGCTAAGGACCCGATCCTCACCACAATTGCGGCGGCATGTTGCTGGCAGGCAACCAAAACATGTAAAAAGAAACTAACCATACGAACATCCATGGATAAAACGCAAAGGGGATAGCATGCATTCAAAATTAATTAAACATCAGTTCAGCACAAATAAAAGAAGTACGGTGTCTAAACACGAGACATGCATAATGTTTTGTTACAGGGCGGTACGCCAATGTGAATGGTTTGGAGCCATGCTTGGCGGTCTTATTGAGCCCTGGGGACGGTGAGGACCTTGTCGGCAAAGGGGGCGGCCTTCTCCATGGTAGAAGAAACATCAGCGCCTGCCGGGAGCTTCCTGAAGCCATCAGCAAGATTGAGTTCGAGGTGGCGGTAGGCAAGGTTGCTCAAGACCATGAAGAGGGCGCTACGGGCAAGCTTTCGAGACTCGCTTTCGAAAAGGGCGTCTCTTCCTTCTTCATGAGTCTTCAACTTTTCAATCAACTCGTTGAAGAAGAGCCCTAACTTGACGCTGGGGATCTTGTGCTGGCCAACCGAGAAGACTAGCCCCTCCATGCCCATCGCTGCAATCTGGGCAGTGAGGCGCTCGGCGATGTCGATCAGGCTCTTGATCCAAAGGCTGACCTGCTCGGACTGGTTTGCCAGCTTGTCCTTCGCATCCTTTCGAAGGAGTCTCGCGTTGTCCAGATCCTTCATCAGCTGCTTCTCGCGGACCTCGCCAGATTCGATCGAGCTCTCCAGGGTGCAACCCTGGCCTTCATGTCTTCAATGGTGCCGTTGGCAGTCTCAAGATCTTGGCTCTTGGAGGAGAGCTGCGATTGCACCTCCTTCAGAAGGATCTCTCCTTTCTGCGCCTCCTCCTTGAGGGTCACGACTTCCTTGGCACTCCCGACAAGCTCTTCTGTTAGTTTGGCCATCTATTGGTCAAGATTAGCCTTGGCAGTAGATGCAGCGGCAAGATCGTTAGCAAGCTTCTTCAGTTGGGCGACGGAGTCAGCAGTAAGAGCATCCATAGCTACCTTACGCTTGTCCTCCTGCTCCTTGGTACCCTGCTGGACGAGGGCTTCTAGTTCATCGTCTTTGGCGCGGAGAGTGGCCCCGAGGTTCTCCTCCCGGGAAGAGATGCTCTGCTCCTTGGCATCCAGAAGCATTGTGCATTCCGCCAGGCGGGCTTCTCGGGTGGCGACATTCTCTTTCGCCATGGAGATCGTCTCCTGTTGCCGCAAGAGGACTTGGAACTGCTTGCCGTGCCACTCGTGCAGCTCGTTGCCCTTGTCCCTCAGCTTCTGGTCGACACTGTTGGCGGAATTACACTGCTCCCTGAGTACCTGCCACTTCTGGCCGTACCGGTTCTGCATTTCCTTGATGCCCGCCGCCACGGACTCTGGAAAAGACAGGTCCAAGACTGCATCGACAGAGCCATCGGTCTCTGTGATTTGCTGAGACAGGGGCGCCATGATACGCTGGATCTCTTCGTCTAGTTCTGCATTCGCTGCTGCCGAAGAACCGGGGGCTTCGAGACCAGGTTGGGCCAGCACTAATGCTAGTTGGCTTGAGGTTGGCTGCAGGATCCCAGCCGAGGTGCCAAACGATGGAGGAGGGCTCATGGTTTGAAGGGGGATTTTCTCCTCAACCAACATCCCCGATCTTGACGCACCGCTAGGGGCCTGCCTGCCTCCTGCGGGGGCTCCTGGGCATCCCCAACAGCGTGTTCTTGCCCCTTCGTGGTAGCAATTTTGGCGGCTTCCTCGGCAGCGTCTTTCCCGATGCTGGCCACCTCCTCCAACAACTTGGGCTCCTCGGCCAATGGTACTACAAGCAAGAGCAAACGAGCAATCAGGAGGGGGAAGAAACATTGGAAGACCAAGAACTTGGAACAAGATTATAAAGGAAAAACAAATAAGTTACCGGGAGTTGTCTGCCGTGGAGGATCTTCATTTTCCCCGGCAACGTCAATTGTCGGGACATGGACACCACCCCCTTCCCCGGTAACTATGGTGTCGACTTGGGCAGAGCATTCCGTGGGAGTCTCTATCAGGGTCCCTTCGCCTCGGCCAACAGGCAGAGTGGGCCCCTCCTGGGAGGCCCCATCCTGGGCAGACTCCCCCTCTTCTCTGATTGGAGATGGGGAGTGCTCCTCTGCATCGTCTTTGGCGGGGGCAATCAGTCCCGTGCCTTCGCGGTGAGGGTTGGGCTGGGGGCTTGCCACTGGATCATTCGTGCTGCTCCCCGCCTGACCCGTGCCTCCTAGGGACCCCGGCGGCTCCGCATGCCTGAGCTGCTTGGCTCAGTGGATGAGGGTCTCCTCCTCCTCCTCCTCTTCCCTGTCAAAGGCAGCAAGCAAGATTGAATTAGCAAACCAACGAGTATGCTAGACTCGGATGAGAACGAAGAATATTGTTCTTACTCTGAGTCCATGAGCATGGAGCCCAGCTCGAACTCCATGGGTGTCGGAGGCGCTCTGCCTCTCTTCAGGACAAGGGGAACAGTACTCCCTGGTAACTTCAAGTCCTGCTTGGGCGAAGGGATCTCCGGCGAAGACGAGCTGCTCGAAGAGGTCGAATCTGACTGGGAGCTGGAGTCGCCCCCTGTGACTACCAGTCGCTTGGCGGGAGGGGTCTTGGCCTCGGAAAGGCGAGAGGAATGCGATCTTTTTTACCTCCGCCCCGCCGCTTTTGGAGGCGATCTTTTTTACCTTCTTGGCGGGCCCGGGGGCTGGGGTGGCTGCTCCTCGGCCGTGCCGCCTGCGCGAATGGGGTTCCAGATCCAGTTCAGGGGCCTGGGGACCTGTGGCAAGCCACTCCTCCCCGGGCTGCACCACCTCCACGGCGTCGTCCTCTTGCTGAGCTCCCGCTGCCACAGCGTACAGAGCCTCAATCCCGGCAGGTTCATCCCCGGCAGGATCATCCTCTGCAGCCCCTTCCTTGACTCGCCCTTCACTCCTGCCGTGGGTAACCCTTTCGCTTTCTGCTTCCTCCTCCCCTCTTTTGGGCCTTGCTTTTCCAGCGGCCCGAAGCGCTCTATCCTCCTCAATCCGCTTCTTGATGAACGCCGCCTCCACCTTGGAGGTGCGCTTGAACATGTTGGTCTCCACCCTGGTAGCCCTTTCCTCCAGGCCGGAGAACCACTTGATCTCATCGTCAAGTTTGGGTAATTGCCAATCACTCGCAACCCCATGAGCGTTGCAATCTGGCATCCATTTCAGAATCTGGTCCCGGGTGGAGTTGATGTTCAGCGGAACAACACTTGCCGGCAATTTGAACGGCCCAAGGCTGCTGAACAGCTGTTCGTACAACCAACCATGGCCGTACACCGACAAGTTGTTGGACATACCCGGGTACAGTCGCATCCTGTCCCTGGCCTCCCCATACAGCCAGGCAAACCTGTCCCTTTTCTGCAAAGGCGCGATGCGCCGTCGGAGGAAATCGGCCCCCACCTGCTCGATGGTTAACCCGACGGCCTTGAGACGGATGATCCTGTTCAACGCCGGGCGGAGCCTGTCGTTGGTGAGGCCCACCTCCCTCCAATCGTTGTCGCGCACGATACACTCCGTTCGTGCCTGGCAGAAGTCTAGGGCTTCCGCGTCCTGAATCCAACACCAGTCTGCCCTCCATTCTTCCCACCTGTCGCGCTGTTGCCCCGGCAGATAATCCCAGGTTTCCCTCACCACCCGAGCGATCCAGCTTACATTCCCCGAGCGGTGAGCCTTGTTTTCCACCCGCGGGACGAAGAAGTGCCGGAACAGATCTACATTGGGGGCGACCCCGACAAAGTTCTCGCACAAGTGGGCGAAAATCGCCATGCACGCCATCGCATTTGGCGTGAAGTCCAGAAGGTGGAATCCGTACACCATCATCATCGCTTCAAACAAATCTGAGAAATGGGGACAAAGGCCGCAGAAGAAGTACGCACAGAAAAACCGGTATCAATTTGGCGGATCTTCTTCCCCCTCCGGCAAGACCACGGGCGCCCCATGCCCTTTTGGAACTTCTGTCCCCCACATATACCCATACCTTGCAACCAAGGTGTCCTCATCCAAGCTCGATGGGGAGAAGACCACGTCTCCCCGCCGCTTCTTGTCCAACTCCGCCGCTCTCCTTTTGTTCCCCTCTGCGGCTACCGTCTTCGCGGTGGCCGCCTGCTTCCCCTTGTCAATGGTAGTCTTCCTTCCCATCCTTATGGGCAATGAGGGAATGGGGGATCAGATGAGACAAATGAGAGCGAGAATGGGCGCGGAGCGACTGCGTGGTTAGAGGAAGAAGATGATGGCTGGAGAAACAGGTGCGAATGAGCTGCGCCCCTTCACGTTTTTCCTCTTTATGTGGAACGAGCGTGGAGAAAGGGGCGACTCTTCGCAACTTTCCCTCAGAAAGTTACCGTTTTACATTAACTGCTACAGTCCCACGACCCCACGACCCGCGGTAATTACGCGGAGTGGACGTTTGTCAGTTGGTCATCATGACGAACCGCTGCACGCGAAGCGTTCCCTCGGCACTTGTCTGTGCACCGTTTGGGGCCTAACGCAACGTGCCCGGCGACACGTATGGCTCAGGCCCAGGGGCTTCTGTCGGGGTACACAAACAGGGGTGTGTATTTCCCCTGACTTGTGCACGGACGACAGGCCTCCACCACGACAGCGCCAAGTTTCCAGGACAAGGCCAAGGAGAAGAGATAGCTCTTTGAGAAATCAAAGGACGGATCAAGAAGACCAAGACGAACCAAGTGAGCAAGATATCACAGAGGAAAAACCTCCCTTGCTGGGTAGGCAAGCCTGGCGGGGTCGAAGTCACCCAAAGGACAAGTCTCAAGACTCCCCCGGCAAGCCTGCCGGGGACGCCGAGGGCGGACTATCCCGCCAAGGCGCCCCCGCTCCACCTCATAGCAACGCAAGTCACCTATCGGTGTGGTGTCGAGCCCCCAAGTGATTAAGTGGCTGTTATTTGGCACGTGGCAGCCATTTCCGAGGAAGATCACCCCTAAATGACACACGTCCAGGAGATGTGTCATGCAGACAGGCGAGAAGGTGTCTGAATGGCGCGGCAAGGCTGCCGGGCTACACCCACGATGTGACACTAAGTGGTGCATTTAATGCGCCTTGTCCTGTCTGCAGAGTTAGGTATGATAGCACTGTTTGCTATCCAATCAGTACGTAATGACTGATTTGCCATTGTGGTGACCCCTTGACCTATAAAAGGAGGGTCGTGGCAACCTTAGAAAGGATTTAGACCCCTGTACACTCATACGCGCGTAGCCGCTCTTGTCCCAAGGCAACCTTGCTAGGCTAGAGCGCTGCGTCGCCACCACGGTCCTTCCATCAATCCACCAAAGCAGGAGTAGGATTTTACGCCTCGCGGCGGCCCGAACCTGGGTAAAAACTGCTCGTGTCATCGCTGCCATGCTGCTCTACGCTCTCCGCTCTTTGTGCAATGTGCTCTTCCCCCTTGCCGAACCACAAGGGGTCGATGATCCCGTAGGTGGCCGTGTTATACCATGACAAGGCAAGGCCCGTCACTTCGGTAGAATCCAGACCAGTCGTCGACTTCTTATCCGATGTCGTACACCGTTATGGTGTCTCCCACAGAATAATTACCGATAATGGTACCAACTTCACCGCCTAGGAAGTTAAAGACGGGTGCGGTAAAATGGGCATTAAGCTCGATTACGCCTCGGTGTACCACCCACAGACCAACAGACAAGTCGAACGAGCCAATGGACTCATTATGAGCGGCATTAAGCCTCGCCTAGTTCGATCCCTTGAACAATCAGACTACCATTTGGTCGAGGAACTCGATTCCGTACTATGGGGGCCGCGCACTACTCCTAATCGGTCAACCGGACACACACAATTTTTGATGGTATACGGTGCGGAAGCAGTTCTCCCATGCGACCTTATCCATGACGCGCCTAGAGTGCGCATGTACGAAGAAAAGGAAGCCGAGCTCGATCGGCGGGATGATCTGGATGCTCTGGAAGAAGAACGGGACATAGCTCGAGCTGGGTCCGCGTTCTATCTACAGCAAGTGCGACGTTACCACAACCGTGAAGTCCGAGCGAAGACATATAACGTGGGTGACCTCGTCCTCCGACTCCCCGAGAAACAGAAGAATAAACTATCACCTAAATGGGAGGGACCGTACATCATCGATGAAGTACTCATTGGAGGAGCATATCGTCTTCGCCGCCCGTCCGACGACTGCCTCGAGCCGAACCCGTGGAACGCAGCCCGGCTGCGGCATTTTTACGCCAAACTTGACATACATCTCCACCTTTTCCTTCTTTTATTTTCCTTATTTCTCTCTTTTTGACATGGTGCTAGTTCGGCTAAACCGAATCATACCAATCTCGTATTATATACATCATTGAATGTAACACCCCGCTTCGCATGGGGGCCCACTCAGAAGAGCCGAATAAATGTATAAATCGCATTAGTACTGATTGCATCCTTCTCACACATGTTAAGCCAACACATGCACTTGTTTGACTTAAGATCTTTGCCAAGCTGGGTTGCCTGACTCCTGTATTTACCCCTATGTTCCCGATTGTTCGGCTAGGGAGTAAAGGGAGCACCTCTGTGATTGTTACGACCGGGTCATCCGGGACCGTACCTCAGACAGGTGAAGCCGAAAGCTAGCATTCTTACAGAATACGATAAGTCGGCCTAAGAGAAGGGAATATAGCCTCGCGCTTATCACCAGGGTTTTCTCGCAGCCAATGGTCTCCATTGATTTCACACATTCAGACTATAAACTTACCCGAAGAAAGGAACCTTTGGAGGAACTATTTTCGTCGGAAGATGTTTCTTACGTCAAACAGTAATATAACATAACTCTCCACACATGTTTCGTCCGTTCGAGCCAAATGGCCGGATTGCCTGGTTCCCGAAGTACTGCCTTGTTTCCCTCGACACGTAGTACGGAACACTTCCCGATCACTGATCGGGGAGGTGGAAGCTGATGGCCGGTTAAGACAACATTTCTTTTAAAATAAGACAGCGGATTGAGCTCGGTCAATGTACAGTACATAGATACCTAGAATTGACACAACTACTCTTGATCTACATTGTCTATCAATTGCTCTAAAGCACAATCCTTCTGAGAATGACGAGCAGCTGGCATCACATCATCATACACCAAGCTTAGAGGTATCTCTTGGCCGTCAGGGCCCACTAGACCAACCCGGGCCATATGCTCCAGGTCCAGCTTGGTGAAACGGGTCTTTACCATAGCCCATGCCTCGCGCGCCCCTTCTCGGCAAGAAGAGATCTTCCACAATTCAAACCTTCGCCAAGCTCCTTTAAAGCGACTGGTGATACGTCTCCGTCGTATCTATAATTTTTGATTGTTTCATGTCAATATTATACAACTTTTATACACTTTTGGCAACATTTTATATGATTTATTTGGACTAACCTATTGATTCAGTGCCCAGTGCCAGTTCCTGATTCTTGCATGTTTTTTATTTCGTAGAAAATCCATATCAAATGAAGTCCAAACGCGATAAAAATTTACGGAGAATTATTTTGGAATATATGTGATTTTTGGGACTTGGAATCAACGCAAACGGGGGCCCACAGCCCCCACAAGACACCAGGGCGCACCCGAGGGGCCAGACACGGCCTGGTTGGTTGTGCCCTCCTCGGATGTCGGTTGGAGCTCTACTTCAGGCGCAAGGAAGCTTATATCCGAAAAAAATTGTGTTAAAATTTCAGCGCAATCAGAGTTACGGATCTCCGGGAATATAAGAAATGGTTTTCGGCCAGATCTGGGGAGCGCAAAACAGAATAGAACAGAGAGGGAGATCCAATCTCGGAGGGGCTCCCGCCCCTCTGCCGCCATGGAGGCCATGTACCAGAGGGGGAACTCTCCACCCATCTAGGGGGGAGGCCAAGGAAGAAGAAGAAGGAGGGGGGCTCTCTCCCCCTCTCTCCCGGTGGTGCCGGAGTGCCGCCGGGGCAAGGATCGTGACGGCGATCTACATCAACAATCTTCCTACCGTCAACACCAACTCTCTCCCCCTCTATGCAGCGGTGTAACACCTCTCTTCCCCACTGTAATCTCTACTTAAACATGGTGCTCAACTCCATATATTAATTCCAAATGATCTATGGTTATCCTATGATGTTTGAGTAGATCCGTTTCGTCCTATGGGTTAATCGTGATCTTGGTTGGTATGATTGTATATTTTATTTATGGTGCTTTCCTACGATGCCCTCCGTCTCGCGCAAACATGAGGGGTCCTCGCTGTAGGGTGTTGCAATATGTTCATGGTTTGCTTATTGTCGGTGTTGCGGGGGTGACAGCAGCCTAAACGCGGATAAGTGGGTTATGGTGTATGGGAGTAAAGAGGACTTGATACTTAATGCTATGGTTGGGTTTCATGACCTTAATGATCTTTAGTAGTTGCGGATGCTTGCTAGGGGTCCAATCATAAGTGCATATGATCCAAGTAGAGAAAGTATGTTAGCTCATGCCTCTCCCTCATATAAAATTACAAGAATGATTACCGGTACTTGTTATCGATTGCCTAGGGACAAATGACTTTCTTGTTGACAAAAGCTATCCACTTTTATTACCTTGCAATTTATTCATAGTTTTATTCCCGCAAAGTACTCATAGTTTTATTCTTGCAAAATAGTTTCATACTTGTTTTAGGTAAAGCAAACGTCAAGTGTGCGTAGAGTTGTATCGGTGGTCGATAGAACTTGAGGGAATATTTGTTCTACCTTTAGCTCCTCGTTGGGTTCGACACTCTTATTTATCGAAGAAGGCTACAAATGATCCCCTATACTTGTGGGTTATCACTGGCTAGTTCGGCCATGCTCTCTGGCAGCACCTCCGATGGCCATAACGCCTTCGCCATACTCTTCACGGCCTTCCGGATGCTCTCGTAGGTCTTCGACAGCTCCTTTAAAAGATTCCCGTCATAGGCGCTTACTTCTTCCTCGGGCCGCCCAGTCAGGAGACCTATCAAGCAGGTGTTGCATATCGTCATTACAACGCCAATGACACTGGACCACCATACCGGTCAGAGCAGTACTTACCAAATATGCCACCTTTTAGCTTCTGGTTCTCCTCCAAGGCTTGCGCCAGCTGGGTTCTTAAGCTTTCAATTTCCTCGGTTTTTTGCCGGTTCTCTTCCTTGAGCTCATTTTTCTCCTCCTGACTTCGCGTTAGCACTCGTTTGCCAGCCTCTAGCTCCCTCCGCGGCTCGCTTGCAGCTCCCGCGGCTATACGAAGAATACGGTGTTAATGCATAAAATACAATGTATACCTATGCAACAAGTTTTTTCTACTTACCGCACAACTCGCTGCTGGCTTTTCGATCCGCATCTAGTTCGGCCTTGGTTTCGACCAACTGTGTCCGACTCACTTTAAGGTCCTCGGACAACTTTTTGTTCTGCTCTCTTGCGGCCTGCAAAAATAATATCATTAGACACCCTTAACTCAGCCGTCCCACCCAAATTAAGGCTTGGGGGCTAGGTGGTTAGGGAACATGATCTTCTTTCAAGCTATATACCTGCACCTTGGCGGCAAAAAGAACGGCGATCCCTTCAAGACCTGTCCGGGCCTGATGTCTACTACACAACTTGTTCTTGTAGACTCATGTTGGGACTCCAAGAGCAGAGTTTTGTAGGACAGTAGCAAATTTCCCTCAAGTAGATGACCTAAGGTTTATCAATCCTTGGGAGGCGTAGGATGAAGATGGTCTCTCTCAAACAACCTTGCAACCAAATAACAAAAAGTCTCTTGTGTCCCCAACACACCAAATACAATGGTAACTTGTATAGGTGCACTAGTTCGGCGAAGAGATGGTGATAAAAGTGTAATATGGATGGTAGATATTGATTTTTGTAATAGGAACAATAAAAAACAGCAAGGTAGCAATTGATAAAATAGAGCACAAACGGTATTGCAATGCTTGAAAATGAGGCCTAGGGTCCGTGCTTTCGCTAGTGCAATCTCTCAACAATGCTAATATAATTGGATCATATAACTATCCCTCAACGTGCGATGAAGAATCACTCCAAAGCTCCTATATAGCGGAGAACATAAGACAAAATTGTTTGTAGGGTACGAAACCACCTCAAAGCTATTCTTTCTGATCACATCTATCCTAGAGTTCGTACTAAAATAACACCAAGCTATTTTTGTGATCGATCTAACCAAGAGTTCGTACTAAAATAACACCATACGATACACATCAACCAACTCTAATGTCACCTAGATACTCCAATGTCACGGCGAGTATCCGTGAGTTGATTATACGATATGCATCAAACAATTTCAGATTCATAATACTCAATCCAACACAAAGAACCTCAAAGAGCGCCCCAAGATTTCTACCGGAGAAACAAAGACAAGAACATGCATCAACCCCTATGCATAGATTACCCCAATGTCACCTCGGGAATCCGCGAGTTGAGTGCCAAAACATATATCAAGTGAATCAATATGATACCCCATTGTCACCACGGGTATTCATAGCAAGACATACATAAAGTGTTCTCAAATCCATAAAAGTATTCAATCTGAGAACGAAATCTCAAAGGGAAAACTCAATTCACAACAAGATAGAGAGGGGAAAACACCATATGATCCAACTATATTAACAAAGCCCGCGATACATCAAGATCGTGACATCTCAAGAACACGAGAGAGAGAGAGAGAGATTAAACACATAGCTACTGGTACAAACCCTCAGCCCCGATGGTGGACTACACCCTCCTCATCATGGTGGCCGCCGCGATGATGAAGATGGCCACCGGTGATAATTTCCCACTCCGGCAGGGTGCCAGAACGGGGTCTAGATTGGTTTTTCGTGGCTACAGAGGCTTGCAGCGGCTGAACTTCTGATCTAGGGTTAACCCAGGGGGTTTTGGAATATTTGGGAATTTATAGGGCGAAGAGGCGGTGTGGGAGGCCACCGAGGCGGGCACAACCCACCTGGGCACGCCTGGGCCCCCAGGCACGCCCTGGTGGGTTGTGCTCTCCTTGGAGCTCCCCTCTGGTTCTTCTTTGGCCCACCGGGTGTCTTCTGGTCCAGAAAAAATCTCCAAAAAGTTTCGTTGCGTTTGGACTCTGTTTGGTATTGATTTTCTACGATGTAAAAAGCAAGCAAAAAACAACAACTGGCACTGGGCACTATGTCAATAGGTTAGTCCCAAAAATGATATGAAGTTGCTATAAAATGATTATAAAACATCCAAGAATGATAATATAACAGCATGAATACTTCATAAATTATAGATACGTTGGAGACGTATCAGCATCCCCAAGCTTAATTCCTACTCGTCCTCGAGTAGGTAAATGATAAAAGAAATAATTTAAGAAGTGTGAATGCTAGCAAAGTGCATAAGTTTGATCAATGATAATTTCAATCACTTTTCCTAGCATGATAACAGCAACTCTTTCTCATAAAACTTATTACGGTAAAGTAGCATTTGAAAACAGAATTTTTGTTGTGGAAAGCTACGTATCATATTCATCATATAATCTTTCTTTTGTAGCATGGAAATTTGGACTTGAATGATACAAAGCAATAGTCTATAATTTGACATGAGGACATCAATACTCAAGCATATCAACAAGCAACCATGTCTTTCAAAATATCAACACTAAAGAAAGTTATCCCTAGCCCATCATGCTCAATCATTGATCCATTCGCAAAACACACTCGCATATTAGCTACATCCAATGCTCAAGTACAATCATAGTGCCCCTTAGTTGGTGCTTTATAAGAGAAGATGGAGACTCAAATAAAAATAAAAATTGCATAAAGTAAATAGATAGGCCCTTCGCAGAGGGAAGTAGGGATTTGTAGAGGAGCCAGAGCTCAAAGCTTAAATTAAGAGATAAAAGATTTTGGGATGCATACTTTTCCCGTCAACGAAAACGACCGAGTAATCCCCAACACTTTCCATGCTAGATATATCATAGGCGGTTCCCAAACAGAAAATAAAGTTTATTCCTTTTTCCACCATTCTTTCACATTCCATGGCTAGCCGTATCCACGGGTGCCCTCCATACCAACACTTTCGAAGGAATTTATTATTTAACAACATAAAGTAAAAAAAATCATTTCGGGACTGGGCATCCCTAATACCTTTGCCGTACTCTCGTGCAATGACAAGTGAATAAACACTCATCTTGAGAATAACACATCTAGCATGGAAAATATTGGCCACCCCCTGCCGCTTCATGAGCGGTATGGGCACACAAAAAGAAAATTCATTTTGAAAATTAGAGTTGGCACATACAAATTTACTTGGAACAGCATGGAAATACCGCATATAGGTAGGTATGGTGGACTCATTTGGCACAACTTTGGATTTAAGAATTTGGATGCACAAGTAGTATTCCCACTTAGTACAAATGAAGGCTAGCAAATAGATTGAGAAGCGGTCAACCAAGAAACGAGAACGATCATAAACGAGCATTAAACATAACTAACACCGAATAATGCACCACAAGTAGGATGTAATTTCATTGCATAACTATTGACTTTTGTGCTTGCATAGGGAATCACAAACCTTAACAGCAATATTCTTACTAAAGCATAATTACTCACCAACATGACTCACATATTATTATCTTCATATCGCAAAACTATTGCAAGGAATCAAACTTATCATATCCAATGATCTACATGAAAGTTTTTATTATATCCTTCTTGAATATCCATTACTTTGGGACTAAATTTATGTGTTACCATTGCTACTAACAAGCTCTCAAATAAATTTAAGTGAAGCACGACAGCAAAAGACAAACTACTCCAAAAAGATATAAGTGAAGATCAAGCGAGTAGTTAAGTAAATGGGAAGCTATGTGAGGACTCTCTCTTGTTTAAAAGTTTCAGATCCAAGTATTTTATTAAAACAGCAATCAAAGCAAAATAAAATGGCATTCCAAGAATAGCACAACTCAAGTGAAGAAGCAAAAACTTAGGCTCAACCAAGGCTAACCGATAATTGTTGATGAAGAAAGGTGCTATGCCTACCGAGGCATCCCCAAGCTTAGATGCTTGAGACTTCTTGGAATATTATCTTGGGATGCCTTGGGCATCCCCAAGCTTGAGCTTTTGTGTCTCCTTAATTCCTTTAATATCACGGTTTCCTTAAATCTTAAAAACTTCATCCACACAAAACTCAACAAGAACTCGTGAGATAAGTTAGTATAAATCAATGCAAAGCCTTATCATTCTCTACTGTAGAAAATCACTAAAATTATTATTTAACATTGCGTACTAAATTCCTCTTCATATTTAATACTCCTATCCTCAAATAGAATCATTAAACAAGCAAGCATATGCAAAAAATGCAAACATAACAGCAATCTGTCTAAACAGAACAGTCTGTAAAGAGTGCATTATTCATCCTACTTCCCTAACTCCAAAATTTCTGAAACATTACAGCACTGTAGTAAATTTATCATAGCTTATTGTGCAAAAAATTTCAACATTTTATCACATTCTGAATTTTCTGGAGAATTTTTGTAACAGAGACAAACTTTCTGTTTTGAAACAGCAACTCATATACTTGCAAAATAAGCTTGGCAAAGGCTATAGTTGCCACTTTTATTGAAGTAAGAGATGCAAAACATTATTATAAATAACATCAAGCAAATCCTAATAAAATAAAATGACTCTCCAAGCAAAACTCATATCATGTGACGAATGAAAATATAGCTCCAAGTGAGGTTACCGATAATGTTGAAGACGAAAGAGGGGATGCCTTCCGGGGCATCCCCAAGCTTAGTTGCTTGGATATTCTTTGAATATTACCTTGGGGTGCCTTGGGCATCCCCAAGCTTAGCGTCTTGTCACTCCTTATTCTCCTCATATCGATATCTCACCCAAAACTTGAAAACTTCAATCACACAAAACTTAACGGAACTTCGTGAGATGGGTTAGTATGATAAAGACAAATCATTCACTTTGGTACTGTCAAGATAAGATTCATAATTGTTTCCACATAATGCCTACTGTACTCTACAATTTCCACAATTTATATTAAGCAATATAAACCATAGAAATCATAAAACAAGCAAACTATGCATTGAAAACAGAATCTGTCAAAAACAGAATAGTACATAAAGATCTGAAATTTAGTCATACTTCTGCAACTCCAAAAATTCTTAAAAATTAGGAACGTAGAAAATTTGTATGCCCATCAGCTGTAAAAAAAATTAGAATTTTCAACGTCCAGTAAAATACAGGAATTTCTGCACTAGACGCAAAAGTTTCTGTTTTTGCACAGAATCAAGTCAACTATCATCCACACTATCCCAAAGGCTTTACTTGGCACTTTATTGAAACAAAAGCTATAAAACAAGGTTACTACAGTATCCTAACCATGTGAACACACAAAAACAGTACGTAAAAGTGTTGGGTTGTCTCCCAACAAGCGTTTTTCTTTAATGCATTTTAGCTAGGCATGATGATTTTAATGATGCTCACGTAAAAGATAAGAATTGAAACATAAAGAGAGCATCATGAAGCATATAACTGGCACATTTAAGTCTAACCCACTTCCTATGCATAGGGATTTTGTGAGCAAACAACTTATGGGAACAAGAATCAACTAGCATAGGAAGGCAAAACAAGTGCAACTTCAAAACTTTCAACATAAAGAGAGGAAACTTGATATTAGTGAGAAGCCTACAAGCATATGTTCCTCTCTCATAATAATATTCAGTAGCATCATGAATAGATTCATCAATATAACCATCACATAAGGCATTCTTTTCATGATCCAAAAGCATAGAAAATTTATTACTCTCCATATAAGCAATTTTATTCTCATAAATAGTAGTGGGAGCAAACTCAACAAAGTAACTATCATGTGAGGCATAATCCAATTGAAAATCAAAATCATGATGAAAAGCTTCATGGTTATCATTATTCTTTATAGCATACATGTCATCACCATAATCATCGTAGATAGCAACTTTGTTCTCATAATCAAATGAAACCTCTTCCGAAATAGTGGTTGCATCATTAAATAAAGTTATAACCTCTCCAAATCCACTTTCATAATTATAATCACTAGTCAATCAACCCGTGCGCCTGCACGGGCTAGCTCTTCTATTCATTGTGTGCAGATATATTGAAAAAATAAAAAAATTGATCAATAGTGTGAACATGTTTTCATGGATTATCATTAAACATTCAAGTACTATTTTTCTTGGTTACATAGGATTAAAGTAACTTTATTGCTTTGACTTATCTGTGCTTCAGTTATGTCACATGGCACACACATTCTTGTTGGGTCAACAAATTTAGGTCAAAGCTCTGTTTATATGTGACCTATAAGTCTCTGTAGGGTTAAAAAAATGGAATGCCTTATTTTCCTTTTTGGCTTGGAAGTCCAATAGAGTTTCATCTTAGAATATGCAGAGACATTGATCACGCAACATAGATTAGTTTTAACATGTAGAACCTCCATGCATAAGTGTAATCATAGGAACATAGTATAGCATATAAGTTCCATCCAGTTCTGTGTAATTATGAGCTTGCTATTTGGAATAGTGCGCGTTGTCCTGTCAATAGAAAAATTGATATTTGTAGCCATGTAATGTGAACTTTTATTATTAACGTAAGTATGAAAGATCGACTGGGTTTTCCATGACTTTTCTTAAGCAATAAATACTTAGATAATTCTAAGGATAACGTGGTTGGAGATTTTTTCTATTTTCTATGTGTAACAAATATATGTATGTCTCATGCATAATGGTCTGCGGATATGACAATTTCTTGACACGTGTTGCGCCTGCAAGGAACGCCATGTGAATCTGTACTCTAAGGAACTACTGAATATAGTAAACGCACACACTTAGTGTATTAGTGAAAACACTATGAGAAAAATCGGTACATTGTGAGCGTGCAGAATGGTAATCAAGCCGTTTAGCATGTACGCTTATGTAGACTAAACTTTCCTCTCGGGAAAGGTAGTATGTGTACTAAACCTGCATCACACCGGTCACTACTTCGCAGCAGGATACTGGATAGATATATAGGATGTAGCTGACGCCCGCCAGTGTACAGGAGCTGCTTGCACCTCATATAGCCAATCAGATGGTACCTTCCGTTGCCTCTTGATATATAAGCCGCTCGATCAAACCCCATTGCTTTACTTATTGTTGGACGTGCTTGCATCCCAGCAAGCGATGCCTGTTGTCAAATGCATTGCCACAATATTGCATAATGATGATTTCTCTATTGAAGACTTGAAGTAATATGTATTGATGGAAGACCTCAACATTAGTGAAGCCCAGTTTACTTACACATGCAATGCACTTGCCACGGGTCTGCCTTATAAAATTGCAGAGCTAGCACAACTGATTTGGACAACGTATTAGAGTTAAATGGGCACAAAATTCAGGATAGTAAACTACTTCCCTGTTGAGTAGACAAAGTGATGGCCGTCAACAAAACTGAATGATGTCGAAGGTGAACAGCTGGGCAACTGGTCCACCATAGTATATATGTTTGCTCGGCAGCCTCTTCGGCAGCGGCGGCAATCTGATCTGCTTCAAACAGTGGTCAGCACATCTGCTCCTCCGCTGCATTAACCATCATAGGATAAATCCATGGATCGAAAATAGATGCCTGGTGACTACATGGTCAGAACTCAGAACCTGCAAACTGATATAGGGTTCAAGATTTCTATGCTTTTGGAAACAAAATTATTCTAATTAAATCCAATTTACGTGCGCTATCTATACAAATGTGTGATTTACCTGTACCAATCTGTGCCTAAAGAAAATATTAGATATTTTGAAGGATATATGTTCAGATTTTGTTCATTGAACAGTATAGAGAACACCAGCCATAGTTTGTCGTGCAAGATTCTATAAACTGAATGTAGATTACATTCTACCACAACACTTATGAGATGTGCATTCGTGTACAGTTGCACTGAACTGACTTCGTTGCTATGCAATCATAATATTGAACCAACTCATGAACGTAACTACAGAAAGTGTGACTGAAAATCCCCTCTTATTAGGGAACTCAGTCTGCATGCAATATACTTTCTAAGTATACACGTATCTTTTGATTCCAACGAAACCAACGGGCAAGGGCTACTGGCTAGGTAAGATTGAATGATTTGATGGCATTACCCCTTGATCGGCATTGATTTCCTAAGGTCAATTACATTAGCACTATTTTGTGGAGCTTGGCCTTTAGGTCGTAACAATATTTTCTCATGTTTTGTATCCTTGAAAAACAGTGGAGCAATTTTTAGTCTGAATGCAATTCTGAACTGAGGACTGTCCAGATTGGGTCAGGGTGTTAGAAAAAAAAACATATTAGTCATGGGCTCACGAAGAATGTTAAAATCTTGCTATTTGAGGTATGACTTGGCAGTCTTAAACAAATACTAAGTACTATTTGATTATGGAGGAAGAATGTCAAACCTGAAGGTCAGAGGGGGCGACGGAGTTGCATCGGTGCCAGAGAATCACTGTTAACCAACGGATTTGCTCTCATTGGCAACCACCAGACTTGAATCCATCTGCATGTCGGATCTAGTCTTTCCTGTCAAGAGATGTAGGTGCATGACCCAGAGGCTGGATTAGATCATACAATGTTTTTGGATTGATTCTAACACGGATGCAGTAGCAGGGGATGCCCTCGATGAGGCTATAAGCTGAAGGGGTTATGAAGTGAAGGCTAAGGGGAAGATTGAGGAGTTCTTCTCGGTAGCCTGCAGCGGATTGTTTCTTTTTCTTTCTTACGCGTGAATCATGGAAGAGTCCATCCTGCAGCGGATTGTTTCTTTTTCCGGTGGATTGTGTCCTTTTCTTTCTTACGTGAATCATGGGAGAGTCCATCATAGACACGTACGTCTAGGAAAGAGGGCAGGACGTCATAGGCTATTCTATTTTTTTAAGGGCATAGGCTATCCATCTAACCGCCAAAATTAGATAGTAAATCGATCTGACGGACTGTAATCTATTTTCACCAGGGTTAATATGGAGGCTCATATGGTGCCTCCAATTAGTAAATATAAGATCATAAATAGGAGGCATGCTTTCATCATAATAAATTTTCTCATCAAAACTTGAGGGACTAAAAATATCATATTCATCAAATATAGCATCCCCAAGCTTATGTCTTTGCATATCATTAGCATCATGTATATTCAAAGAATTAATACTAGCAACATTGCAATTGTGCTCATCATTTATGCCAAACATTTTATTGAATTCTTCTTCTATCAATTGAGCAAAATTTTCCTTTCCATCATTTTCACGAAAGACATTATAAAAATAAATAATATGATGCAACCTCAATTCCATTTTTTTATAGTTTTCTTTTATAAACCAAACTAGTGATAAAACAAGAAACTAAAAGATTCAATTGCAAGATCTAAAGATATACCTTCAAGCACTCACCTCCCCGGCAACGGCGCCAGAAAAGAGCTTGATGTCTACTACACAACTTGTTCTTGTAGACTCGTGTTGGGCCTCCAAGCGCAGAGTTTTGTAGTATAGTAGCAAATTTCCCTCAAGTGGATGACCTAAGGTTTATCAATCCGTTGAAGGCGTAGGATGAAGATGGTCTCTCTCAAACAACCTTGCAACTAAATAATAAAAAGTCTCTTGTGTCCCCAACACACCAAATACAATGGTAATTTGTATAGGTGCACTAGTTCGGCGAAGAGATGGTGATAAAAGTGTAATATGGATGGTAAATATTGATTTTTGTAATAGGAACAATAAAAAACAGCAAGGTAGCAATTGATAAAACAGAGCACAAACGGTATTGCAATGCTTGAAAATGAGGCCTAGGGTCCGTACTTTCGCTAGTGCAATCTCTCAACAATGCTAATATAATTGGATCATATAACCATCCCTCAACGTGCGATGAAGAATCACTCCAAAGCTCCTATATAGCGGAGAACATAAGACGAAATTGTTTGTAGGGTACGAAACCAGCTCAAAGCTATTCTTTCTGATCAATCTATCCTAGAGTTCGTACTAAAATAACACCAAGCTATTTTTTTGATCGATCTAACCAAGAGTTCGTACTAAAATAACACCATATGATACACATCAACCAACTCTAATGTCACCTAGATACTCCAATGTCACCGCGAGTATCCGTGAGTTGATTATACGATATGCATCAAATAATTTCAGATTCATAATACTCAATCCAACACAAAGAACCTCAAAGAGCGTCCCAAGATTTCTACTGGAGAAACAAAGACAAGAACGTGCATCAACCCCTATGCATAGATTACCCCAATGTCACCTCGGGAATCCGCGAGTTGAGTGCCAAAACATATATCAAGTGAATCAATATGATACCCCATTGTCACCACGGGTATTCATAGCACGACATACATAAAGTGTTCTCAAATCCATAAAAGTATTCAATCTGAGAACGAAATCTCAAAGGGAAAACTCAATTCACAACAAGATAGAGAGGGGAAAACACCATATGATCCAACTATATTAACAAAGCCCGCGATACATCAAGATCGTGACATCTCAAGAACACGAGAGTGAGAGAGATTAAACACATAGCTACTGGTACAAACCCTCAGCCCCGAGGGTGGACTACACTCTCCTCATCATGGTGGCCACCGGGATGATGAAGATGGCCACCGGTGATGATTTCCCCCTCTGGCAGGGTGCCAGAACGGGGTCTAGATTGGTTTTTCGTGGCTACAGAGGCTTGCGGTGGCGGAACTTCTGATCTAGGGTTACCCCAGGGGGTTTTGGAATATTTGGGAATTTATAGGGCGAAGAGGCGGTGTGGGAGGCCACCGAGGTGGGCACAACCCACCTGGGCACGCCTGGGCCCCCAGGCGCGCCCTGGTGGGTTGTGCTCTCCTCGGAGCTCCCCTCTGGTACTTCTTTGGCCCACCGGGTATCTTCTGGTCCAGAAAAAATATCCAAAAAGTTTCGTTGCGTTTGAGTACGTTTGGTATTGATTTTCTGCGATGTAAAAAACAAGCAAAAAATAGCAACTGGCACTGGGCACTATGTCAATAGGTTAGTCCCAAAAAATGATATAAAGTTACTATAAAATGATTGTAAAACATCCAAGAATGATAGTATAACAGCATAAATAATTCATAAATTATAGATACGTTGGAGACGTATCAGGGCAGCTCCAAGATACGCATCCACCGAATTAAAAGCACCAAATTCCTGTTTGGCAAAGGCAGTATGACGTAACGTCTCCCTCCGGCGGCGATGATTCATTACGCTCTCGATTTCAGAGTTGGTGACTGAAACATCGTCGTAATCCGCCAGAGGCGCGCCGACCGCCGTGTGTTCGCGGGAGGCTCTGGCTTGTGCCGAAGACTTGGGACCAGAGCTGCGATTCGGCGCACCAGGGGAATCTTCGAATTTGGTGCAGAGGCATACGCCTTATGCAAAAGTTGAGCATGTTTTAGTAAAAGAGTGCTAAAATCAACCCTCGCTGCAATTCTGAAATACGTTACCATTGGGCCGAGGGGCAGGTGCTTCCGCTTTTGCAGAGGCTTTCCGCTTTGATCTCCCATTTGGGGCCGAAGTTGGCGCAGTCCACACTCCTCCCAAAATGGTTTTACGCGTAGTGCAGTGACCCTTGGGAGCATAAGTCATCACGTGGGGAATAGCGCGAGAAGAGCGCCCTGTTCGGGTAAGGGTCTTCTTTTCACTTACTGTGGAAGAGGGAAGAGCCCTGGGGTGATCGGCTGTCATAGCAACTTTGACGCCATCAAGGCTCTCCTGATAGAAAACCCCATCTTCAAAATCGATCGACGTCTCTAGGTCGGCATGATACCCCGGATCGTCTCTAGGAGGGCAATTAATGGATGCAACCTGACGCCTCCAGCCCTATTTAAATACAACCAGTCAGAGTTTGGGTGTAATCTATGAGCTCAAGACAATGGATCGTGGCTGACCCAGTCAGCCGGATTGTATCCGGAGTAGCCTTCCCGAATACTCATGCGAGCGAACTCTACCTCCTCTCCCTTGAAGAGATCGGCCAATATTTTGGCCAGAGCCGCCTTGTTGTCTGGCCCTTGTCGTTGGTAACGGGTTACGTCGTTGGTCCCATTAGAGCACCATAAAGGATGACCCCGCTGCTGCAGGGGTTGCATGCATCGGGTAATAGCGATGGCCATTACTTCAACCATGGTCAGCTTACTGCTGGTAAGCAGCCTGATCTTGGCCGCCAGCGCATGCACCTCTTCACTGTCCTGTTGGGAAGGGCCTCTGGGCCGCCAGTTGAACCGCTTTATAGGCGGGTCGTTTGAGTATTCGGGCAACCCTTGCCGAATTGGATCGGTGAGTGGAACGTCTTCAATGTAAAACCACTCTGAAGTCCATCCTTCGGGATCTTTCTGTGGGGTCCCGACTGGGTACCTTGTCCCAGCTATTCGCCATACTTCAGAGACGCCTACCTCAAATATGGATCCCTCCCGGAGGTGAGGGACAAGACAGAAATACTTCCTCCACAAGTTAAAGTGGGGCTCGCAGATCAGAAAATCTCGCACAAGGCTACAAAGCTAGAAATGTGCAATATGGACCCCGGGGTGAGGTTGTGGAGCTGGATCCTGTATAACTCCAACAGGCCCCGTAGAAAGGGATGAATATGAAAACCCAAACCTCTTAAAAGGAAGGGCACGAGACATACCCTCTCCTCCTTGCTTGGGGCGGGGGAGTTCTCGGCAAGGGCGCAGCCATTGACGGAGATGAGACCGGCGCGGACTGGACCAAACCAGCCGGAGGGAGGAAGCACTGCGTCTGCAAGCGACTCAATTGTAGGTGCGAGACTGAATAGCTCGACCAATCACCTGGGAGCGGGCCGTGAGGGCGCGAGGATGAACCTGGGAGGTCGGCCATGGCGTCGGAGAATTTCTTTGGTGTCGTTCTTGGCGAAGGGGGGGGAGGTAACTGTTCTCAGCACCTTTTGGATCCATAAATAAGCGTCTTATCATGAAGCTGAAAGGATGGGTGTGTGGAAGAATGGCATTGGGCCGCACGCCCTCTAGAAAGGTGTGCAAAGCCCTTGCCCGGAGGAACGGCATTAAACTCTGATGGTCCCACCTCAATCTCGAGATGTCTTTGGATCCCTGAATCTTGAAACTGTCCGGACCCGAGTATATTAGAGCGGGTTCCGGATAGTGTTCGGCGAAATTGATACGGCTTCAAACGGAATGAAGGAGTAAAAGAACTCGTCTCGCAAGCCGATGATGTGAAGATTCCATAAGACGATCCTCGGCGTTGGAGGCAAGTTCGGGGGCTACTGAGGGAGTCATGGACTAAGGGGTCCTCGGGGTGACGGCCCATTATACGTGGGCTAGACTGGTGGAGCCGTATAGTGACAGGAGATCTATGAAGCCGTGGTGTGCCCTCCAAGTCAAGAAGGCGCAGGATCCCTTTAAACCCTTATTGTAATCTATCTTCGGTAACCCTAACCCTACCGGTGTCTATATAAACCGAGGGTTTTTAGTCTTTAGGGCTAGAGCTACATTCATCACCTCATCACCTTAGGGTTTAGCTCATACGGATCTCGAGGTAGATCTACTCTGCAAACCATATTATACATCCAATACAATCAAGCAGGATGTAGGGTTTTACCTCTTTGAGAGGGCCCGAACCTCGGTAAACACTATGTTCGTCGTCCCTTGTTCCCCATCGATCCTAGATCCACAGCTCGGGACCCCCTACCCCGAGGTCTGCCAGTTTTGACACCGACAACTGTTTTCTTAGCATCATCAAATATGGCTCGTTTAAGCCCGTTATACATATCGGCTATTAACGGCCTGTTATGATCGGGCCATAAACAGACAATTTCCACTCTAGCCCGTTTACGGCCCATATTGCAGTCCTTTATTGGTCCATGAATAGTACGGCCCGTAGAAGGCCCATTGATTCTAACGCCCGCACAAGGCCCATTGATCCTACGGCCGTAGGAGGCCCATAGATCCTACGGCCCGTAGGAGGCCCATGGTCACTACATAACAGTCCGTGGTTATTACGGCCTAGTTTAAAAAATATTTTATTGTTGCCACTAGCAAACCGCAGAAAAAGAACTGCAGTGACTACAACCAAACAAATAAACAAGACAATAAGGAAATAAATAAGCAAGCAACTTACGCTAGGCTATTATGACTATTACACATATTACATCCACTGGGCATCAAAGTTCGCCACCAGTGCAAATATAGGGAACAAAGTAGCATATTACATACACTGGGCGTCTAAATTGGCCACCAGTGCAAATAAACGAGCGACAGCAAAATAAGTCCATAACTGAAGCAACTTCACAAGAGCTCAAGAAACGTTATCCTGGGTATCCACCATGCTGGCAATAAGCTTAGCAAGCTTATTAGCTTTCTCCTGTTTGGCGCTAAAATCCTCCAACGCTTGCTGTTGCACCAGAAACTATGCATCTGAATTCTCGAGGGACTTCCGCAGTCCTTCGGCTTCTTGTCGCAGCATAGCTGATCGATGTCTTTCAGCTTGTAGTTGAGACTCAAGAAACCGAACTGATTCAGGCAGTGAGTTCGAATAGCTTGTGCCAACAGTAGTGGCCAGTAACTCGAACACTACACCAACATAGGACTTCGTTGTTGTCTCACTGTCTTCGAGATAGTTTTCCTTAGCTGTTTTATCAGCTTTGTTGGAGACCAACAAGGATGTCTCACTATCCTGAACCTTATCTGCATTACTTCCTTTACCATTGCTTAATAAGGCACTCTTCCCCAATATTCTGTCAGCATTCTAAAAGAAGAAACAAGCAGACACACAACAGGTTTAGCATGTAGTATATGAAACTCATTTCAGTGAACCAGTTCATTAGTAAGGTGGACAGGATTAAACTACCAAGTCTTCTATTGCCAAGTATCTATACCAATATAAAAAGACCCAAAGGGGCAGATCCAATTAATCTCGGCCATCAAACCATGTCAATCCAATGACCTAGATTGCTCCAATGGTGAGCTCTCAACATGTTGAGTGTGCAATTGATAGCATACCAAATATCAACATCTATATTAATCTCATAATTAACACGCAATTGATATCCTACCTAATATCAATGTGTAGTTGATTTTCTCCCTAATATCAATGTGAAGTTGATTTTCTTCCTAATATCAACGTGCATTGCACGTGCTCATTTACTAGTACATAATAAAAGCATCAAACAAACATATATCTGTCCTATGGTCACTGCATTGTCTTGCGAAATCAAAATAGAGACACGGTTCAAATCATATCAGTTCAAGACAAAGTAGCATTGAAAGAATACAAAGCGTGGGAAACTACACGGCACAACAAGATTTCAGATGGGTACCACGGGTCTACATGTACAACAACACTATTGGCTCTGTTGTGATGCTAGTAATGTGCATGATATGAGAAGTCAACTGTATACACAATTGAAATTGAAATCAACAGAGCTATTTGTAAGAGAAAACCTGTTAAAGAAACATGCTTAAACATACTTGTTGTGCCATTGGAGTTCTGATTGGATCCATTAATTTAAAAATAAGTTTGTATGAGTAAATACAGTGATACAAGAGCAAAGCAGTATGCACGATAGCAATGGATCTTAAATGAGAACCGTTGTTCTTCAGGTTTAAGCACTTGTTCTACACGAACAGAGTACAGTAAGACGCAGGCATATAGTACTTAAAAATAAAAATAAAAACTCATAGACCTTACCACATTCTTGGTTCGGGACCAGTACAGAACAAGGCGTTCCCTGTCATCGTCCCGTAAATGTGTCTCAGGAGAACGTAAGGGAATTTGATGAGTTTCTTTGCCAGTGAAGTACGTTTTCTTCAGGTAATTCTGATACTGCCACCAAGCATTATTGAAGATAGCCGAGGTATTAGCACAGGTTACCTCATCCTGAGTTTCCAAATTGGTCCTTCTCTATAGAGAAAAATGGGAAAATTTGATGTATTATAACCATCATGGAGGTAGAATGTATGGGGCAAAGCAAAGTAATTGCCATGAATAACATTACTTACACATAACTCCTGGACGAACACCTGCAACTGGCATTTTTCTTCATCTTCAGTATAATATTTCCATGATGGGAAGATACGCATATAGGATTTAACAACATCAAATGCGATAGATGCTAAACTACCAATGGCTGGTTGTGCTTCCTCCACAGGAATAGGTGTAATAACTGGTGGAGTTGGGGTTCGTCGTGGTAGTACTGGCGCTTTGGGCACTGGAGATGCCTTACTAACTGCTCTTGTTTGGGAGTTCTGTGGTGGAGATGGTGATGTGTCAACAGGAACTGGGTTACTATCTGCTCGGGTTGGGGTTAGATTGGGTGAAGCTGGTTCTGTGTCCATCGCAGTAGGGGTACAATCTGCGAGAGTCTGGGTTATGTGTGGTAGGGCTGATTCTCGTGCATCTACAACCGGGGTGCTATCTCCACCAAGAGGTAGCATTGTTTTATTTGAAGACCGTGTTTTTACTCCGCTAGATATTGCCATCACCCACTCCAATTAAAATGGCTGATAAGCAGGAAACATAGTTGAATGTACAGACCTTGTATGAGAGACAGATGCAATAGATAGTGTGGAAAAAAGAGGGCATGAAATAGTTGACATGTATATTGTTTAACTAAAAAGGATAGCATGACATAATTTCACATATATGATGTCTATCTAAACTGGATAGCGTAGCATGACATAATTCAAAGATGTGATGACTAACTAAACAGGATGGCATGAGATAATTATATGATGTCTTTAGTAAACAGGTTCGCATGACATAATTCACATACATGTTATCTAAGTAATCAGGATCGCATGATTTAATTCACATATGTGATTTATATACTAAGCAGAGGGCATTCGCATATATGATGTCTGAACTAAGAACATGGTGTTGAATATTGTGTATATGATGTCTATACTATGCAATGCAAGACACCATATGCATGATATGAGCAGTATAACCGTGCCAAGTTAGAGCAGACACCTCGGTGGGGGAATAGGACTGGTCATCTGTCTCTGAATCCATCTCTGAGGAGCTATCGGGACCCAGCAAGAGATCTGCTTCGACAGGTAGCACTGTCTGCTCTGAAGACCTTGTTTTCACTCCAGATTTTTCCATCACCCACTCAAATGGCTGATTCATAGGAAGAGTAGTTTAATGTACAAACATTGTTGACAAATGGAAATGTAATGAAGAAAAGGATTGGCAAGATATCATTCAAATATATGATGCCTGGTTAAACAGGATGGCATTGCATATTTCACATATATTATGGCTGGCTAAAAGAGATGAGACTGCATAATTCTCATATATGATATAGAAACTAAACAGGTGGCATTACAGAACATGTCTAAACTAAGCAGATGACATATATGATGTCGAAAGTAGGCACTACAAGGCAACATATGCATATCATCATGCCAAGATAGAGCAAACATCTTGGGGGGTAAATAGGAGTGGTCAGCTGCGTCTGAATCTGCCTCAGAACGGATATCTTCCTCTGGATTACAATCTAGAGAGAGGGGGGAGGGTTTGCCATTGAACCCACCATGGACCGATGTCTGCATGACATTGTATTGCTGCGCAAAACTCTTCTCTTTTTCTCTACATGTTCAACATGACTGTGTACAATATCTGACATGCATATGGAAAAAATATAGTGAGATTATGTAAGGAGAGCATGCAGAAATCTAGAGTGATGGTAACAACCGGTGGATGGATCCAAAAATAATGATAGCAGGCTGATGATAGCTTTAATTTAATAAAAAGACAGATGATGATTGCTTTACTATTTGTTTCCCACCCAAGATGAACAACATAGGCATACCCTAGGTGAACCAGATAATAGAAGAGATAATACTCATTGCTGCCTCGATATGTGCCCCACAAGTAATTTTAAAACTCAAGTTTGAACATTAATTTGGACTTGACATGGAGTCTAAGAGGTGAACAGGATGATAAAGTAGCAGGTAATATTAAGCAATGCATAACATAAGCAGAAACAAAAGAGTGCGACCTCTCTTGAGGACCCGTTTACTCCTCAGGTTCATCTGCTGAGTCGATGATGGTGATGCAGTTGCGGTGGGTGCCGGCAGCAGGGAAGGAGATATGAGGCGGCGAAAGACGGTCGGGAGTCGTGATGTCTAGTTTGGTGGATGCTTCTATCGATGGAGCAGCTCAGGTGAGGTGGACGACGTCGCGGCAGGAGCAGGACAAACCACACAAAGTTTTCTTTGACACCTATCTGTAACTGAAGTAATTCTGTAAGGGCTCCTTTGGCTTGCAGGATTCTAAAAACGCAGGGATAGGAAAAACACCGGAATAGGATAGGAATGCACGTGGGAAATAGAGCATTTGTAAACACAGGATTTCTGTCAACTTGGGTGTTTGGTTCACAGGAATTGGAAGAGCAGATGAATGCAAAGAAACATTGGCCAAATTAAAGTGAAACCATATGAAAGCGTGTACAGTTAGAATGTTATTCTGCCACTAATGCACTTGGTCTTGTTTTCATGCATAGGATTTTGAAAAGTAGGTCCAGGTGGATGTTTTGCTCCATTCCTTTCAACGAAATGCATTAATAATTGAATAGTAGAGTGCCATAGGAAAATTTCCTATTGCTATGTTTTTACTTCACTTTTTTCTTTGAACCAAAATAGCCCTAATGGATCGACATGAATTTAGAGTAATAAGTGATGCGACAAGTGTACAGCCTCTTTGCCATAGTCGTGTTGACCTCAGCATCATTGGGTTGGTCGCTGAAGAAGTTGCGGCAGAGGTGGCTGTCGGAGGTGTGGAGGAAGATCTGAGGCATCTGTAGACGGCGTCCAGGGCACTGCTCTGTTGTGATGGATGGTTCCATCGTTGGAGCAGCTCCGGTGAGCCGTAAGACGTCGAGGCTGAAGCAGTACAAGACATACATCATTAATCTCAAGTGGGATTCTAATAGCATCTCCAATAGATGATGTAAAATACATTACCAAAAAGTGATAGATGTAAAATTTACATTACCAAAAAAACACCTGACTACAACAGATGAGGTAACAACTGTTGACTCTGAACTTAACTGTCAAAACTGAAATTTACTGTGGAATCTGAATGTTACTGTCGAAACTGAACGCACTGGTAGCAGAGAGGCACTTCACATGTAGTTTAGGTCGCTCGAGCACTAGTAGTAGAGAAACAGTGATCTAAATTAGCAGGCGATCGACGGGGAACACGGTAGCAGATAGCAGCCGGAGCAGCAGCGCCTGGAGGAACATCGCAAACTAGAGCCAGAGAAGCAACTCGTGTAGCTATAGCAGCCTGTGTACCAGCATCAGCAGCGTGAGTGAGAGCAAGAGCAGAGCAGCAGCACGAGCGAGGGGGAGAGCAGAGCAGCAGCGCGACCGAGCGAGAGATGGAGCAGCAACAGCGCGAGCGAGAGTAGGAGCAGTAGCAGTAGCAGCGCGAGCGAGCGAGCGAGAGCCAGAGCGGCAACAGCTGATCCGGTTGGTATGGACGCCGTCGTCGAAGGGGCCTCGCACTGGGGGAGAGCCGCCGTGGAGATGTCGCCCATGGCGCCGGCTTCGAGGTAGCCGCGCCATGGGGGTGCGGGATCGAGCACCGTCGAAGCCGGAAGGTCGAGTTAAGGAGAAGGTGCGATGTGATGAGTGTACAACCTCTTTGGTGGCGCCGAGTAGGCCTCGGCTACGTCCAAGGAGTCGATGAGGATGATGCGGTTCCGGTGGAGCAGGTTAAGGTGGCGTTGTGGGGATGGATCAGCCGCGATAGACGAGGCGATTGTCAGAGCAGCTCCTTGCAGGTGGAGGACAGGGCGGCTGAACCGGTGGGACGACGAGATCGACGACGGATCCTCATCTGGGGCGGTGGATGAGGGACGTCGAGCTGTTGCGGTGGACCACGTCGTCGGGGAAGAGGCTTCGGCTGGGCAGCGGTGGGGTGGCGGACGGCAGAGAGTGGGGTTTCGCGGCTGGAGCAAAGAGGTTATGGCGGCCTGGGATTTCGAATGGCGAAAAGGAGGTGATGGGAGGGGGGAACCATGACTTAGGGAGGCGCTTGTCCAAAATGTAGGGTGTGTTACAAAAGTACCCCCACCAATTTGAACTAGCGGCCCTTTCGGCTCAGGGTTAGAAGGGGGATTTCGCGTGTCGGGATTTGGCAGCTGGAGGGAGTTTCCGCGCGCTTTGTAATTTCAGGATAGCAAGGCGCGAGTTTTGGGAGCACGATATCTGAATTTTCGGGATAACAAGGCGCGAGTTGAATTTTAGGGACAAGCCTAACGTGTAATAATGTACGTACCAAATCATTTCACTTCCCTCAACGAAAAAACAAAAAAAATAAAACTATTCGCACCATACAAAGAGAGAGTCTTGTCCCGTTTTACTGTACAAATGCTATGCAAAGCTATGAATCCATGTTATGCCCAATTAAATTTTTTCGCTGGCTGTATAATGCATGTAACCTACTCATACGAACATTTTAGTGCATTCCAAATTTCTATACTACCGCTGCAATTCGAACTAAATTTGAATTCGTTTCTCTATTTGAATAAGAATCTACAATCTTGATTGTTGCCAACTTAAACCATCATTCGTATATTATCTTAACAACACATCACATGATTACTATAGAGATAGATATGAACTATGTGTACTATATGAACTCGAATTCAAAATTTTGAATACATTTGATGTTGATTCCAAATAATAGTACATTTGATGTACTAACTAGATCTTCATAATCTAAACCATGTTTCATACGTACACTGTGTCTATCACACAAAGTATAGTGCCCCGCCCCCTACATTATGACAAGTATTTAGCCCTGAGCTGCAAAAGCCACACATTATCACAAATTCAAATAAATGTTCTATATATTATATGTAGTATAACATGTTCATAACCACACCATGCATATCACCATTATATATATTCATGCATGCATCAGTTTAAAACACTATAATATCTTCTTCAAATATCCGAATCCACTTTTTATAATGAACTATGATCTCTGTTCATCTTTCACACCCACACAATCATCTTCTCTTTGTAGCTAGCGCTAACTTTCTCTCGTGCATGCACACGCCCCCCCCCCTCTCACCCTCCCTCAGCGTCCTCTCCATCACGCACATTCGTTATTTCTCTTTAGGTCGTTCATCCATGGTGTGTGTAGGACCCCCGGCTCCTTCTTTCCAGCACACACCGGTCGATATACCTCTCTAGCCAAGTGTGCCTACCACAAACACACACTCTCCCTCTTCTCTTCTCACCGTCCATGCCCCCCTATGTCCAATACGGTTCCACGCACGTGCACACTCCCGCCCCTCTTTTCATCGATCTCATACTCGCACACGTACTCCTCCCCCCTCGATATAGTAGGCCTCTCACACCACATCCTAGCCGCATCCCTCTCCCCCTGTCTGTCTCTCCGGACCTTATTTGCTTCTAACACATGCATGCATGTATACCTACAGATCTCCCTACATATAGCTAGGTCGACTATAAGTCTTTTTCCCCATGCACCAATCGACGTACCTCACTAGTTATGTCTCTCCCTTTCTCCGACCCACGACGATTGATCTTCCTATGTAGTTATGTCTGCTTACCACAACCATATCGTCCCCCCTCATCATCCTTGCATACCTCCCGACCCGTCTCTCACACGCACGTGCATAGACAGGCAGACATCCCCTCTCTTATTGATATTGCAATCGTACCCTCCGTTTGTCTAGCAGGCCTCTCCCACCATTTGTGAGAAGCAAATCCACCACCAACCCTCCAACACTCTACCTTTGTCTCTCTCCCAACCTTATTCCTCTACTACACATATGCATGGATGCCGATCGATCTCCCTCAATACATAGCTAGGTCTCTCTCCTTCTCCACACATATACCAGTCGATCTACCTCTCTATAGTTAGGTATCTGCCCCCCCCCCCCCCCCCCACACACACACACCGATAGTCGAACGTTGTAGGTAGGTATCCATGCCACAGAGACAAAATGCACCTCTGCCCTCTCACATTCTAGTAGGCCAGCCGCCCTGTATCTTTGACGTGGGCAAACACAAATTCGATGGCAATCTTTATCGATCGCGCACCCACACACTTCATCCCTGTTTTCGATTCTATTAATATCTCACGCCGATGATCCCTCCACTCTCTTCTCGTGGATCGCTCCCTCTATATATGATTTATCCATGACTTTGTTTCACACGCAATGCATATGTTACATTTTTTGTTTGAGATATCATCGACACATTGCCTCTGTTTCGCACAAACCATCTCTCTCACACCCACCCACGTATGTACCTGCACGTAAAGAAGAGATGCACGCACAACGCACATACTCACGTCTCGTTCCCGGCCACACCCACGCGGGTACACGGTGGAGTTCATTGCTGTACGAAAAGGCAGCCCACATGATAATTTGACGCGTGTAGCGGTTGTTTACTCGAAGGAGGGTCGTGTACCACGCGTACACGGAACAAAGTTTGACTTGACGCGTTAGTATTAAATAAAGTTATATTCCTCAAT
Source organism: Thinopyrum elongatum (assembly GCA_011799875.1). Classification (NCBI taxonomy): domain Eukaryota; kingdom Viridiplantae; phylum Streptophyta; class Magnoliopsida; order Poales; family Poaceae; genus Thinopyrum; species Thinopyrum elongatum. Next base: position 571,410,034 of record CM022299.1, read on the forward strand.
GGCACGTACAGAATATAAAATGATTATCATCGAGAAAAAAGAAATCCGCTCCACTATATACAATGGAGCCTGCCTGCCGGGGTTTGTCTCTCGTCACACTATCTCACACAAGGCGGCGGTGGACTCTCTCTCTCACCGTTGGCCGCTGATCCGGCCGCATCCCGTCCGCCGGCGGAAAGGGAGGATGAGCATCGTTTCTCCGTTCAACGGCGCCGAGGCAGCATGTCCCGATCTGCGGTACCCGCCGTTCTCTCTGACCAAGCTCCGGCGCGGCAGGGCCTTCGCCACTTGCTCACTGCCACAGTATGGGCAGATCCTGGCGGCCGGCGCCCTCCTAGTTACATCCCGGTGACCCTCAGGTACAGCTTCCTCCGGCCTTGCTCCTGCCCATCTTCCCACGTTGCTGCATGTGGAAAATCTTGCATGTGGATCTTCCCAAAATGTAGCTCGGCTGGCGTACTTTCCATGTTGCAATCTCGTCCTCACACCGTTTTACATAAACAACTGTGTTGCTATCTTCCCTTAGGACAAGGAATGTGCTTCTTTTTTTGTCGGCGTATGTGTCATCAACTGTTATTGGCCAGTAATTGTTTCCTTCCTACCTCTTTTTTGCAAATAGGGCTATCCATTTCAGCTCGTTGGTATTGCGACCTTTTGGTGAACTGCACAAATCACTTTTTTCTTAAGAGTGTCTTGTGTAGTTCTACTAAAATGTCACACGGACAATGTCTCTACATTTCAGTGCGACTTCACAAAGGGAGATTGGTTTTGCTATCCTCCTCATCCAACTCCGAGCCTAATCTTCTCCAACAAGTGGTTAGTTTTATGAGAGATTGCAAAGGTGGCCAGCTTCTACTTGTGTGTGTATGTTTCATTAACTACTACTGGTGCTACTATTAATGTAATCACACTTGTTCAATATCTTTGCAAACAGGGATGCTCAGCTCGATTTTAGTGGACATGCACAAAATGATCGGATGGTCCATGTCCACCATAGAATCCTTTCTTGGCTAACATGTCTTGTTCAGTTCCACAGAGCTGCGTGAAACTAGCTGCCAACAAATGAACGCCAGGAAATGGAACCATGCCTGCGGACATCATCCTTTAATTTTTTATTTTTCTTTATTTGTACACATTCTCACAACTTCATATTCAGTTGTGATGTAAATATTGACGCTGATCTGCATGTTAGTTTACATTGTATTTGATGGAATGTTGTAACGAGACAACTTTGGAGGTAAGAGGACACATGAAACCAAAGTTGAAAGCTTCATAGCATTACGGCACAATTTCATTATGCTGGAAAATTATGTGTACATATAAACATACCCAGGAAGCTTGAGAGCAATGCCACAAATCATTCAAACTTCCTTTCGCCCACATGTGGGACAGCCAGAATCCGGGTCCACGTGCCATGCACCAATATTGAGTGCACAACCGCTGGCGAGATTCACCCCGCTCATTGCGTCACAGTAATAATGACTAATGAGCGGTCAAATCACAGAGCCCCACCTTTCCCGCAGTACTAGTAAAAGTTGCTCGGGCGAAGCAACCATCATTTCACTCTTCGTTGAATGCGCTCGTACTCCAATATTCTAAGAGTAAGTTGCTCGGACGAAGCAACCATAAGTACACGGTGCCAATGGTTGGTGAGATTTGTTCATTGAGCCCTGTATAAGGGTTTTTTTGATTCAAAGGATTCTCAAAGGAATTTTGGAGGGGGGAGAAGAGAAGCGGGCGACATTTTGTGAGAGAGGAAGGACAACCATACAGTGCGGTGGTTTTTTAGAGCTCAAGGAAAAACGACGCAGGAAATTTGGATTGCCCTACAATCTTGGTCATTTACTATCGCACACGCTTCATTTCCGTTGCCTCTGGAAACTGTGTGCGCTCACCCGACCGGGGTTGCGTTGTGATTGGCCGGAACCCCAGGCACGCGGATCGCGCGTGTGCACCGTAGGATGCACCACGATCGAACGGCAATCCACGTCCTTCCCATCACACCCGTGTAGCTGTAGCTGGGTTTTTTATGTACTCCCTCCATATTTATTTACTCTGCATATTAGCTTTGGTCAAAGTCAAACTTTGTAAACTTTGACAAAGTTTTTATAGAAAAAAAATATTAACATATACAATAACAAATGAATACCATTAGATTCATTATTGAATACACTTTCCCATCATATAGATATGCTATTGTAAAAGTTCATTTTTTTCTATAAACTAGGTCAAACTTTATAAAGTTTGACTTCAGTCAAATCTAATATGCAGAGTAAATAAAAATGGAGGGAGTGTCTGGGCTAATAAATGTCTAGAGAATACACGGAAAAGTGCCAAATTTGAGCAAGGTGCTTCCTCCGTCGAGGTGCACTCACGGCATGCCTGTCACGTTTGGTCCGCCAGTCAGAGCGCTTCCTATTGTCATACCACTATTCTTTTTAGATTTATAACATGTGGGACCGAGTGTGAGCGAACCGACCTCAATCGACGACAAAATCGCCTGCCGGACGGACTTTGAGAGAGACGAGGAGCAAGAAACGATACGGGCTGGTCGTGTCATGCAATAAAATGGTTGGTCTCATGTTTAAAACTTGATGTACTATAGTAGAGGTAGATGTAGATGTAGTGTAGACGTAGATGCAGATGTAGATGTACATGTAGAGATGTAGAGATAAGTGAGACTCACCAATGGTCACCAACGTAGGCCGAGTACGTGCACGATCACCCGCAAAAGAAAAGGAGTACGTGCACGAAGAGAAGAATTGCATGCATGCACGGACGCACGTACTCTCTGCCTCATTCCCTAACACACACACGCGGGTACACGGTGGAGCTCATTTCTGGATGAAGAGGCAGCTCACGTGATAATTTGACGCGTGTAGTAGTTGTTCACTTAGTGGAGGGTCGGGAACCACGCCTGAACGAATAAAAGTTCGACCATGACGCGGTGGCGTGTTTGTTTTTAATTTTTTTTCTTCAATGGCACGTACGCAGTTTTTTCTTGAATGGCACGTGAATCGTGCATGTACTCAATGACGGAGCACGGGATGGGATGGTAGCCATGGATATGGTCGGCCCTTTTTGGAGACTACTACACTAGTACTTTGATGTACGCTTTAAAAAAAACTACTACTTTGATGTGTCCTGTCAACTCGCAGAACGATGAGAAGCTTGCTTACTACCCCCTCTACATAGCCCACACTTATTGTACTAGCAGTTGGAGTATGGGACCACCTGATGTTTCCCCGTCCGGACCGATCCTAGGCTGGCTTCTCACCTTCCCGCCCGACGCTAGCTAAGCCCGCCGCTCCACATTGATGGCAAGTCAGGGCGACGCGACCTCTCACCGCGTCCACTTTTGAAGCGGCGCGCCGGCCGAGGGCGCCGCCCACTGCACGCCCGGCATTTTAGACTACTCACAGTGGAGAGTAACTTTAGAGCAAGTACAATAAGGTGACATAAGGAGGTATAAGGATTTAAATATAGTATTTGTGCTTAGTTGAAGGAGAGAGAAGAGAAGCGGGTTGTAAACTTGTAGCCGGTTGTAGCACGAGCTCCAACATACTTTGTGAGACAAAAGGTGGGGCCATGTATTAATAATATAGTATACTAAAGGGACTAACTATTGTACTAGCAGGCTATTAGGTTGGCTCTAGATGATGCGTCAACTTCATATAGCCGGATGTTGGCTATACTATTAACCATGCTCTCAGAGCATGGTTGTGGCACCCCGGCTCAGAGAAACCGGAACACCCCGTATTCCAGCACAGAGATCGAAGTGAAGTCTTCTGGAATACGGCACTGCTTAGCATAGAACAAACCAGCTCTCTATTACAACACGAATACGATTACAAGGTCTCCGATATTACAATGAATAACACCGGCACGGCGACACTACGCCAACCATAGTTGCTCTATGCAAGCAGCATAACAACTCGAGGCAGCGGAACCTCTACTGGCAGCGGAACAACGAACGACGATGATGGACTCCAATCCGCAGGGACTCTGGCTGGAACGTTTATCCTAGCTCGCAAACACAGGAACCACACCAAACAAGCAAGCAATCCAGGCACGACCTGCAAATTGGCATGACACGTCAGGTCAGTACATTGAATGTACTTGCAAGCTCACAATTAACCAAAAGCAATCAAGACAGACAACAGCATGGCAATTATAGGTTAAAGAAATCATGAACATGATGCTAATAGAACACGTGGCATGCACATCTGAACATGATACAGCTAGAACAACCTTAGCACGGCATGAGCATATGAACATGATGATACTACATGCAACAAGTTAACATGATCATGCACCAACTTACTCTTATTCGGCGGTTACCTCGTAACCATCTCATGCATCAACTTACCAACTTCGGTATCCACGATACCCCCGTGATCATCTCGCGATCACATAAAGATCAACCAACTTCAGTATCCACGATACCTTCGTGATCCTCTCTCGACCACAACCAACCTCTTTCTCATCATCGAACCGGGGTTATTATTAATCAAGTTATTATTATAGTTGGCTCATAGTGTGACCGACTACGAACTGGGCCCATATCCGCAGGTGCGGCTATCGATAGATTTAACACACACTCTGCAGAGGTTAGTACACTGTACCCACACCACGGAACCCATGGCCTCGCGCTCCCATTCGGGTGGACCAACGGCATTCCGACAAAACCGATCTACTGCCCATGACACTCTCCCGGCCACTCCGACAAACTCCCCTTTGGGCTAAGCCCTGGGTGGCCCCGTGTCTACCAAAGACACCCAACGGCCACCGTCGTGGCAAAACATAAACGGTCCCAGACGGGGACAAGGTACCATAACAACAACAACGGGCACACAAGGCTTATGTCCGCCTACCTGATCAGGGTAGTGCGCGCCCATAACCTTCCCTCGTTGGAGGCACCGGCGAGAGGCATGACAATAGACCCAGTTAGGTCCTTCCCACAAAAGGCAAATGTGGTTGCACTGGTCAGCTCGATTCAGTGGCACCATGAATCAGCCAACAGTTGTTTAAGTTCATTATTATCCGGTTAAACTTGAATGCAAGAAGCTGAGCCATATAAAAATAACATGATGCAACTACAAAGCATGACATCAACATAAGCATGGAGGTGCAACATAATCATCGAGCATAACCACAATGAATCATATATCTAAATGAGCATGACATACTGACGAGCATAATCATAACACTACACAGGAGCATAGCATGACTACTAGCATCATGAATAAATACAATGCAAGAACATAGCAAGAACACTACCAAGTAAGCATGTAACCAACTAGATGCAAAGGAACATGCATAACCACGGTACTTGATAACAGACAGTAAACATGCATCGGATTGAACATCACTACTACCAGCATGTACTACTACTACCAAGCATGACATGAAAACAATACTAGCAAGTAGTACAAGATAACAAGATGCATCGGAACATAGCATGAAGGTGAACATGAAACCACGAGTATAACCGAAACTACGACAACAGTAGCAAACAAGCAGACAGATAACGGGCAAACTTTTATTAAATATTCGAGTAGAAACCATGGCTACTGCATGGCTATCATGCAAGTGGCTGTTGTGGCTTGCCTGGGGGTGACGGAGACTCCGGGAAGAAGTGCGGTGAAGCCGCGGAACGAAACGCCGGACGGTTCTCTCTCAGAGGGGGCTGATTAGAAGAAAGGGCAAAATGGTCATTTTCACTATGGGACCACCTAGTGAAAATGTTACCAACAGAAAGATCTCGACGAGATGAAGAAGTGAGCGTTGGTTTCACCTCGATTGGAGTTACGGTTGCGGAGTTATGAGGTGATGAAGATCAGGGACCTATCTGTGAATATTTTCATCACCAACAGGTCCCTGAGAGGAAAAACTGAAAGCGCATTTGGGCAGAATACATTTTCTAAAAAGGAAAACGTATTTTCAGCCGTAGTTGACAGGAATACGCTTTCCAGAAGGGAAAACGCATTTTAGGCAAAAGGAAGGAAAAATACGCTTTCATCAACGGAAAACGTACTCACCAGAATACGTGTCCACTTGCCACGTGGGATGAGGCACCTGGGCCACTGGCGCGTGGGGCCCAGGGGCAGGGGGAGGGGATCGGGCGCACATCGTCTTCCTCCTCCTCCGGCTCCTGTTCTCATGTGAAACAGAGAGGGAACAGGGGAGGGAGATGGCAAGGGGCCGGCCGGCTCCGGCCGTCTCTGGCCGAGCGGCGACCACCGGAGGGACCAGGGCGGCGAGGGGGTTCCATCCAGAGGGAGCATGGCCGCCGGGGAGGCGCGGGGAGGAGGGGAGGGGCGGCGCCATGGGGAGCACAGGGGCGGCGGTGGTGGTGGTGGTCTTGGTGTTGCGGCTATCTCCGGCGAGGGGCAAGTGGGTGGGGTGGCTCAACGGGAGGAGGGTGAGTCGGTGGACGTGGTAGGAGGAGGAGAGGAGCCCTGTGGTGGCCGGAACCAAGCCGAGGCCGAGGCGGCCATGGAGGACAGAGGTGAACTCCGGCGAGATTGGGCACTTCCGGCGAGCAAAAGAGGCGGGGGAGGAGTGAGTGAGGTGTGGAGGACCTCGGGGCAGCTTAAATAGGCGCGGGAGAAGCCTCTAGGGCTCACGGGCGAGCTCAAGCTGAGCACTAATGGGGGACAGAGGGGTTTTGCGTCACGAGCAGCTCGACGGCGACGCGACCACAGCGATGCTGGGCGTGGCAGTGACGCAGGACGGTGTAGTCGATCACGGGGGAGCTCCCGGACATGATTTGAGGTCGAGGGAGACGACGGGAACATCGGCGACAACGTGCCACAGCACGAGTTTGGCTGGTCGCGACCCATGGTCACCGCGTGAACTGGCATACGCGGTGCTAGGTGATCGGCCACATCATGTCTAGTAGATAGACCATGCTACCCTGAGTCCAAATGAAGAAATAAATCGCTCCAGGGGCAAAGAAGAGATTTGGAGGAGGAGCCAAAACATTGTGGCAGCAAGGTGTTTGATGTGAATTGTGAGAGCTAGAACAGGAGACTAACTCTGGGCTTTGACCTAGCTTGATCAGGAGCTAAGGTGACTGTGCTGGCCAGAAATCAGACGAAATGGAGGAGTCTAGAGTGCACTTGCTGTAGAAAGTGACCCACTGGTCAGATTTGGATATTTTGAAGTAGCACTCACATAATTGAATGAAATGAGCTGAAAATGGTCATGGCCCAATGATTTGAAGATATGAAGATGCCCAAAAAGTTCCATGCAATTTGGACTTGCCAAAATAGCACTTGCTTCATAAAGCATCTCTCTGGACAGAAACTTGGAAAAATTGCACATGGCCATTGGATTAATGAATTGAGCCAAAACTTGGTGGAGATATTTGATATGTATAGGAGAATGTCCTGGTAAATTTTCAGCTTAAATGAAGCAAGATAAAATATGGTTGCTTCACAAACTGAAAATCTGACCAAAAACTAAGATTTGGAGCTGGGCTCACATAGATGAGTTACATGAGCTCTAATTTGGTGGGGAGTGATGATTTTATCATATTAAAGACCTTGCAAAATTTCAACTCATTTGGATATGCCTAGCTTGTACTTCCTTCACAGTGACTTCCCTCAGACAGGAACTTTGAAAAATTGCTCAGGAATATTTACTAGGCAAATTGAGTTGAATTTTGGCATGGGGCAATAATATGGACAGGAAAAGATGTCCAAAAAGTTTGGGGTCAATCAAGCAAAGATAAATGACACTTCCTTCTCAAACCACCACTTAGGGCAGAATAAGAAAAGGAATATTTGTGAATTATATTTGATGATGCCAAGGAAGGATTTTGACATATTTGTGGAAGATATGACCCAAACAATTTATGAGAATTATTTGGGAATTTTTGGAGTGACAGAAATATAGGTTGCTTCACAACCTAGGGTCTAAAGGATTATTCCTTTAACAGAAAAGGAATATTCCCTAGAAAAAGAATATTGGATTAGGTCAAGGATGAAAATGACATGATCTAGGGATGATGATGAGGATGACAAGCCACTATGAAACCTAGGAAGACACGATCTTCCCAAGTTTCAGAACCACATAGCCACAGAAAATCAAATCAAATCAAATCAAGGAATCCAAGAAAATCAAAGGAAAAAGAAAAGGGCAAAATCCAGGGTGTTACAAACCTTCCCCCCTTAAAGAAATCTCATCCTCGAGATTTGGTTGCTCAGGGACAAATAAATCTTCTGACTTGAAGAAACCGTTTCCAACTCGGGGTTCTTTTATTCATTCACATATAATGTTCCCACTGAATTGCATCTGACTGACTGCCTTGGTCTGGGGTGGTTTGCTTCACCGTATCTGACATACTGACTGGACTTACCTCTTATGTTCCTGTTCATACTGACTCAAATTTTCTTTCATATTTGCTGGCTTAGCTGGGGTCTGAAAAATTATCATTACTGACATACGTGTCCTTCTTGATATTGATTCTTGCTGGAGATGTTATTCTCATATCGAGTACCGAGAATATTCCACAGAGTGGGGAACACATCTTCCCGTGGAACCAAGAATCTCTTCTATCCAGGCATCGGGTTCCTCGAATATATGCATGCCTTCTGGGTTCAAAACAGTGATGTGAATCATACCTGTTCTTCTAACGGATTCTGACATCTTGCAGGAGTTTCTGACTTAGCTTGACTGGCTTCACAGTCTTGAGTATCCAATCTGTTCCAAAAGTTTGACTACCGCTTGACGTGACTGATAGAAAAATGCACCATCTCCTGATGATAACATCTGCAGACATGACTGGCGGTGATCTTGGCAAAGAATTCCATTCACGGCAGGCTATTCTTTAATCTATTCCCATATGTGAGAGATATCAATCCTCAAAGTATGTGCTCTCACTCTAATTCTTCATTTTGCCGGTATTCTCATGTGGATAGTAGGTTGTGCGATACTTTAGCACAGTTGCTGAGGTCATCATATTGAGCTGTCCTTGAGTCGGACTTGACAGACTCGGGTATCCAATGCTGACAGTTCTGAGCATACTATGGACTGAGCTAGTTGCCTTGCTATGAGGTCCTTACCACAATGGAGTAGACCTCTTAGGCGTATCCTCACTTGGTAATTGATATGAAATATCAGACTGTCTTGGGCATACATACCACATTTTCACACAGTAACCGGCATACCTGTATTGTCGGTCTTGCTCTTTCATTATTATGTTCTTCATCTGGATCTTTAACTGAAAGAGTGGGGCCTTATATATCCTTGATTATTTTTGTGACCCTGAGTGCTGTCATATGCAATATCTTGCAATCATACCCTGGTCTTGTTCATGTCTCCAGTCTCGGTATATTTACCTGGTTCACGTGTGCTTATACAGATCTCAATACTGTTGTTGATTATAGCAGACAGTGACCGGATTAATAACATCACCTTGTCGGATGTGCGGGCTGATCTTGATAATCACTGTCAAGATAGCGTCTCAATGTTGTCTTTCTTCAGGACTTGTTGATTCTTGCGTCACCCACTGGTTTTCTGTCTCTTGAATAACTGGTGAGGTTGTCGGATGCGTACTATGAATTCTTCCTTGCGCGAGGGACTGGCATGAACTTGACATCATACTTACTGTATGAAGAAATATCTGATTCTCGAGGCATACATTTGTTCTGACTGATTCTTGTTTCTGACCCAACTATTGCAGATCTGATACTTGAAGAAACACTATCATATGCTGACAATTCATTGTTAATATCTTGTACCAGTGCCGTACTAAAGAAGACTGGGTAGCTTGCGTTGGAAACCACCGGGATATCGTGCTGAGGAAGACTGGATGGCTTGTGCTCGAAGCTTTCGGTGGATATCTTGCTGAGGAAGACTGGGTACCATACCTCATAAGCTTCCCCCCTTAAAGACTTGCTAGGGAAGACTCGGTACCTTATGCCAGAAGCTTCTTGCAGTATCTCATTGAGAAGACTGAATATCTTGCACGGGAATCCATTCATACCTTACTGATGTAGACTGGGGAATCTTGCCTTGTACACTTTGCTGATAAATTGTGGAGAAGGACTGGACAGTTTTCCTTTGTGAACCAAATAATATATATATATATATTCTTGTCATTCCGGCTACTGATTACTTGTATGACAAGAATTGTCTGACTGTCCTTGCTGAATTCATTGCATATTTGGACTGACTTCGGGGTATCGCATGTTTCAAATCTGACTCATGGCAGAATCAATCATCGGGTACGGACCATACCTCTGACTGGAAATGCATGTTGGACTTGGATCCAATTTTGTTCTCTTGCTGGTTTAATCATTGCTGCAATAAGGATGTATCTCTGACGAGTTCTTGGTACTGAAAGTCTGAGCAAAATATAACTTGTATTCAGACCGGATGTCTGCAATACAATGCTGTCAGCTGAAAATCCCATTTGCTTTTAACTAAGTTCCTTGGTGTATATCTGTACTTCTCACGGCTTCTTCTTATCCGGTGTCGATTGATGAGAAATTTCCATAAGGGGGTAACACCGAAGATTCAAACCAAGAAGCACGAGAAAATGATCGATCGCAACAAAGCACACAGCAAACAAGCTACAAAACTACTCCACACAGGCACACACAAGCATGATACTAGCGTAAATGCACATGCACTAGACGAAGGACGACACCCTACGCTTGAGAAAACACTCGGGAACTGAGGAAGAAGCTAGGGGAGTAGCGAGTGGAACTGCTGACTTCAAAACTCCGGAGGGACGAGGCGGAGGGGTTGGAGAAGCTGGCGGAGATTGAGGTAGGGAAGCACCAGGCAATCTCCTGGCTCGAATGGCGTCCCGGACTAACTCGGAAATAAGAAGACACTCAGCCGTCATGTAACAGTACATGGCGAGGATAGCTGGGTCGTCTTGAGGATTGCCAGATGGGAACTGGATCCGCTTAGGATTCTCAACAATGGTGGGATAATATTGATAAGCACGGTTTTCTTGCACCATGCTCTCTTGAGGACGAAGACCGGTGATTCCTGCCATTGCGGCAAGCTGAACGGCACGCTCGGGAGTAGCGCCATAACCACCAGGGAAACTATAGGTGCGCTTACCAACAGGAATCGGGGCTGACAGATGGACATGGGCAACATACTCCAGGATTCTTCCTCTGGGAGAAAACTGGAATACTTGATAATGAGGTGGATCTCCGCGGGGATAAATGCTACGCCACATGTCGCCAAGGAGAGCGGCAAAGCTGAGAGGTGCAGTAGTGGGATTGAATGCAATTGGAACAGCACCGGGAGCCCTGGGGATGGCATTGAACTCGTGGAAGCTGACCGCCATCGACGCACGGAATAAAGGGTTAGGGGTAACCAAATAAGACTATATGCAGCAAACAAATGCAACGACCAAATGCAGCAAGCAAGGGCAACAACCAGACCCTATACTACCGTTTTCTAACGTTCCAGTGGACTAGGACGCTCTATGGCCAGACCTGCTCTGATACCAAGCGATGTGGCACCCCGGCTCAGAGAAACCGGAACACCCCGTATTCCAGCCCAGAGATCGAAGTGAAGTCTTCTGGAATACGCCACTGCTTAGCATAAAACAAACCAGCTCTCTATTACAACACGAATACGATTACAAGGTCTCCGATATTACAATGAATAACACTGGCACGGTGACACTACGCCAACCACAGTTGCTCTATGCAATCAGCATAACAACTCGAGGCAGCGGAACCTCTACTGGCCACGGAACAACGAACGACAATGATGGACTCCAATCCGCAGGGACTCTGGCTGGAACGTTTATCCTAGCTCGCAAACACAGGAACCACACCGAACAAGCAAGCAATCCAGGCACGACCTGCAAACTGGCATGACACGCTAGGTCAGTACATTGAATGTACTTGCAAGCTCACAATTAACCAAAAGCAATCAAGACAGACAACAGCATGGCAATTACAGGTTAAAGAAATCATGAACATGATGCTAACAGAACACGTGGCATGCACATCTGAACATGATACAGCTAGAACAACCTTAGCACGGCATGAGCATATGAACATGATGATACTACATGCAACAAGTTAACATGATCATGCACCAACTTACTCTTATTCGGCGTTTACCTCGTAACCATCTCATGCATCAACTTACCAACTTCGGTATCCAGGATACCCCTGTGATCATCTCGCGATCACATAAAGATCAACCAACTTCGGTATCCACGATACCTTCGTGATCCTCTCTCGATCACAACCAACCTCTTTCTCATCATCGAACTGGGGTTATTATTAATCAAGTTATTATTATAGTTGGCTCATAGTGTGACCGACTACGAACTGGGCCCATATCCGCGGGCGCGGCTATCGATAGATTTAACACACACTCTGCAGAGGTTAGTACACTGTACCCACACGACAGAACCCATGGCCTCGCGCTCCCATTCGGGTGGACCAACGGCATTCCGACAAAACCAATCTACTACCCATGACACTCTCCCGGCCACTCCGACAAACTCCCCTTTGGGCTATGTCCTGGGTGGCCCCGTGTCTACCAAAGACACCCAACGGCCACCGTCGTGGCAAAACATAAACGGTCCCAAATGGGGACAAGGTACCATAACAACAACAACGGGCACACAAGGCTTATGTCCGCCTACCTGATCAGGGTAGCGCGCGCAAATAACCTTCCCTCGTTGGAGGCACCGGCGAGAGGCATGACAAATGTGGTTGCACTGGTCAGCTCGATTCAGTGGCACCATGACTCAGCCAACAGTTGTTCGAGTTCATTATTATTCGGTTAAACTTGAATGCAAGAAGCTGAGCCATATAAAAATAACATGATGCAACTATAAAGCATGACATCAACATAAGCATGGAGGTGCAACATAATCATCGAGCATAACCACAATGAATCATATATCTAAATGAGCATGACATACTGACGAGCATAATCATAACACTACACAGGAGCATAGGATGACTACTAGCATCATGAATAAATACCATGCAAGAACACTACCAAGTAAGCATGTAACCAACTAGATGCAAAGGAACATGCATAACCACGGTACTTGATAACAGACGGTAAACATGCATCAGACTGAACATCACTACTACCAGCATGTACTACTACTACCAAGCATGACATGAAAACAATATTAGCAAGTAGTACAAGATAACAAGATGCATCGGAACATAGGATGAAGGTGAACATGAAACCACGAGTATAACCGAAACAACGACAACAGTAGCAAACAAGCAGACAGATAACAGGCAAACTTTTATTAAATATTCAAGTAGAAACCATGGCTACTGCATGGCTATCATGCAAGTGGCTGTTATGGCTTGCCTGGGGGTGACGGAGACACCAGGAAGAAATGCGGTGAAGCCGCAGAACGAAACGCCGGACGGTTCTCTCTCGGAGGGGGCTGATTAGAAGCAAGGGCAAAATGGTCATTTTCACTGTGTGACCACTTAGTGAAAATGTTACCAACAGAAAGATCTCAACGAGATGAAGAAGTGAGCGTTGGTTTCACCTCGATCGGAGTTACGGTTGCGGAGTTATGAGGTGATGAAGATCAGGGACCTATCTATGAATATTTTCATCACCAACGGGTCCCTGAGAGGAAAAACTGAAAGCGCCTTTGGGCAGCATACGTTTTCTGAAAAGGAAAACGTATTTTCAGCCGCAGTTGACAGGAATACGCTTTCCAGAAGGGAAAACACATTTTAGGCAAAAGGAAGGAAAAATATGCTTTCATCAACGGAAAACGTATTCACTAGAATACGTGTCCACTTGCCACGTGGGATGAGGCGCCTGGGCCACTGGCGCGTGGGGCCCAGGGGCAGGGGGAGGGGGTCGGGCACACATCGTCTTCCTCCTCCTCCCGCTCCTGTTCTCACGTGAAACAGAGAGGGAGCAGGGGAGGGAGGCGGCAAGGGGCCGGCCGGCTCCGGCCGTCTCTGGCCGAGCGGCGACCACCTGTGGGACCAGGGCGGCGAGGGGGTTCCATCCAGAGGGAGCATGGCCGTCGGGGAGGCGCGGGGAGGAGGAGAGGGGCGGCGCTATGGGGAGCACAGGGGCGGCGGTGGTGGTGGTGGTCTCGGTGTTGCGGCTATCTCCGGCAAGGGGCAAGTGGGTGGGGCGGCTCACCGGGATGAGGGGGAGTCGGTGGACGTGGTAGGAGGAGGAGAGGAGGCCTGTGGTGGCCGGAACCAAACCGAGGCCGAGGCGGCCATGGAGGACAGAGGCGAACTCCGGCGAGATTGGGCACTTCCGGCGAGCAAAAGAGGCGGGGGAGGAGTGAGTGAGGTGCGGAGGACCTCGGGGCAGCTTAAATAGGCGCGGGAGAAGCCTCTAGAGCTCACGGGCGAGCTCAAGCTAAGCACTAATGGAGGACAGAGGAGTTTTGCGTCACGGGCAGCTCGACGGCGACGCGACCGCAGCGATGCAGGGCGGGGCAGTGACGGAGGACGGTGCAGTCGATCACGGGGGAGTTCCGGACATGATTTGAGGTCGAGACGACGAGGAAGACGATGAGAATAGCGGCAACAACGTGCCAGAGCACGAGTTTGGCTGGTCGTGACCCGTGGTCACCGCGTGAACTGGCATACGTATTGCCAGGTGATCGGCCACATCATGTCTAGTAGATAGACCATGCTACCCTGAGTCCAAATGAAGAAATAAATCGGTCCAGGAGCAAAGAAGAGATTTGGAGGAGGTGCCAAAACATTGTGGCAGCAAGGTGTTTGATGTGAATTGTGAGAGCTAGAATAGTAGACTGACTCTGGGCTTTGGCCTAGCTTGATTACGAGCTATGGTGACTGTGCTGGCTAAAAATCAGATGAAATGGAGGAGTCTAGAGTGCACTTACTGTAGAAAGTGACCCACTGGTCAGATTTGGATATTTTGAAGTAGCACTCACATAATTGAATGAAATGAGCTGAAAATGGTCATGGCCCAATTATTTGAAGATATGAAGATGCCCAAAAAGTTTCATGCCATTTGGACTTGCCAAAATAGCACTTGCTTCATAAAGCATCTCTCTGGACAGAAACTTGGAAAAATTACACAGGGCAATTGGATTAATGAATTCAGCCAAAACTTGGTGGAGAGATTTGATATGTATAGGAGAATGTCCTGGTAAATTTTCAGCTTAAATGAAGTAAGATAAAATATGGTTGCTTCACAAACTGAAAATCTGACCAGAAACTAAGATTTGGAGCTAGGCTCACATAGATGAGTCACATGAGCTCTAATTTGGTGGGGAGTGATGATTTTATCATATTAAGGACCTTGCAAAATTTCAACTCATTTGGATATGCCTAGCTTGTACTTCCTTCACAATGACTTCCCTCAGACAGGAACTTTGAAAAATTGCTCAGGAATATTTACTAGGCAAATTGAGTTGAATTTTGGCATGGGGCAATGATATGGACAAGAAAAGATGTCCAAAAAGTTTTGGGTCAATCAAGCAAAGATAAATGACACTTCCTTCTCAAACCACCACTTAGGGCAGAATCAGAAAAGGAATATTCGTGAATTATCTTTGATGATGCCAAGGAAGGATTTTGACATATTTGTCGAAGATATGACCCAAATAATTTATGAGAATTATTTGGGAATTTTGGGAGTGACAGAAATATAGGTTGCTTCACAACCTAGGGTCTAAAGGATTATTCCTTTAACAGAAAAAGAATATTGGATTAGGTCAAGGATGAAAATGACACGATCTAGGGATGATGATGAGGATGACAAGCCACTATGAAACCTAGGAAGACATGATCTTCCCAATTTTCAGAACCACATAGCCACAGAAAATCAAATCGAATCAAGAAATCCAAGAAAATCAAAGGAAAAAGAAAAGGGCAAAATCCAGGGTGTTACAATGGTGTGGTGTGAGTGGGACTAAATTTAGTCCCATACTGCTAGGTGAGTGTGAGTTGCACCACTTTATAATGTGACCTATTCTACCATTTGCATGAGCATGATAATAGGAAACCTACACGCGTGCTCTTCGGGAATGAGCCTGTCCAAGGACAAAAGCTATGCACGGGGTCTATATTTTTGTTGGTCGGAAAATTTATTAAGTCATTAATTAATAATTAATGGACGCCTTAATTACTCAGCCGTTTCTGATTCTTTTGGATAGTGGGGCTATTATTGACTTGGACGTGGGGTTTGGGCCAAAGGCCTACTATTATACTCGCACGACTGACCTGACAGGCTCTACCCTAACCGCCGCTGTATCATATGGTTTCGCACCGTTCCAAATCATAGCACTGCCACGCAAGTCTTCTCCATCCCTCCTTCCGGCATGCACCGCGAGAAGGCACAGCAGTCCTCCGGAACCCCACCTTTCGTGATCCTGTATGGGAGAGGGGCGATCAGGTTTTTAGGGAGCACACTCGTGCAACTGCTGCCAGCGACGACTTTCTCAACGACAACCTTCTTCCCCGACCTCGGTAACCTCTTCATCGACGACATGAGTGACAACATCAACCACAACGGTTCTGCTCCCGCTACACAGTATGTGATTCTGTCCTCCTGGTTTAGTCCGCATCATTACTTTGATCTTTGCAATTGTCGTCATGATCTATTTACTGTTGATTCAGATTAAATCTCATAGTAAATTGCTCATATATTCAACAATCCAATCTGAAAACCTGATTATAGGCAATTTACTCCGAGTGGTTTTGCTCTGCTTTTGAAGCCGCCTACCTTTAAGGGGGTGCAATATAAAAGGTGGCGCATGAGAGCAGTATACTGGTTTCAGATCATGTACAGCTATGACGCCACTAAGGGCAAGCCTGAGGGCGATCTTAATCCTGCACAGCAGGAAGCTTTTGAGAACATGGATACCCTCTTCAAAGCTGCCCTTCTGAGTGTTCTTGACGATTCCATTGTGGATTCATATATGTCGTTTGACAGCGGTAAAGACATGTGGGCTGCGCTCGAGGCCACGTTTGGGGCCTCGGGCGCTGGCAGTGAGTTGTACGTCATGGAGCAATTTTGTGACTACAAGATGACTGATTAGCGCTCTGTTGTTCAGCAGGCTCATGAGATACAGTCACTCGCTAAGGAACTTCAGTACTTTAAGTGTGTGTTGCCAGAAAAAAAAATACTGGGACCATCATTGCCAAGCTTCCACCTTCGTGGAACAATTTTGCTGCTTCTCTGAAAAACAAGAGACATGAGTTTTCCGTTTCGGATCTCATTAGCACTCTTGATTTTGAAGAGAAGGCGAGAGCAAAAGACACACGTGCTCGAGTCGCTGAGGGAGCTTCTAGTGCCCACATGGTACACGAGAAGAACTTCCAGCCCAACAAGCCCCCAAACAACAAGAACAAATCTCAGGGGAAAGGCAAGTTTGATGCAAAGAACAAGCTGTCACATTCAACCAACTTCAAGAAGAATTCTCATAAGAAGGGGAAGGGACACAAACCTCAATTTTGGTAGCACCGCACAAAATTATATGGCTGCATCTCCCTGTTGTCAGCTAACCTCATGGTGCTCTAGGTATTCCTACATTCGTAACTAGGTACAATGACCACCGCAAGATGAAATAAGCTTATTGGTATGTTGACTTGCTGATTGCAGTGCGGAACGATCCTGTCATGTGTGGAGGAGCAAACAAGCAATGCAGCCGAAGGTGGAAATCAACTAACAACTTATGAAATTATATATAATCTTCCTCAGGCAGGTCAGTATCCCCTTCGTCCAGATGATCATGTTTTGTCATGCCGAGCTATTGATATGTGCTACTATTTTGCAACACCGTTTAAGTATAGCTATTGTTTTCCTATCTTTTCATATTCAGGACAATGAAGATGATTTCAGGGGAACTGCGCAATATGGTCTGATGTTGAGTCATCTCTATTGCCTCCTGTGTTTGCTGCAAATGTGTCAGCATCAATTGCAAGATGAGGCAGTCAGCTAGCTGTGGAGTTGCCAACATGCTCAAAGTGCTCGCAACATGCTGAACTTTTGTGCTTGTGAATGTTAGTATGCATACCGTATCTTCTGAAGCTTAGTTTAATGTGAATGTTGACTAGCCTGTGAACCTTTACAATCTAGTATGTATATTGTAGGCCTGTTATTTGACACCTCATTTTGCCGCGCTACGACCAGTGTGAGTGTCTGCATGCAGTACCGCATCCTCTAATTTGGTGGATGCCAAGCCGGCTGGAGAAGGAGCTATAACCTTTTTCCAAGTTGAAAAAGGTTACCGATGAGTAGCTATAAGCTGGAGGCGTCTCTTTTTTTCTTTCGAATGGGCAATAAGCTGGAGAGCTAGAGAGTGTCTCTAATGGGCTCCCTCTAATACAAGGCCGTCCAGTACGAAACACGGGCAGCCGACTAGGTCGATACAAAAGCCTATCCATCTTAAAGCCCATTTGTTTTTGTTTTTTGTGAGGAAAAGCCCATATTTCTTGAAGAGGGGTGATCCCAGAAAAACCCTCCTTCCTCCTCGCCTCCACTTACTGCAGCTCGCTGGACTCTCCCGCTTCTGTCTCCCCCCAATTCCCCCCGCTCCCCATCTTCCTCACTCGTACAGAAAACCCCCGCTCACCTACTTCCTCACTCGTACAGAAAACGCCTGCACCTGTTCTTCCTCGCTCCTACAGAAAACCCCAGCCATCCTTCTTCCCCACTCGCACTGCCACTAGGCTCGTCTCTCGCTACTCTGCTCAAACCCGTGAGCTCGGCACGACGCCCGCAAGGAAAATGGAGTCGGCTGGCCCTAGCGCCAAGAAGATGAGGCTCCCGCCAGCGGCGACACTGGTGCTAGATCCCGCACCCGGCAGCGCAGCAGGGAGAAGCGGCGAGCCCCCCCCCCCCCCCACCCGGATCTGAGGAACCCGTAGAATCTCCGGTGGACCGCATCAGTGATCTCCCGGACGACATCCTTGGGGAGATCATCTTCCTTCTCCCCAACAAGGATGACTGCCGCACACAAGTCCTCGCATCTCGGTGGTACACTCTCTGGCGCACCGCGCCTCTTAATCTCGATTGTCGTTAGATATCTGTCCTTCCTGAATTTGATCTCCTCAAAGCCATCGTCTCCTCCCACCAGGGCCCCGTTCAACGCCTCTGCATCCCGACACGCTACCTGCTGTCCATACCCCGCACGGTGGACGCCTGGCTGACATCCACTGAATTCAAAAAACTCCAGCAGCTTGAGTTCTACCATTACTACAAAAAATATATGCCGCGATCCCAACTCCATGTATTTGTGCCCACACCACCGTTGTCCATCTCATGGTTTTCCTCCTCTCTCCACAACCTCACCATAGCCCGGTGCCATCTACCAGACAATCTGGTACTAATGATTTGACTCCCACTGCTAAAAAGACTTTCGCTTGTGGTGGTTGATCTGTCGAAGGCCTAACTACATAGCATCATCCAATCTGGTTGCCCTGCCCTGGAGCGCTTGCTGCTTGTTTTCGGATTAGAAATCCGTATCCATTGTCTCCAAATAAAGCCGCCTCACCTTAAAAGCATTGGAATTTATTTTGAAGGACAGTAGCTCATCATCGAAGATGCCCCTTCACTTCAAAGGTTGCTCCTTGATTATTGTTATAAACCTTCACAAATAATTGTCGTCTCTGCGCCTAAACTTGAGGCCTTGTGTGTAATTCATGATTCGTTTGTACATCACGACATGGTGTTTATCTCCACACTTATCCAGGTACTGTATATTATCATCTACACTTTTGTAATCACAAGCTGCATTTTTCATTTGTGCGCATAAGTTTTATATCATCTTGGAGTACACTTTGGATACTAATATTATGTTATATGCTCAATGAAGAGTTCGTCCATCGATAGCCTATCAATGGTGTTGGATTCTGTCAAGATCTTATATATCGGAATGTTTAGTATTGATCTGAACACAATTATTGGCTTGCTGCAATGCTTTCCATGTCTGGAGAATTTGTATATAGAGGTGATTATTTCATGCACATTGAAAGCCCATATATATTATACTAGAATTACCGTTCGGCTATCGCTCTATCGACATACTTTTTTTAGACCTTAACTGTTTTCAATCTTCATGTCTATGTAGGCAGCAACACATGGAGAAAAACATATAACCAATCGGTGGCGTAATAAGCACCGGGATTTTCTCAGTTCTCGTGACATTCATTTGAGGACAATAATGATGGAAGGTTATACATCCAATCAGGCAAACAGAAACTTCGTCACATTCTTCCTGTTGAATCCAAGGTTACTATTGTCCATGAGGCTTAAGTTTTTCAACAAGAAATTTCTCATGGATGGATATGTTGAACAGCAAAAAAGAAGTTTCAGGTCGACAAATGGGCTTCTGAACGTGCTCGGCTTCTATTTGAAACAACTTGTCATCATATGCCAGTAAACTTTTTGGCACAGGATGTTGATTTTATGGATCAGACCGACCCATTTGTTTGTGACTACCAAAAATAGTGGTTGGGTTAGATGTTATTGCCATGCATGTTCAGTCTGGGTTTTGTCTAAACCTGATGAACAATTAATCCTTGGGCTTTTGTACCGTTTGTAAGCTTGAGTTAGATGTTGTTGCCCTTTTCAACTCGGTTGTGACAATCATATTTTCTTTGAAACAAGGCAAATGGCATACCATTTCCTTTATTAAAGAGAGAAATATTGTAACAAATCCCAACCAATGGAAATAACATCACTCTCGCCGGCTGCTTGAGCTCACTGTGCATTACAGAAACCAAGTGATTAGCCCCCACCAGCACCCACAAACTTATTTTGAACTAGCACACCAAATGGGCTGTAAATTTTCATAAGAAAGGTTGCATGGTCGTGAAAGATTTGGATTCTGACATTTGGGACCCACGAGGAAAAAGCCTATCCAAGGTGGTCTCGACTTACTAGTCAACAAACGATTATGCCTACCAGCTGTTGGATTGACATCCAACATCTATCATGTATCTTCTATCGCTTGTCTTCTTCCTCCAGCCGCCCCAACCAAACCACCCCGTCGGTTCTGCCTGCTCCTGCCTCCCACGGCTAGCTCCGCCTCCGCCGCCCTACCGTACCCTCAAATGTTGGCCAGTCCATCCCTCTATTCCCCCACACGTCCTGTTATTCTCCAGCGACGTCAGCCCCAACACGCACCCACACCCGAACCAGTCAACCCTCGTACTCCCCTCCGCCTACGACTAGACTGGCGCATCTTCCACGGCTCATGTTCGTTCTGTCCGAGGCCTCGCCGTCATCCTCCGCCTTGGTTCGCTCGGGTGCGCGGTGCGCCGCTGTCTGGCGTTGTCAACATGGTCACAACCGAGAGGAATAAGGTGATGACTGTACATGGAGAGGATGACAGTAGGGACCCACCAGGGTCATGGCAGTACGCAAGCAAGTGCCTCGTTATTACAAGCCCAAAAAATGGTCCTCCTAATGGTGGACATCTGGGTCCCACGCCATTGTCAACGTAGTCAATAAACGAGAGAATTACCACATGAGCGGGTTGACACCAGGGACCCAGCAGGTCGCGCAGTTGTTATTTACTTTTTTTAGGAACAAGCAGTTGTTATTTACAAGTTTTAGAGACGGATCAGGGTAACAACGGGGTTGTGCCGAGGCTGTGGCCCGTCTAGCCAGGGTTTTATTTTATGTTTACCACGTCATGAGACCAGTTGTGTTTTTTTCTTGCTGAAAATGGCTAGCCCAGTTCTACTTTTTTTAAAGAAATACCCAACGGAGGCCTACTTGCTTTCTCAACATGCTGGGCTGAAATCTTTAAGACGAGAGCGATTATCGCTGGCCGAGAAAATGAAGTAGTAAGAAATGGGATGTAAATTTTAAAAACACAGCAAACCGGCAATTAGTTTCAAATATCGGTTTTTTAAGATTTTGACATTTCGAATTTAATTGTTTTTTTGCGGGGAAAATTATGTTGGATTTTAATTGATATAAAATATTATTTTTAAATTAGTTTGAACGTGATTCAAAATTTCGAGATTAAAAACAGTTCGGACCGCACCGAAATATGAAAATTTCGTTGAATTTTTAACCGTGGCCAGAATATGGGCTGTAATGGTAACAAAAAGAATATGGGCTTCAAAAAATCCTTAAGAATTAGCCAATGGGCTGTACATTTATTAGCAATAATGGTAGATGGGTTGTATGCTGTTTTCCACATATTTGAGGCTGACTTGTGGGCCTACTAGGTTGACATGTACGCTTTCCTAAAAAAAGGTTGACGCGCACGCAAGGCCGTGTCAACTTAGTTAACACACAAGAGCAGTGACTATTGGATGTCCATCCAACGGCCGTGCTGCTTCTTCAATCTCTGCTCTTCCTGCTGCAGCCGCTCAAACCAGCGCCGGCGGGACTCCCTGCTCCCTCCTCCCGTGGCCGGCTGTGCTGCCGCGCAGGCCTCACCGCCCCACCCTACTCCCATCGCTGGCCTGGCCATCCCTCTACTCACCCACACCTGCTGTTATTCTTCGGTGACTGCAGATGAACCAGTAAACCCTCGTGCTCCCCTCCGCGTGGGAAACAACTGTCGAGTCTTCCCTGGCTCCGTGTCGTTCCCTTCCTAGGCCTCGCCGTCGTTCACCGCCCTGGTGCTCTCGGCGCGACGTGGTCAACGTGGTCAACGAACGACATCCATCGGAAGAGGACTATACATGGAGAGGCTGACAGCTAGGTCCAAGGCGGCATGCAAGGAAGTGCCTCGTTATTACGCGCAAAATAATGATTCCTCCACCTGACAGCGGGGACCCACCGGAAGGGCCTCTGTATTTCGCGAAAAAAATATTCCTCCCGCTGACAGCTCGGACCCACCAGCTATATCTTCGCACGCAAGGAAGTGCCTCCTTATTACGCACAAAAAAATGAATACTCCCCCAGCTAGTTGGGACCCACCATTGTTGGAGGCTGACTTGTGGGCCTACTAAGTTGACGCGGATGGAGGGCTTTGTCAACTTAGTCAATATGAATGATTCTAGCTCCAGTGACCGTACGATGTCCATCCAATGGCTGTAGTGCTTCTTCAACCTCTGGTCTTCTTGCTCCAGCCGCCCAAACCAGCATCGGTCGTGCCGCCTGCTCCTGCCTCCCGTGGTCGGCTCTGCTGCCGCGCAGGCCTCACCGCCCCACCCTACTCCCATCGCTGGCCTGGCCATCCTTGTACTCACCCAGACCTCTTGTTATTCTCCGGCGGCGGCAGCCTCACACTGCAGCCCAACCAGTAAACCCCCGTACTCCCCTCCGCGTGGGAAAGAACTGCTGAGTCTTCCCCGGCTCCGGGTCATTCCCTTCATAGGCCTCGCCGTCGTCCACCGCCTTGGTGCTCTCGCCGCGGCGTGGTCAACATGGTCAACGAATGACTTACATCGGAAGAGAACTGTACGTGGAGAGGCTGTCAGCTGGGTCCACGGCCGCAGCAAGGAAGTGCCTCCTTATTACGCGCAAAATAATGATTCCTCCACCTGATAGCGGGGACCTACCGGAAGGGCCTCTGTATTTTGGCTTAGCTGTATTTTGCGAAAAAAACGTTTCTCCCCTAACAGCTGGGACCCACCAGCTATATCTTCGGACGCAAGTGCTTCCATATTAGGCACGAGAAAAATGAATCCTCCCCCGACAGCTCGGACCCACCATCAATAACTTCGCACACAAGGAAGTGCCTCCTTATCCTCCCTGACAGCCAGGACCCACCTGGTCGAAGCGTACGTAGCGTTGTCATTCTGGTCGCGAACATGTACGTACATACTGGTCGATCGGTCTCTCTGCAACGACGAACCGTGGCCGAGCAAGCAGCAGCATGTGTAGTAGTAGAGCCCCTGACGTAGCAGTTCAGGCAGTCCCTTCTAAACCGTGTACATGTACGTACAGCCACATGCCAAAAAATACGGCCACCTACGTACATACGGACGGGGTCTTGAATGCCTACTCGCGCATATGTATGGCCAGGGCTCGTGTACATGGAGAGGCAACGGACGGCAGCAACGGCGTCCTGTTCATCGGGCAGCCAACCGGCTGGGTCGGAACGGAGAAACAGTGTCCTGTTCATCGGGAGGCAACATACTGGGTCGGAATGCATCTTGTTCATCGAGAGCCAACCGGCTTGGACAGAACAGCCGAAACGGGGTCTGGCGTACCGCAGTACGGAGGAAACGGCCTTTTGTTCGACCGGCTATGGTCGAAACGGCATCCTGTTGATCAAGAGGGGTGTGGCGTACCGCAAAACGGAGGAAACAGACTTGTGTTGGAGCGCTACGGTCGAAACGGGGGTCCTGTTCATCGGGAGGGGTGTGGCGTACCGCAAAACAGGACTCCACGGGCTACTGTTCACCCACCATCGACTTCCTTCAGCCTCCACCTGCACTGTTCATCCACCGCGTCTTCCTCTTGCCTCCACCAGCTATTGTTCATCCACGGGCTATTATTCATCCAGCCCTCCACCGGCTACTGTTCATCCACCCCCAACCAGCTAGGCTGTGGCGGCCTCCTCTCGGGGTCGTGTTCATCCAGTGGCAACTGTTGGGGAACGCGACAGAAAACAAAAATTTTCGGTATAGCAAGCATGCCCAGGACCACTATGGAGACTGCAAACAAGGTTTGATCTGATCCGTACCGACTCGAAACGCAGCGGAAGAAGAGTCGGTGGAGATCGTTGGTGCAGATCCCCGCAGCTAGGATTTACAACCTCCCAACCGCGAGGATGTACTCCCTCGTCGGACAGCCCTTCGGGAGGCGGTCGGACAGTCCCCCGGACGATGTCGCGGACAACCCTTCGGGAGGACCCTCGAAACTCGAACGGAGACTCGGACAGCCCTTCGGGAGGACACTCGAACAGCCCCTCGGGCAAAAGACCGAAACTACGACCTCTCTACGGGGTTGCACACATACGGTGTCAGCTATCCGGCAGGGCTTCGCCGTCCAGAACTAGTTCCTGCCGGAACCCAGACAGCCTTTCGGCTCTACGAAACTCTTTTCGTGGGAGGGAGAGAAGAAGCCAGATAATGCATGGCATGTGTATGAGAGCAAGGGATGGAGAGATGGCAGCCCCCATCTCCTCTATTTATAGGAAACCCAAGGGGTAGGGTGGTTTTACAAGAAAACCCAAAATGCACATGGATGAAGTCCTTCCACAAGGACCCAAGTGAGAAATCAAGGGACAAGTGGGGGCTCCAAGGAGGAGCCCCATGTGGCCGGCCATCTCCTTGTAGGGGCCCCCCCAAGGGGGCCTCATCCATCCATGTCACCCCCAAAAATATCTTGGGACAAATCCCAAAAATAATGGCTTTCCAAAAAATAACCATAAAGCTGATTTTCACTATTCACGACAACATTTTTCAGCGTCCGTTCGAACTGAAAATATTTATGTGGGCTTAGAACATTTCCAGTACCCACTAAAATAATTTTCAACGCGTTCTGGAACAATTCCAGTTTAGTGATTTTCATCTGCGAAAAGCATCTGAAGTGGTTCCGGCAGCTCCGGAACATTTCCGGTTTTTCTTCCAGAAAATTCCCAGAAGTTTCAGAATGATTCTGGCACCGCCCAAGAATTATCAGGCATGTGCCGAAACCATTTTGACTTAATGGTATTCCCTGAAACAACTTTTCAGTTTCACCGAAACTCATCCGGTGTTCTCTCTGCGGAACTTTTCCGCTGTCCGAAACTTTTTCGGTGTCCGAAACTTTTTTCGGTGATTTTCTCTCAGACTCCCTGTCTAGTATTCAGCAGATAGATGACCCTTAAGCGTGTGACCCTATAGGTTCGGTGAAGCACAGACATGACCTGGAACCCCTTCCGATCAATGATCAACATCGGAGCCGTGGACACCCATATTGACCCCTATACCCACACGAATGAATATTCGAGTGAACCTCCTGTTGCCGTGAGCTATTCCTGTTGCTTCGCGATATGTCACAAAACACCCGAGGTGAGATTTATTGAACCCCCGTGGATCAACAATTTGTCCACTATGCAAGTTACCTCGTTACCGGTTTTGTTCTCTTTTCTCGTTTCCGTGTTTCGGTATCCCAGTGATCAAATCACAAGTTGTCTGGCCAGACGATGATGGATACCGTTTCACCGAGAGGGCCCGAGTATATCTCTCCATCGTCGGAGGAGCAAATCCCAATCTTGAGCTATCTCGTTACTTGCCATACTTTTCCGTGAACCCGTAAGCCGCCGTAATAGCCACCCAGTTACGGATGACGTTTAACAAACCCCAAAGTTCACGAAGCAAGTACGAAGGAACTCGATACTCTCATGGTCTAAGGAATTATGCAAACATTAACTTCCCTGTGTAAAATACCATTAACTTGTGACGAATGTATCTCATAGCATAACATCAATTTGGGTCGATTCAACACAAGTGTTCTACCAACAATTTGTGCCCTCAAAATTGCCGGCATAGACATGCCCATGATCAGGAAAACATAATCATCATGCAATACTTGAGCCAGTCTTAGAGGCATGACTAGGAATACATTTTACCGTTTATTAACCCACACGTGCACATGGGTTTTCCTCAGAGCCTTTATGGATATACGGGCTCGGGAGCCACAGCAGTTATAGCATGGATCATAAACATTCATTACAAACGAGGAGATACAAAATAACTATTATTACTGCCTCTAGGGCAGTTCTCCTAGAGACTCCCACTTGTACTAGAGTCATAATCCAGTTACATGGCTTCCCTAACACCAATGGCTATCCGGTGTTGCTCATGCTTTGCTCGTGGTAGAGGCTTCGTCATCGGGTCTGACACATTCAGATCCATGTGAACTTTGCGTACTTTCACTAAACCCTCTTCGACATGATGTCAAATGAGTTTATATTTGCGTTGAATATGTCTTGTCTTATGGTGCGAACTTGGTTCCCTTGCCTGAGCCACGGCGCCACTATTATCACAATAGATCTCCACCGGGTCCAGAGCACTTGGAACCACACCAAGGTCTTCAAGAAATTGCTTGATCCATACCGCCTCCTTGGAGGCTTCTGAAGCTGCAACATACTCCGCCTACGTCATAGAATCCGCCACAGTCTTTTGTTTGGAACTTTTCCAATCAACTGCGCCACCGTTCAATATGAAAACATAGCCTGATTGAGATTTGAAGTCATCTGGGTCAGTCATGAAGCCTGCATCAGTGTAACCACTTACAATGAGCTCTTCATCACCTCCGTACACAAGGAATAAATCCTTGGTTCATCTGAGGTACTTAAGAATACCCTTGACTGCGGCCTAGTGTTCCAATCCTGGATCACTTTGGTACCGGCTGCTAACACTTAGCGCATAGGAAACATCCGGTCTTGTACATAGCATGGCATACATAATAGAACCAACTGCCGAGGCATATGGAACATCATTCATTTGTACTCGCTCATCGAGAGTTCGAGGACTCTGATTCTTGCAAAGCACTGTGCCAGGTGACATGGGGAGTAGGCCTTTCTTGGAGTTCTCCATGTTGAACCTTTTCAACACCTTGTCAATGTACGTGCTTTGGCTAAGCGCTATCAGGCGTTTTGATCTATCTCTGTAGATTCTGATGCCCAATACATATGCCGCTTCGCCTAAGTCTTTCATTGAAAACCTTTTCTTCAATGAGTCTTTTATTTCACTAAGAAAATTCACGTCATTTCCAATCAACAATATGTCATCCACATACAAGATTAGAAATGCTTTTGCGCTCCCACTAAACTTCTTGTAAACACAAGATTCTTCGTCATTTCTGATGAAGCCAAACTCTTTGACCACTTCATCAAAACGAATGTTCCAGCTCCTTGACGCTTGCTTCAGACCATAAATGGCTTTCTGAAGTTTGCATACCTTTCCAGCATCCTCATGAATGACAAAACCTTCTGGCTGTATCATGTATACATCCTCTTTGAGGTTTCCATTTAGGAAAGCCGTTTTGACATCCATCTGCCATATTTCATAATCGAAATAAGCAGCAATTGCTAGTAATATCCGAACAGACCTAAGCATAGCTACGGGCGAGAAAGTCTCATCGTAGTCCACTCCTGGAACTTGCGTGAACCCTTTCGCGACAAGTCTAGCTTTGTGGATAGTAATGTTACCATCCGCGTCCGTCTTCCTTTTGAAAATCCATTTACAACCAATCGGCTTTACGCCTTCTGGAAGTTCTTCCAAGTTCCAAACTTGGTTTTCGTACATGGATTCCATTTCGGATCTCATGGCCTTGTGCCATTCTTTTGAGCTGGGCCCCGCCATCGCTTCCTTGTAGTGCGCAGGTTCATCGTCTTCAAGAATGAAGATTTCATTATGAAACCATTCAGGAGGTTGCATAGCCCTACCTGATCTGCGCGGTTCAGTTACAACATTGTCTGAAGTCTCCGCATCACATGCGACAACTTCCGGCTCGGTTGTAGGGATAATTAGCAGAATTTCTTCCGGTTCCTTAGCCATATCAACGGTCACCGAAGATTCACTAATCTCATTAGATTGTACTGTCCTCCCACTCACCTTTTTCGTGAGAAACTCTTTCTCGAGAAATTGCCCACTCCTTGCAACAAACACTTTGTTATCGGACGGGTGGTAGAAAGAATACCCAATGGTTTCTTTGGGGTAACCTACAAAGTAGTATTTGTCTGCTTTGGGATTGAGTTTGGTTGGCTCTAAACGCTTTACATATGCCTCACAACCCCAAATCTTGAGATGCGACATATTGGGTTTCTTCCCATACCATAATTCAAATGGCGTCGTTTCAACAGACTTTGATGGTGCCTTGTTTAGTATATGAGCAGCAGTTTCCAGTGCGTGACCCCAAAAAGATATCGGAAGATCCGTAAGAGACATCATCGACCTTACCATGTCCAACAAGGTTCGGTTACGTCGTTCCGATACTCCATTTCTCTGTGGAGTTCCGGGAGGCGTAAGCTGTGAAACGATTCCACGGTCACTTAGATGTTGGCCAAACTCATGACTAAGATATTCGCTTCCACGATCAGACCGTAGGAACTTAATCTTTTTGTCACGATGATTTTCTACCTCATTCTGAAATTCTTTGAACTTTTCAAAAGTTTCCGACTTATGCTTCATTAAGTAGATATAGCCATATCGACTTAAATCATCAGTAAAAGTCACGAAGTAGAAATACCCACCCCGTGCGGCTGTGTTCATTAGACCACATACATCACTATGTATTATTCCCAACAATTCACCCGCCCGTTCAGGATGACCCATGAAAGGCATCTTGGTCATTTTCCCCATCAAGCAAGCTTCACATGTGTCAAATGATTCAAAATCAAGGGACGGTAAAACTCCATCTTTATGGAGTCTTTGCATGCGTTTCTTTCCGATGTGGCCAAGTCGACAGTGCCACAAGAAAGTGGTGGTGGTATCAGCCTTCTTAAGGCGTTTAGCATTCACGTTAAAGACATCATTTCCACATTCAAGATTTAGTATGAAAAGGCCCCCAACAATGGGTGCAAATCCATAAAACATATCCTTACAATAAAGTGAACAACCATTGTTCTCAGACTTGTACGAATACCCATCGTGTACTAAACATGATCCAGAGATAATGTTTCTACACAATAGTGGAACAAAATAACAGTTACTTAGTTCTAAGATAAATCCTGAAGGGAGACGTAGAGGCATAATGCCGACGGCTTGAGTGGCGATCCCAGCGCCGTTCCCGATGCGCATCACGACTTCATTCTTTGCCAGCTTGCGCACCTTCTGAAGCCCCTGTATCGAGTTGCAAATGTGAGCAACCGATCCGGTATCAAATACCCAAGACTTAGAATTTTTGCTAGCAAGCAAAACGTCAATGACATTAACTTGTATAACAATTATACCTTTTCCGGTTTTCCCGGACTTCTTATCTTCCAGATACTTCTTGCAGTTTCTCTTCCAGTGTCCTGTGCCCTTGCAGTAGAAGCACTCAGTTTCATTCTTGGCTCCGCCTTTAGAGTTGCTTTGGGAGCCGGTCTTACCGGCGCCCTTGCCCTTCTTTGGCTTGCCTTTCTTCTTTTTGAAACTGGCGGTTTTATTCACAAGCAACACTTGCTTGCGATTTTTCCGCAGTCCTCCTTCTGCAGTTTTCAGCATGGCGAGCACCTCTTCCGGTTCCTTCTCCATCCCACTCATGTTGTAGTTTAATACAAAACCGTCGTAAGACGGGGGGAGTGAAGAAAGCAACATGTCCATCGTATGGCCAGGTGGAAGTGGAAATTCCAGGGTTTTAAGCCTTTCAGCATAGCCAATCATTTTGACCACGTGTTCGCCAATTGAACTACCCTCAGCCATCTTGCAATCCATCAAAGCCTTCATGATATCAAATCGTTCAGACTTTGCGGTTTCCTTGTACAGAGCATCCAATTCCCGGATCATATCACGGGGTTTATGGAATTCAAAACGTTTTTGAAGGTCTGTACACATGCAAGCTAGCATGAGGCACTGCACTAAGTTGTGATCATCATCCTTAGTGGCCCAGACATTTTGTTCATTTTCCGGGGCCTCTGCCGCCGGTTTAGCTGGAAGAGCATTTTCAAGCACATACAGTTTCTTAGCGCTCCTGAGGACAATCCTCAGGTTGCGGACCCAGTCCGCATAGTTGTTTCCAGTCGCAGTTAACTTCTCTTTCTCTAACATAGGGCCTAAGTTGAACGCGGTGTTGCGAGCCATTTGATCTACAACGGAAAACACAAGTTTTCACTTAGACTTTGTTTATAATGAAAATGCACTAGTGAATAAACAATTTTATTCTAAAGTGCGCTCCCACTCAAATCAATATCTCTCATAATTGATTATGAGTGATTCAAGACCCGTGTTTTGATTATTCGCCATTGATGTTAGTCACCACTGATGACGAAAATCTCAACCGGTAGGCCAACCTGCCAATCACATACCTATGTGACTCTTGTTCATCTTTCGATGCGCGTGTTCCGAGCTCAGGACGATCCTGCCATGAACGTCAAGACAACCAAGTGATCTTGCTGCGAGGTCTGACCTCACCCGCCTCACACTTCTCAATTCGTTCGTACCCATGTTAGTCATGGCGCACCCCGAAAAGATAGGTGTCATGATGGTGCTACACTTGGGAGAACACTAACTACTTGATATTTTTGTGAGAGATCACCCTAATAAAAAGCGACTACCGCGCAATCAAGAAGGGTGCATCAAGAGGGATAAACATCTCAGGCAATTCATAATAGCATGATATGGTATAGCCTCTTCTGACGGAGAAGTCTTTCATTTCTTCGTCTTCGGCATTCGCGTCGGTGTTCACCTTCGCGAAGATTGCCACCACCTTGTCGATGCACCAGATAATATTGCTATCTCCATAGCAAGATAAAATAAATGCATTACTTAAGGTTGACACGCAGGTCATTAAAGTGCAATCATATGGCTCCAGCCATCATGCCGAATCATGACACGCAGGTCATGTTAATTACATCATATAGTCATCTCATACATAATCAAATTGAATATGAGCATTGCTATACCACATCACATGCAAACCATCCTGCAAAACCAAGTTAGACGCCTCTAATCGGTTTATGCAAAAATTTATTTTACGTGGCTTCTAAGGTTTTGACTTAAACCGCAGCTACCAACGTTTTATCATCAAGTATGATTATTCAAGTTGCTATATTAACATCTCGGGGTGTATGAAACACGAGATAATTAAATCTCGAGACGCATACTAAACTTCGTCATACGCATGACCCCCGTGCAGATCATATCTGCAATGCCCTTTCATCTGCGAATTTCATCTTTCTTTTGACTATGGCAGAACCCAAAGAACTGATAGCACTTCCATGATCAATCAGGATCACGGATTGCCAGAACTTTGTCAAATTCCACCATGCCGTCTCGAGATTGAGCAAACGCAAATTCTAGGGAAGCAACAAGAACGTCGGGTAACAGATTTCATCTGTCACCCGCATAAATAATTTTCAGCAATAGATCTCATCTACTACCTAATCATATTATGCAATACCCATACATCTCCATGTATTCTAGATCGTAACCTGCATCTACGCATAGCACGGCTCTTGATGCCACTGTTGGGGAACGCGACAGAAAACGAAAAATTTCGGTATAGCGAGCACGCCCAGGACCACTATGGAGACTGCAAACAAGGTTTGATCTGATCCGTACCGACTCGAAACGCAGCGGAAGAAGAGTCGGTGGAGATCGTTGGTGCAGATCCCCGCAGCTAGGATTTACAACCTCCCAACCGCGAGGATGTACTCCCTCGTCGGACGGCCCTTCGGGAGGCGGTCGGACAGTCCCCCGGACGATGTCGCGGACAGCCCTTCGGGAGGACCCTCGAAACTCGAACGGAGACTCGGACAGCCCTTCGGGAGGACACTCGAACAGCCCCTCGGGCAAAAGACCGAAACTACGACCTCTCTACGGGGTTGCACACATACGGTGTCAGCTATCCGGCAGGGCTTCGCCGTCCAGAACTAGTTCCTGCCGGAACCCAGACAGCCTTTCGGCTCTACGAAACTCTTTTCGTGGGAGGGAGAGAAGAAGCCAGATAATGCATGGCATGTGTATGAGAGCAAGGGATGAAGAGATGGCAGCCCCCATCTCCTCTATTTATAGGAAACCCAAGGGGTAGGGTGGTTTTACAAGAAAACCCAAAATGCACATGGATGAAGTCCTTCCACAAGGACCCAAGTGAGAAATCAAGGGACAAGTGGGGGCTCCAAGGAGGAGCCCCATGTGGCCGGCCATCTCCTTGTAGGGGCCCCCCCAAGGGGGCCTCATCCATCCATGTCACCCCCAAAAATATCTTGGGACAAATCCCAAAAATAATGGCTTTCCAAAAAATAACCATAAAGCTGATTTTCACTATTCACGACAACATTTTTCAGCGTCCGTTCGAACTGAAAATATTTATGTGGGCTTAGAACATTTCCAGTACCCACTAAAATAATTTTCAACGCGTTCTGGAACAATTCCAGTTTAGTGATTTTCATCTGCGAAAAGCATCTGAAGTGGTTCCGGCAGCTCCGGAACATTTCCGGTTTTTCTTCCAGAAAATTCCCAGAAGTTTCAGAATGATTCTGGCACCCCCCAAGAATTATCAGGCATGTGCCGAAACCATTTTGACTTAATGGTATTCCCTGAAACAACTTTTCAGTTTCACCGAAACTCATCCGGTGTTCTCTCTGCGGAACTTTTCCGCTGTCCGAAACTTTTTCGGTGTCCGAAACTTTTTTCGGTGATTTTCTCTAGGACTCCCTGTCTAGTATTCAGCAGATAGATGACCCTTAAGCGTGTGACCCTATAGGTTCGGTGAAGCATAGACATGACCTGGAACCCCTTCCGATCAATGATCAACATCGGAGCCGTGGACACCCATATTGACCCCTATACCCACACGAATGATTATTCGAGTGAACCTCCAGTTGCCGTGAGCTATTCCTGTTGCTTCGCGATATGTCACAAAACACCCGAGGTGAGATTTATTGCACCCCCGTGGATCAACAAT
Source organism: Thinopyrum elongatum (assembly GCA_011799875.1). Taxonomy (NCBI): domain Eukaryota; kingdom Viridiplantae; phylum Streptophyta; class Magnoliopsida; order Poales; family Poaceae; genus Thinopyrum; species Thinopyrum elongatum. The sequence goes on from CM022299.1 coordinate 571,443,466, forward strand.
TTGTCCACTATGCAAGTTACCTCGTTACCGGTTTTGTTCTCTTTTCTCGTTTCCGTGTTTCGGTATCCCAGTGATCAAATCACAAGTTGTCTGGCCAGACGATGATGGATACCGTTTCACCGAGAGGGCCCGTGTATATCTCTCCATCGTCGGAGGAGCAAATCCCAATCTTGAGCTATCTCGTTACTTTCCATACTTTTCCGTGAACCCGTAAGCCGCCGTAATAGCCACCCAGTTACGGATGACGTTTAACAAACCCCAAAGTTCACGAAGCAAGTACGAAGGAACTCGATACTCTCATGGTCTAAGGAATTATGCAAACATTAACTTCCCTGTGTAAAATACCATTAACTTGTGATGAATGTATCTCATAGCATAACATCAATTTGGGTCGATTCAACACAAGTGTTCTACCAACAATTTGTGCCCTCAAAATTGCCGGCATAGACATGCCCATGATCAGGAAAACATAATCATCATGCAATACTTGAGCCAGTCTTAGAGGCATGACTAGGAATACATTTTACCGTTTATTAACCCACACGTGCACATGGGTTTTCCTCAGAGCCTTTATGGATATACGGGCTTGGGAGCCACAGCAGTTATAGCATGGATCATAAACATTCATTACAAACCAGGAGATACAAAATAACTATTATTACTGCCTCTAGGGCAGTTCTCCTACAGCAACGGCCTACTACCACGGGGTCCTGTTCATCCAGCGGCAACGGCCTACTACCACGGGGTCCTGTTCATCCAACCCCCACCGGGAACTGTTCATCCAACCCCAACCACGTACGTCTCGACTCGTTCAACCAACCCCCACGTTCACTGTTCATCAAGAGGCAGCAGGTTTGATCGGCTTCGGTAAGCAGCAGCAGCAGCGATCGATCGATCGGGTTCAGTTAGCAGCAGTAGTGAAGGAATCGCTCGGGTTCAGTTAACAGCCAAGGGATCGATCGCTCGGGTTCAGTAACGTAGCTAGTGCGAATGCTCGGGTTCAGTAAGCGAACGCCTCACTCGGGTTCAGTTAGAGCCCAACGCCTCGCACATACGCGCGTACGTATACGAGAGAAACGCGCATCGCTCGGCCCCGACCACCCACCGTAACTGGGAACTCCCCAAAATTTTCCTCGCCCTCGCTTCTACCATGATTTTTTTCGTCATGGATGGCCCAAAGAATGTCATGCAGGTGCGTCCCCGGCCCGCCCAGGACGAAAAGCCCATTTTCTGTCATGATTTTTTGTCATAGAAGTAGGAGCCCACCACATCTATGATGATACCAGGTTTTGTCACAATTATCGTCATAGAAGTGTCATAAGCATGACAGAAAAAAAAACTATTCGGGCCAAATTGTCATGGATGTGTCTTATTTTGTAGTGTCTCCTGAAGGACGAGAGGATGCAACTAAAGACGGTGAAAGTCCATTACAAAAAAGGAGGGGCAGAGCAATAGGAACAAGTTACGTGAGATGAAGTTAATTCTTCAAAGAGAGATGTAATTCATGTGTAGGTAGTTTGGAGATATTGTGATCGAAGTTGAACACTTTTGCTACTAGCTAGTATAGTACTATTTGTGGAGTTATAACTAGAAGTACTAGCTTTTTGTGAAGCTGAATCAAAATAAGTTTAAATGTCTGCATATAGACTAGGTTTAAATTGCTGGGTATAATTTTTTTTATTAGCGAAAAAATCTAATTGCTGGCGTTGGCACACACTTAACGCCATAGCTAACACGAACATATTGCTGGCGTTAGACACGTGGCACGCCATTAGTACTCACAATATTGCCAACGTTTGTGCCAATGCCACCAGTAAAAAAATTCACTGGCGTCATATTGGTGGCGTTGGAGCCCTACGCCAGCAAGGGCAATTTTGTCACTCCAGTTTAGGCTTTTTTGCACTAGTGTTAACTAGAGATAACCTGGCACGACACAACTGGCAAGGTAGCAAGACATGTGTCATTTGCCAACATGACAAGTCCATTAAACACTTATTTTTTGAGTGTAAGTTTGCTCGTGCAGTTTGGACCATAGTTCAAGTAGCTTCAAATCTATATCCCCACATAGTGCACTTAACATGTTCAGCAATTGGTTGCGGGGTATCGATAAACAATTTTGTGCACATCTGCATGTGGGGACGGCTGCCTTATGTTTGGCATTATAGCTTTCTAGGAATGATGTGTTTTTTAACAATAAATGTGTTTCACCTCCCATGTAGCTTATTCATGCGTGTACGTGATGGCTCCGTACGTGATCTATCCTCCAAAGGCCGGAGGACAGACACCTTTTTATGATTGCGTCTACACGGCTGGAGCATACGGCTAGGGAGATTTTTTTTCCAACATGAATGGCGGTGTAATCTCCGGATAGGATTTGCCCCACCCTAGACTGGCCTAATTTACTTTTACTGTAAAATGATATTTATTTTTAGGCTTGTTGGCCGTGTGCATCATGCTATGCAGAGGTGGGGCATTCTTTCAATGATTATATCACCTCGATATATCAATTGAATGAAGTGTTATTTATCGAAAAAAGATCAAACCATGCACAACTCTTTATCCCTTTAACTTTTTTCCACCGAATAAACTTGGGCAACACAGTCCAAAGGGGCGTTGATCCCTCCTCTTTTTTCCTATCCTCCGCGCTGCTCCCGTGTAACACCCCCAGTGTCATGCTACAGTGACCTCACACTAATGGTGCCATGTCATCTAGTTTAACTAAGACAACTTGCCGCTTGATAAAAATCTAAGCCGATTTCAAATTTACAATAAAGCCAAATAAATTATTTCTCCAAATAGTAAAACTAAAATGTTCACAATATTCTACAAGTTCCCCTGATCTTTGTCATGTTGATCCTAACATTAGTTGACCCATCAATTTATCCCTAGGAATTTATAAAGTGGTCCAACAACAAATATTTTGGCCTTTTCAAATAAACAAATGTTTTAACTTTTCAAAATAAATTGAAACTGTTTGTGCAAACCCAAAATATTGCATCTTATTTATGTGCAAAATTTCAAGTTTGACAAAAATCAAATGATAGCAGAAGGAAATAGAAATCAGTGGCTAAAATTAAAACAGAAAAGAAAAGTTTGAAAATAAAAGAAAATGCATTGTGCACTTACCAGGCCCAGCCCACCGCACCGGTCGTCGTCTTCTTCATCGCCGTGGCAGCATCGTGCGCGCCCGTGGCCGATGCAACAACGCCACCAAGGCGCTACAGGGCACCAGAGGGGGATAAGAACGACGCCCGCGCCCCCCTACGAACCCTAGCCCCCTCAGATCCCCCTCTCGCCTCTCCCCTCACCTCTCTGCCGCTCCCAAACGCCATCCTCGCTGCACCATCATCATCGTCATGGCAAAGGACGTACCGGGCGGCTAAAGGATGTCCAGCAGCTCCGCCCGGCTCGTTTTCACCACCAGCGCCACGAGTATGACTCCGGCGAGCCCCGACGACGCCGCCCGCGCCCGTTCCACTCGCTGGAATCCATCTCAGTCGCCGGCTCGATTTGCTCATATCCGACCTCCTCCGGCCTCCCCGAGCCCTCCCTTGCATTCGCTGTGAGCGTAGCCTCACTATCCCTCTCCGCCCCACTCGTTTTGGTGCCATAGCTGCCGATGCGATAAGAGCCGAAGCTCATCGCCGCCGGCAATGGCGCAGCCGCGGCCACCACCCTCGTAGCTCGCATCTGGACTCGCACTCGTGCTCAACGCCCACTCGAGGACCCAACACAACCTCCCGTTCGCCTTGTGATGCCGTGCGTCGCCGGTCACCGTCTCGCTTGAGCTCCGACGCCGCTCCGCTCGTCGCCGGCAGCACGACCGGCCACCCTAGTCCAAACCAATGCCACCGAACGGCGCGGCGCACCGCGGGCGTTCGAATGCGCCCACGCGTGCATCCACCCGGGCCCTGTGGCCAAATTCTGAAGGGCACCCAAGGGCTCCGTCGTGTTTCGACGATGCCGGCAGCTAGATGCCGGTGGTCTGACGTGGCCACCATTAGGCCGGGGCTAATTATGCCATGTACCACTGACGGCCGGGGCCCACCCCTCTAATTAACTACGGTTATCATTAACCACTAACTAGTTCAACTAATACGCCACTGATAGCTGGGTCCTACACCCCTAATCAACCAAAAGATTAAGTTTAACCATGTAATTAAGCTGTGTCACTGACAGGTGGTGCCCGTCCACTGTTTTAGTGGATAGGACTGACCCAGTCAGCGTGCTGACTCAGTAGGGGGCCCACCAGTCGGCCTCTGCTGACTAGGCTGTTGACCCAGTCAATAGGGCCCCACTGTCAGCCCCTGTTGCAATGGATGGGTACACTTCTGAGTGTATCTAGCATTTAGCCATTTATTTTTCAAAATTATTTAAATTACAGAAATTGTTTAAATCTTTGAAAAATCATATAAAATAATCTATAACTCGAATGAAAATAATTTATATATGAAAATTGCTCAAAAAAATAAGACGAATCTGAATATGCCATCCACACACCTGTCACACCCCTCCAACACTACAAACATGGAACCTTCCCCTCCGGATCGTCTGTCCAATAAATGCCCGGAGCCGGGAAAATGTCCCCGGATAATTTCCCACTTCACCTTTAACACTTAGCATTATGTTAGGTCACCCCTAGCATAGCCTACTATCATGTCATGCTTTCTGTTGCATTTGTATGCCTGTTATTTATTGTTTCTTCCCCCTCCTTCTCTGGTAGACCCCGAGACTGCTGTTGATCTGGTTATCGACTACTTCCCCGTCGAGGGTCCGGGTCTGTCTACAGAGCTTCCAGGCAAGCAAACCCCCCTTGATCATTCCTATATCGCCCTTTCCATTCTCTCTCATGCTTGCATTACATTTTGCTAATGTAATTGATTGCTCCTATTCTGATGCATAGCCTGCTTTTGTAACCTGCTATTGTACCTTACCTGCTTATCCTATATGCTTAGTATAGGTTGGTTAGTGATCCATCAGTGACCCCTCTCCTTGTCCCTGTTGCCCCCGCTGGATTACTAGATGACTCAATCAACGTGATCGACGTCCAGAGCCCGACACATCACCTCACACCCCCCCCCCTTAGTTGTACGACTCTGCAGAGCTACTATCGAGTGCCGAGGGTGATACCTCATATAGCACTTCTGATGAGATCTCTGTAGTGTAGCTAATCGGTCGTGGTCTACGGAGGGTGATTCCTCCTTCACCAAACCCGATAACCACTCTGTCGTGAAACACGTCAAGTGTGAGCCCTTCGAGGGTGATTCCTCCAAGTTCACCTTGACGGATACATCGAGTGGGAGTCCATCGAGGGTGATTCCTCGGATTTCCCCCTTGGTGTTATGGACACATGATACGTCTCCAACATATCTATAATTTTTTATTGTTCCATGCTATTATATTACCTATCTTGGATGTTTTATATGCATTTATATGCTATTTTATATCATTTTCTGGGACTAACCTATTAACCTAGTGCCCAGTGTCAGTTTTTTTTCCTTGTTTTTGACTTCTACAAAAAATCAATACCAAACGGAGTCCAGACAGAATAAAACTTTGCGATGATTTTTCTTGGACCAGAAGAAACCCACGAGACTTGGGGAGGAGGCCAGAAGACCCATGAGAGGGCCACAAGCCCTGGGGGCGCACCCTAGGAGGGTGCGGCCAGGGGGATTGTGGGCCCCCCGTGGCTCTCCTAACCCTAATCCCAGCACTATAAATTCTCTAATATTCCCCCTATACCAGAGGGCACACCAAAAATACTTTTCCACCGCCGCAAGCTTCTGTTCTCGTGAGATCCCATCTTGGGGCCTTTTCCGGTACTCCGCCGGAGGGGGATTCGATCACAGAGGGCCTCTACACCAAACTTGTTGCCCTTCCGATGATGTGTGAGTAGTTTACCACAGACCTACGGGTCCATAGGTAGTAGCTAGATGGCTTGTTCTCTCTCTTTGATCTTCAATACAATGTTCTCCTCGATGTTCATGGAGATCTATTCGATGTATTCTTCTTTCGCGGTGCGTTTGTTGAGATCCGATGAATTGTGGATTTATGATCAGATTATCTATGAATCTTATTTGAGTCTTCTCTGAACCCTTTTATGCATGATTAAGATAGCTTTGTATTTCTCTCCAATCTATTGATTTGGTTTGGCCAACTAGATTGGTTTTTCTTGCAATGGGAGAGGTGCTTTGTGGTGGGTTCAATCTTGCGGTGTCCTCACCCAGTGACAGTAGGGGTAGCGAGGCACGTATTTGTATTGTTGCCATTAAGGATAAAAAGATGGGGGTTTTACCATATTGATTGGATCTATCCCTCTACATCATGTCATCTTGCTTAAGGCGTTACTCTGTTCTTATGAACTTAATACTCTAGATGCAGGCTGGAGTCGGTCGATGTGTGGAGTAATAGTAGTAGATGCAGAATCGTTTCGGCCTACTTGTCACGGATGTGATGCCTATATTCATGATCATTGCCTTGGATATCTTCATAACTTTGCGCTTTTATAACAATTGCTTAACAGTAATTTGTTTACCCACCATATGCTTTCTTTGAGAGAGAAGCCTCTAGTGAAACCTATGGCCCCTGGGTCTATTTTCCATCATATATTTTCAGATATATAAAACCACAAAACCTAAAAATACCTTGCTGCAATTTATTTATATTTACTTTGTTTTGCCTTTTATTTATTTTTATATCCATCTCTATTAGATCTCACTCTTGCAAGTGACAGTGAAGGGATTGACAACCCCTTTTTCGCGTTGTGTGCAAGTGTTTGTTAGTTTGTGCAGGTGCATATATTGGGGGCTTGCTTGTGCCTCCTACTGGATTGATACCTTGTTTCTTAACTAAGGGAAATACTTATCTCTACTTTGCTGCATCACCCTTTCCTCTTCAAGGAAAAAATCAACGCAAGCTCAAGAAGTAGCAGGAAGAATTTCTGGCGCCGTTGCCGGGGAGGTTCTACATCAAGCCTACCAACTACCTATCATAAACTCTCATCTCTTGCACTTACATTATTTGCCATTTGCCTCTCATTTTCCACTCCCGCACTTCTAATACATTTTCAGAAAAACACAAAAATATTTGCCCTTTTATTCGCCTTCTTTCCATTCGTCTTTTTGTTTGCCTTTATGTCTTACTTGGTTTGTTTGCTCGTTCGCTTGGTATAATTGTGTGTTTATTGAAAATCGGAAAGCAAAAATTTTATGGATCCTCATCCACTTGCTAATCTTTTTAAAGGATCCAATTATGATGAACCAATGGCTAGTGAGTTGAGTGCACTAGATTATCTTTATGAAGTTTTGCTTGAAATTTGTGAATCTGAAAATTGTGATGAAGTGCTAAAAGAAGAAATTTATAAAGTGATTCACAATAGCTCCTTGAAAGAAAAGCATGATTTCAATAATGTTATTATAAATTCTATTAATGTCAATTGTGCTAATAATATGGAAAACCCCAAGCTTGGGGATGCTAGTTTTGCTATGTCCACTACTTATTACAATGATCATGATTGGGGTGATAATGCTGCTTATGATCTTAAAAATTTATTTAAGCCTCATGATAATAATGTTTGCAATAATATTGAAAGTGGGTTTGGAAGAGTGTCAACTTTAGGAAATAATGATCCCACTACTTTGGAGTTTGATCAATCTTATGAAATTTTCGATAAAAGTGGGCTTGGAGAATTAATGACTTTATTCTATGTTAATCCCACTATTTTAGAAGAGTGTCAACTTTGCATGCATGTGGATCATGTAGAGAATAGGTTATGTGATAGCTATATTGTTGAATTTGATTATGATCCTACATGTAATTATTATGAGAGAGGAAAATATGGTTGTAGAAATTTTCATGTTACTAAATTACCTCTCGTTATGTTGAGATTGCTATTGTTTCTTTCTTCTTCCTTGCATATGCTAGTTTTTGCTTGTCTTGATAAATCTTTTCCCTATAAAATGCCTATGCATAGGAAGTATGTTAGACTTAAACTTGTTTTTCACATGCTTTATGATGCTCTCTTTGTGCTTCAATTTTTTGTCTTTCATGTGAGCGTCATCAAAATTATCAACGCCTAGCTAAAAGCCTTTAAAGAAAAGCGCTTGTTGGGAGACAACCCAATATTTTTATTTTCTGTTTTTATGAGTATACAAAATATTAAATCTGTAGTAATTGTGTTTTAGTGTTCTTTGGGATGGTCTATGGTGATAGTTGATTTAATCTTTCTGAAAAACAGAAACTTTTGTGCTCATTGCCAGAAATTTAAAAAATCACAGAAGCATGATTTGGACCTGAATTTTTTACACAAGATTGATATACAAATTTCCTAGCTTTTCCTATTTTTTCAGAATTTTTGGAGTTACATAACTATACAAAATTTCCAGATTACTACAGGCAGTTCTGTTTTTGACAGATTCTGTTTCTATGTGTTGTTTGCTTATTTTGATGAATCTATGGGTAGTATCAGGGGGTATGAACCATGTAGAAGTTGGAATACAGTAGATATAACACCAATATAAATTTAGAATGAGTTCACAATAGTACCTAAAGTTGTGATTTATTTTATTATACTAATGGATCTTACAAGTTTTCTGTTGAGTTTTGTGTTGTGAAGTTTTCGAGTTCATTATTATTCGGTTAAACTTGAATGCAAGAAGCTGAGCCATATAAAAATAACATGATGCAACTATAAAGCATGACATCAACATAAGCATGGAGGTGCAACATAATCATCGAGCATAACCACAATGAATCATATATCTAATTGAGCATGACATACTGACGAGCATAATCATAACACTACACAGGAGCATAGGATGACTACTAGCATCATGAATAAATACCATGCAAGAACACTACCAAGTAAGCATGTAACCAACTAGATGCAAAGGAACATGCATAACCACGGTACTTGATAACAGACGGTAAACATGCATCAGACTGAACATCACTACTACCAGCATGTACTACTACTACCAAGCATGACATGAAAACAATATTAGCAAGTAGTACAAGATAACAAGATGCATCGGAACATAGGATGAAGGTGAACATGAAACCACGAGTATAACCGAAACAACGACAACAGTAGCAAACAAGCAGACAGATAACAGGCAAACTTTTATTAAATATTCAAGTAGAAACCATGGCTACTGCATGGCTATCATGCAAGTGGCTGTTATGGCTTGCCTGGGGGTGACGGAGACACCAGGAAGAAATGCGGTGAAGCCGCAGAACGAAACGCCGGACGGTTCTCTCTCGGAGGGGGCTGATTAGAAGCAAGGGCAAAATGGTCATTTTCACTGTGGGACCACTTAGTGAAAATGTTACCAACAGAAAGATCTCAACGAGATGAAGAAGTGAGCGTTGGTTTCACCTCGATCGGAGTTACGGTTGCGGAGTTATGAGGTGATGAAGATCAGGGACCTATCTATGAATATTTTCATCACCAACGGGTCCCTGAGAGGAAAAACTGAAAGCGCCTTTGGGCAGCATACGTTTTCTGAAAAGGAAAACGTATTTTCAGCCGCAGTTGACAGGAATACGCTTTCCAGAAGGGAAAACACATTTTAGGCAAAAGGAAGGAAAAATATGCTTTCATCAACGGAAAACGTATTCACTAGAATACGTGTCCACTTGCCACGTGGGATGAGGCGCCTGGGCCACTGGCGCGTGGGGCCCAGGGGCAGGGGGAGGGGGTCGGGCACACATCGTCTTCCTCCTCCTCCCACTCCTGTTCTCACGTGAAACAGAGAGGGAGCAGGGGAGGGAGGCGGCAAGGGGCCGGCCGGCTCCAGCCGTCTCTGGCTGAGCGGCGACCACCGGTGGGACCAGGGCGGCGAGGGGGTTCCATCCAGAGGGAGCATGGCCGTCGGGGAGGCGCGGGGAGGAGGAGAGGGGCGGCGCCATGGGGAGCACAGGGGCGGCGGTGGTGGTGGTGGTCTCGGTGTTGCGGCTATCTCCGGCAAGGGGCAAGTGGGTGGGGCGGCTCACCGGGATGAGGGGGAGTCGGTGGACGTGGTAGGAGGAGGAGAGGAGGCCTGTGGTGGCCGGAACCAAACCGAGGCCGAGGCGGCCATGGAGGACAGAGGCGAACTCCGGCGAGATTGGGCACTTCCGGCGAGCAAAAGAGGCGGGGGAGGAGTGAGTGAGGTGCGGAGGACCTCGGGGCAGCTTAAATAGGCGCGGGAGAAGCCTCTAGAGCTCACGGGCGAGCTCAAGCTGAGCACTAATGGAGGACAGAGGAGTTTTGCGTCACGGGCAGCTCGACGGCGACGCGACCGCAGCGATGCAGGGCGGGGCAGTGACGGAGGACGGTGCAGTCGATCACGGGGGAGTTCCGGACATGATTTGAGGTCGAGACGACGAGGAAGACGATGAGAACAGCGGCAACAACGTGCCAGAGCACGAGTTTGGCTGGTCGTGACCCGTGGTCACCGCGTGAACTGGCATACGTATTGCCAGGTGATCGGCCACATCATGTCTAGTAGATAGACCATGCTACCCTGAGTCCAAATGAAGAAATAAATCGGTCCAGGAGCAAAGAAGAGATTTGGAGGAGGTGCCAAAACATTGTGGCAGCAAGGTGTTTGATGTGAATTGTGAGAGCTAGAATAGTAGAATGACTCTGGGCTTTGGCCTAGCTTGATTACGAGCTAAGGTGACTGTGCTGGATAAAAATCAGATGAAATGGAGGAGTCTAGAGTGCACTTGCTGTAGAAAGTGACCCACTGGTCAGATTTGGATATTTTGAAGTAGCACTCACATAATTGAATGAAATGAGCTGAAAATGGTCATGGCCCAATTATTTGAAGATATGAAGATGCCCAAAAACTTTCATGCCATTTGGACTTGCCAAAATAGCACTTGCTTCATAAAGCATCTCTCTGGACAGAAACTTGGAAAAATTGCACAGGGCAATTGGATTAATGAATTGAGCCAAAACTTGGTGGAGAGATTTGATATGTATAGTAGAATGTCCTGGTAAATTTTCAGCTTAAATGAAGTAAGATAAAATATGGTTGCTTCACAAACTAAAAATCTGACCAGAAACTAAGATTTGGAGCTAGGCTCACATAGATGAGTTACATGAGCTCTAATTTGGTGGGGAGTGATGATTTTATCATATTAAGGACCTTGCAAAATTTCAACTCATTTGGATATGCCTAGCTTGTACTTCCTTCACAATGACTTCCCTCAGACAGGAACTTTGAAAAATTGCTCAGGAATATTTACTAGGCAAATTGAGTTGAATTTTGGCATGGGGCAATGATATGGACAAGAAAAGATGTCCAAAAAGTTTTGGGTCAATCAAGCAAAGATAAATGACACTTCCTTCTCAAACCACCACTTAGGGCAGAATCAGAAAAGGAATATTTGTGAATTATCTTTGATGATGCCAAGGAAGGATTTTGACATATTTGTCGAAGATATGACCCAAATAATTTATGAGAATTATTTGGGAATTTTGGGAGTGACAGAAATATAGGTTGCTTCACAACCTAGGGTCTAAAGGATTATTCCTTTAACAGAAAAAGAATATTGGATTAGGTCAAGGATGAAAATGACATGATCTAGGGATGATGATGAGGATGACAAGCCACTATGAAACCTAGGAAGACATGATCTTCCCAAGTTTCAGAACCACATAGCCACAGAAAATCAAATCGAATCAAGAAATCCAAGAAAATCAAAGGAAAAAGAAAAGGGCAAAATCCAGGGTGTTACAATGGTGTGGTGTGAGTGGGACTAAATTTAGTCCCATACTGCTAGGTGAGTGTGAGTTGCACCACTTTATAATGTGACCTATTCTACCATTTGCATGAGCATGATAATAGGAAACCTACACGCGTGCTCTTCGGGAATGAGCCTGTCCAAGGACAAAACCTATGCACGTGGTCTATATTTTTGTTGGTCGGAAAATTTATTAAGTCATTAATTAATAATTAATGGACGCCTTAATTACTCAGCCGTTTCTGATTCTTTTGGATAGTGGGGCTATTATTGACTTGGACGTGGGGTTTGGGCCAAAGGCCTACTATTATACTCGCACGACTGACCTGACAGGCTCTACCCTAACCGCCGCTGTATCATATGGTTTCGCACCGTTCCAGATCATAGCGCTGCCACGCAAGTCTTCTCCATCCCTCCTTCCGGCATGCACCGCGAGAAGGCACAGCAGTCCTCCGGAACCCCACCTTTCGTGATCCTGTATGGGAGAGGGGCGATCAGGTTTTTAGGGAGCACACTCGTGCAACTGCTGCCAGCGACGACTTCCTCAACGACAACCTTCTTCCCCGACCTCGGTAACCTCTTCATCAACGACATGAGTGACAACATCAACCACAACGGTTCTGCTCCCGCTACACAGTATGTGATTCTGTCCTCCTGGTTTAGTCCGCATCATTACTTTGATCTTTGCAATTGTCGTCATGATCTATTTACTGTTGATTCAGATTAAATCTCATAGTAAATTGCTCATATATTCAACAATCCAATCTGAAAACCTGATTATAGGCAATTTACTCCGAGTGGTTTTGCTGTGCTTTTGAAGCCGCCTACCTTTAAGGGGGTGCAATATAAAAGGTGGCGCACGAGAGCAGTATACTGGTTTCAGATCATGTACAGCTATGACGCCACTAAGGGCAAGCCTGAGGGCGATCTTAATCCTGCACAGCAGGAAGCTTTTGAGAACATGGATACCCTCTTCAAAGCTGCCCTTCTGAGTGTTCTTGACGATTCCATTGTGGATTCATATATGTCGTTTGACAGCGGTAAAGACATGTGGGCTGCGCTCGAGGCCACGTTTGGGGCCTCGGGCGCTGGCAGTGAGTTGTACGTCATGGAGCAATTTTGTGACTACAAGATGACTGATTAGCACTCTGTTGTTCAGCAGGCTCATGAGATACAGTCACTCGCTAAGGAACTTCAGTACTTTAAGTGTGTGTTGCCAGAAAAAAAATTGCTGGGACCATCATTGCCAAGCTTCCACCTTCGTGGAACAATTTTGCTGCTTCTCTGAAAAACAAGAGACATGAGTTTTCCGTTTCGGATCTCATTAGCACTCTTGATTTTGAAGAGAAGGCGAGAGCAAAAGACACACGTGCTCGAGTCGCTGAGGGAGCTTCTAGTGCCCACATGGTACACGAGAAGAACTTCCAGCCCAACAAGCCCCCAAACAACAAGAACAAATCTTAGGGGAAAGGCAAGTTTGATGCAAAGAACAAGCTGTCACATTCAACCAACTTCAAGAATAATTCTCATAAGAAGGGGAAGGGACACAAACCTCAATTTTGGTAGCACCGCACAAAATTATATGGCTGCATCTCCCTGTTGTCAGCTAACCTCATGGTGCTCTAGGTATTCCTACATTCGTAACTAGGTACAATGACCACCGCAAGATGAAATAAGCTTATTCGTATGTTGACTTGCTGATTGCAGTGCGGAACGATCCTGTCATGTGTGGAGGAGCAAACAAGCAATGCAGCCGAAGGTGGAAATCAACTAACAACTTATGAAATTATATATAATCTTCCTCAGGCAGGTCAGTATCTCCTTCGTCCAGATGATCATGTTTTGTCATGCCGAGCTATTGATATGTGCTACTATTTTGCAACACCGTTTAAGTATAGCTATTGTTTTCCTATCTTTTCATATTCAGGACAATGAAGATGATTTCAGGGGAACTGCGCAATATGGTCTGATGTTGAGTCATCTCTATTGCCTCCTATGTTTGCTGCAAATGTGTCAGCATCAATTGCAAGATGAGGCAGCCAGCTAGCTGTGGAGTTGCCAACATGCTCAAATTGCTCGCAACATGCTGAACTTTTGTGCTTGTGAATGTTAGTATGCATACCGTATCTTCTGAAGCTTAGTTTAATGTGAATGTTGACTAGCCTGTGAACCTTTACAATCTAGTATGTATATTGTAGGCCTGTTATTTGACACCTCATTTTGCCGCGCTACGACCAGTGTGAGTGTCTGCATGCAGTACCGCATCCTCTAATTTGGTGGATGCCAAGCCGGCTGGAGAAGGAGCTATAACCTTTTTCCAAGTTGAAAAAGGTTACCGATGAGTAGCTATAAGCTGGAGGCGTCTCTTTTTTTCTTTCGAATGGGCAATAAGCTAGAGAGCTAGAGAGTGTCTCTAATGGGCTCCCTCTAATACAAGGCCGTCCAGTACAAAACACGGGCAGCCGACTAGGTCGATACAAAAGCCTATCCATCTTAAAGCCCATTTGTTTTTGTTTTTTGTGAGGAAAAGCCCATATTTCTTGAAGAGGGGTGATCCCAGAAAAACCCTCCTTCCTCCTCGCCTCCACTTACTGCAGCTCGCTGGACTCTCCCGCTTCTGTCTCCCCCCAATTCCCCCCGCTCCCCATCTTCCTCACTCGTACAGAAAACCCCCGCTCACCTACTTCCTCACTCGTACAGAAAACGCCTGCACCTCTTCTTCCTCGCTCCTACAGAAAACCCCAGCCATCCTTCTTCCCCACTCGCACTGCCACTAGGCTCGTCTCTCGCTACTCTGCTCAAACCCGTGAGCTCGGCACGACGCCCGCAAGGAAAATGGAGTCGGCTGGCCCTAGCGCCAAGAAGATGAGGCTCCCGCCAGCGGCGACACTGGTTGTAGATCCCGCACCCGGCAGCGCAGGGAGAAGCGGCGAGCCCCCCCCCCCCACCCGGATCTGAGGAACCCGTAGAATCTCCGATGGACCGCATCAGTGATCTCCCGGACGACATCCTTGGGGAGATCATCTCCCTTCTCCCCAACAAGGATGACTGCCGCACACAAGTCCTCGCATCTCGGTGGTACACTCTCTGGCGCACCGCGCCTCTTAATCTCGACTGTCGTTAGATATCTGTCCTTCCTGAATTTGATCTCCTCAAAGCCATCGTCTCCTCCCACCAGGGCCCCGTTCAACGCCTCTGCATCCCGACACGCTACCTGCTGTCCATACCCCGCACGGTGGACGCCTGGCTGACATCCACTGAATTCAAAAAACTCCAGCAGCTTGAGTTCTACCATTACTACAAAAAAATATGCCGCGATCCCAACTCCATGTATTTGTGCCCACACCACCGTTGTCCATCTCATGGTTTTCCTCTCTCTCCACACCCTCACCATAGCCCGGTGCCATCTACCAGACAATCTGGTACTAATGATTTGACTCCCACTGCTAAAAAGACTTTCGCTTGTGTGTGGTGATCTGTCGAAGGCCTAACTACATAGCATCACCAATCTGGTTGCCCTGCCCTGGAGCGCTTGCTGTTTTTTCGGATTAGAAACGTATCCATTGTCTCCAAATAAAGCCGCCTCACCTTAAAAGCATTGGAATTTATTTTGAAGGACAGTAGCTCATCATCGAAGATGCCCCTTCACTTCAAAGGTTGCTCCTTGATTATTGTTATAAACCTTCACAAATAATTGTCGTCTCTGCGCCTAAACTTGAGGCCTTGTGTGTAATTCATGATTCGTTTGTACATCACGACATGGTGTTTATCTCCACACTTATTCAGGTACTGTATATTATCATCTACACTTTTGTAATCACAAGCTGCATTTTTCATTTGTGCGCATAAGTTTTATATCATCTTGGAGTACACTTTGGATACTAATATTATGTTATATGCTCAATGAAGAGTTCGTCCATCGATAGCCTATCAATGGTGTTGGATTCTGTCAAGATCTTATATATCGGAATGTTTAGTATTGATCTGAACACAATTATTGGCTTGCTGCAATGCTTTCCATGTCTGGAGAATTTGTATATATAGGTGATTTATTTCATGCACATTGAAAGCCCATATATATTATACTAGAATTACCGTTCGGCTATCGCTCTATCGACATACTTTTTTTAGACCTTAACTGTTTTCAATCTTCATGTCTATGTAGGCAGCAACACATGGAGAAAAACATATAACCAATCGGTGGCGTAATAAGCACCGGGATTTTCTCAGTTCTCGTGACATTCATTTGAGGACAATAATGATGGAAGGTTATGCATCCAATCAGGCAAACAAAAACTTCGTCACATTCTTCCTGTTGAATCCGAGGTTACTATTGTCCATGAGGCTTAAGTTTTTCAACAAGAAATTTCTCATGGATGGATATGTTGAACAGCAAAAAAGAAGTTTCAGGTCGACAAATGGGCTTCTGAACGTGCTCGGCTTCTATTTGAAACAACTTGTCATCATATGCCAGTAAACTTTTTGGCACAGGATGTTGATTTTATGGATCAGACCGACTTCCCAACACTCCACATTCAACACCCCTGATACTTCTAAACAAAACGTACCTCCGCACATTACCCCCCAAGCACCACCAACCAACCCCCTTACCCCCTAAACCTTTGGTAATCCCCCCACAACTCCCCAAATACCCCAACACAACCTTCTGGTACAGCCTACCTAAACCTCGTCCACCCAACCCCTCCATGTACACGCTGCCTATCCTAACCCGCCCCAGCCCTCTGTTTCAACCTCACCCCCTAGCCCCCATTTGTTTGTGAATACCAAAAATAGGGTTGGGGGGTAGATGTTATTGACCAGCATTGTTCAGTCTGGGTTTGGTCTCTAAACTGATGAACAATTACTCATTTGGGCTTTTGTACCGTTTGTAAGCTTGAGTTAGAGTGTTGCCCCTTTTCAATCGGTGGGGACAATCATATTTTCTTTGAAACAAGGCAAATGGCATACCATTTCCTTTATTAAAGAGAGAAATATTGTAACAAATCCCAACCAATGGAAATAACATCACTCTCGCCGGCTGCTTGAGCTCACTGTGCATTACAGAAACCAAGTGATTAGCCCCCACCAGCACCCACAAACTTATTTTGAACTAGCACACCAAATGGGCTGTAAATTTTCATAAGAAAGGTTGCATGGTCGTGAAAGATTTGGATTCTGACATTTGGGACCCACGAGGAAAAAGCCTATCCAAGGTGGTCTCGACTTACTAGTCAACAAACGATTATGCCTACCAGCTGTTGGATTGACATCCAACATCTATCATGTATCTTCTATCGCTTGTCTTCTTCCTCCAGCCGCCCCAACCAAACCACCCCGTCGGTTCTGCCTGCTCCTGCCTCCCACGGCTAGCTCCGCCTCCGCCGCCCTACCGTACCCTCAAATGTTGGCCAGTCCATCCCTCTATTCCCCCACACGTCCTGTTATTCTCCAGCGACGTCAGCCCCAACACGCACCCACACCCGAACCAGTCAACCCTCGTACTCCCCTCCGCCTACGACTAGACTGGCGCATCTTCCACGGCTCATGTTCGTTCTGTCCGAGGCCTCGCCGTCATCCTCCGCCTTGGTTCGCTCGCCGTGCGCGGTGCGCCGCTGTCTGGCGTTGTCAACATGGTCAACAACCGAGAGGAATAAGGTGATGACTGTACATGGAGAGGATGACAGTAGGGACCCACCAGGGTCATGGCAGTACGCAAGCAAGTGCCTCATTATTACAAGCCCAAAAAATGGTTCCTCCTAATGGTTGGACATCTGGGTCCCACGCCATTGTCAACGTAGTCAATAAACGAGAGAATTACACAATGAGCGGTTGACACCAGGGACGCAGCAGGTCGCGCAGTTGTTATTTACTTTTTTTAGGAACAAGCAGTTGTTATTTACAAGTTTTAGAGATGGATCAGGGTAACAACGGGGTTGTGCCGAGGCTGTGGCCCGTCTAGCCAGGGTTTTATTTTATGTTTACCACGTCATGAGACCAGTTGTGTTTTTTTCTTGCTGAAAATGGCTAGCCCAGTTCTACTTTTTTTAAAGAAATACCCAACGGAGGCCTACTTGCTTTCTCAACCCTGCTGGGCTGCAAATCTTTAAGACGAGAGCGATGTATTCGCTGGCCCAGAAAATGAAGTAGTAAGAAATGGGATGTAAATTTTAAAAACACAGCAAACCGGCAATTAGTTTCAAATATCGGTTTTTTAAGATTTTGACATTTCGAATTTAATTGTTTTTTTGCGGGGAAAATTATGTTGGATTTTAAATTGATATAAAATTATTATTTTTAAATTAGTTTGAACGTGATTCAAAATTTCGAGATTAAAAACAGTTCGGACCGCACCGAAATATGAAAATTTCGTTGAATTTTTAACCGTGGCCAGAATATGGGCTGTAATGGTAACAAAAAGAATATGGGCTTCAAAAAATCCTTAAGAATTAGCCAATGGGCTATACATTTATTAGCAATAATGGTAGATGGGTTGTATGCTGTTTTCCACATATTTGAGGCTGACTTGTGGGCCTACTAGGTTGACATGTACGCTTTCCTAAAAAAAGGTTGACGCGCACGCAAGGCCGTGTCAACTTAGTTAACACACAAGAGCAGTGACTATTGGATGTCCATCCAACGGCCGTGCTGCTTCTTCAATCTCTGCTCTTCCTGCTGCAGCCGCTCAAACCAGCGCCGGCGGGACTCCCTGCTCCCTCCTCCCGTGGCCGGCTGTGCTGCCGCGCAGGCCTCACCGCCCCACCCTACTCCCATCGCTGGCCTGGCCATCCCTCTACTCACCCACACCTGATGTTATTCTTCGGTGACTGCAGATGAACCAGTAAACCCTCGTGCTCCCCTCCGCGTGGGAAACAACTGTCGAGTCTTCCCTGGCTCCGTGCCGTTCCCTTCCTAGGCCTCGCCGTCGTTCACTGCCCTGGTGCTCTCGGCGCGGCGTGGTCAACGTGGTCAACGAACGACATCCATCGGAAGAGGACTATACATGGAGAGGCTGACAGCTAGGTCCACGGCGGCATGCAAGGAAGTGCCTCGTTATTACGCGCAAAATAATGATTCCTCCACCTGACAGCGGGGACCCACCGGAAGGGCCTCTGTATTTCGCGAAAAAAATATTCCTCCCGCTGACAGCTCGGACCCACCAGCTATATCTTCGCACGCAAGGAAGTGCCTCCTTATTACGCACAAAAAAATGAATACTCCCCCAGCTAGTTGGGACCCACCATTGTTGGAGGCTGACTTGTGGGCCTACTAAGTCGACGCGGATGGAGGGCTTTGTCAACTTAGTCAATATGAATGATTCTAGCTCCAGTGACCGTACGATGTCCATCCAATGGCTGTAGTGCTTCTTCAACCTCTGGTCTTCTTGCTCCAGCCTCCCAAACCAGCGTCGGTCGTGCCGCCTGCTCCTGCCTCCCGTGGTCGGCTCTGCTGCCGCGCAGGCCTCACCGCCCCACCCTACTCCCATCGCTGGCCTGGCCATCCTTGTACTCACCCAGACCTCTTGTTATTCTCCGGCGGCGGCAGCCTCACACTGCAGCCCAACCAGTAAACCCTCATACTCCCCTCCGCGTGGGAAAGAACTGCAGAGTCTTCCCCGGCTCCGGGTCATTCCCTTCATAGGCCTCGCCGTCGTCCACCGCCTTGGTGCTCTCGCCGCGGCGTGGTCCACATGGTCAACGAACGACTTACATCGGAAGAGGACTGTACGTGGAGAGGCTGACAGCTGGGTCCACGGCCGCAGCAAGGAAGTGCCTCCTTATTACGCGCAAAATAATGATTCCTCCACCTGATAGCGGGGACCTACCGGAAGGGCCTCTGTATTTTGGCTTTGCTGTATTTTGCGAAAAAACGTTTCTCCCCTAACAGCTGGGACCCACCAGCTATATCTTCGGACGCAAGGAAGTGCTTCCAAATTAGGCACGAGAAAAATGAATCCTCCCCCGACAGCTCGGACCCACCATCAATAACTTCACACACAAGGAAGTGCCTCCTTATCCTCCCTGACAGCCGGGACCCACCTGGTCGAAGCGTACGTAGCGTTGTCATTCTGGTCGCGAACGTGTACGTACATACTGGTCGATCGGTCTCTCTGCAACGATGAACCGTGGCCGAGCAAGCAGCAGCATGTGTAGTAGTAGAGCCCCTGACGTAGCAGTTCAGGCAGTCCCTTCTAAACCGTGTACATGTACGTACAGCCACATGCCAAAAAATACGGCCACCTACGTACATACGGACGGGGTCTCGAATGCCTACTCGCGCATACGTATGGCCAGGGCTCGTGTACATGGAGAGGCAACGGACGGCAGCAACGGCGTCCTGTTCATCGGGCAGCCAACCGGCTGGGTCGGAACGGAGAAACAGTGTCCTGTTCATCGGGAGGCAACATACTGGGTCGGAATGCATCTTGTTCATCGAGAGCCAACCGGCTTGGACAGAACAGCCGAAACGGGGTCTGGCGTACCGCAGTACGGAGGAAACGGCCTTTTGTTCGACCAGCTATGGTCGAAACGGCATCCTGTTGATCAAGAGGGGTGTGGCGTACCGCAAAACGGAGGAAACAGGCTTGTGTTGGAGCGCTACGGTCGAAACGGGGGTCCTGTTCATCGGGAGGGGTGTGGCGTACCGCAAAACAGGACTCCACGGGCTACTGTTCACCCACCATCGACTTCCTTCAGCCTCCACCTGCACTGTTCATCCACCGCGTCTTCCTCTTGCCTCCACCAGCTATTGTTCATCCACGGGCTATTATTCATCCAGCCCTCCACCGGCTACTGTTCATCCACCCCCAACCAGCTAGGCTGTGGCGGCCTCCTCTCGAGGTCGTGTTCATCCAGTGGCAACTGTTGGGGAACGCGACAGAAAACGAAAATTTTCGGTATAGCAAGCACGCCCAGGACCACTATGGAGACTGCAAACATGGTTTGATCTGATCCGTACCGACTCGAAACGCAGCGGAAGAAGAGTCGGTGGAGATCGTTGGTGCAGATCCCCGCAGCTAGGATTTACAACCTCCCAACCGCGAGGATGTACTCCCTCGTCGGACAGCCCTTCGGGAGGCGGTCGGACAGTCCCCCGGACGATGTCGCGGACAACCCTTCGGGAGGACCCTCGAAACTCGAGCGGAGACTCGGACAGCCCTTCGGGAGGACACTCGAACAGCCCCTCGGGCAAAAGACCGAAACTACGACCTCTCTACGGGGTTGCACACGTACGGTGTCAGCTATCCGGCAGGGCTTCGCCGTCCAGAACTAGTTCCTGCCGGAACCCAGACAGCCTTTCGGCTCTACGAAACTCTTTTCGTAGGAGGGAGAGAAGAAGCCAGATAATGCATGGCATGTGTATGAGAGCAAGGGATGAAGAGATGGCAGCCCCCATCTCCTCTATTTATAGGAAACCCAAGGGGTAGGGTGGTTTTACAAGAAAACCCAAAATGCACATGGATGAAGTCCTTCCACAAGGACCCAAGTGAGAAATCAAGGGACAAGTGGGGGCTCCAAGGAGGAGCCCCATGTGGCCGGCCATCTCCTTGTAGGGGCCCCCCCAAGGGGGCCTCATCCATCCATGTCACCCCCAAAAATATCTTGGGACAAATCCCAAAAATAATGGCTTTCCAAAAAATAACCATAAAGCTGATTTTCACTATTCACGACAACATTTTTCAGCGTCCGTTCGAACTGAAAATATTTATGTGGGCTTAGAACATTTCCAGTACCCACTAAAATAATTTTCAACGCGTTCTGGAACAATTCCAGTTTAGTGATTTTCATCTGCGAAAAGCATCTGAAGTGGTTCCGGCAGCTCCGGAACATTTCCGGTTTTTCTTCCAGAAAATTCCCAGAAGTTTCCAGAATGATTCTGGCACCCCACCCGAATTATCGGCATGTCCCGAAACCATTTTGACTTATGGATTCCTGAAACAACTTTTCAGTTCACACCGAAACTCATCCGTTTCTTCTCTCTCTGCGGAACTTTTCCGCTGTCCGAACCTTTTTCGGTGTCCGAAACTTTTTCGGGGGATTTTCTCTCAGACTCCTGTCTATATTCAGCAGATAGATGACCCTTACGTGTGACCCATAGGTTCGGTGAAGCTAAACATGACCTGGAACCCCCTTACGATCAATGACACATCGAGCCGTGGACCCCCATATTGACCCCTATACCCACCACGAATGAATATTCGAGTGAACCTCCTTGCCGTGAGCTATTCCTGTCTTCGCGATATGTCACAAAACACCCGGGTGAGATTTATTGCACCCCCTGGATCAACAATTTGTCCACTATGCAGTTACCTCGTTACCGGTTTTGTTCTCTTTTCTCTCGTTTCCGTGTTTCGGTTCCCATTGATCAAAATCAAAGTTGTCTGGCCAGACGATGATGGATACCGTTTATCACCGAGAGGGCCTGAGTATATCTCTCCATCGTCCGGAGGAGCAAATCCCATCTTGAGCTATCTCGTTACTCCATACTTTTCCCCGTGAACCCGTAAGCCGCCGTAATAGCCACCCCCTACGGGATGACGTTAACAACAC